>JABUIW010000214.1:8296057-8308983 GCA_013363375.1 Menidia beryllina
TTCTGCTTTCTCTCTCTCTTCCTTTTCTTTTAGCTCCTTTTCTGCTTTCTCGCTCTCCTCTTTTTCTTTTAGCTCCCTTTCTGCTTGCTCCTTTTTCTTCCTTTCTTCATTTTCTCTCACTGTACTCTCTGCTTCTTCCTTCTCTCTTTCCTGCTCTTCTGTCTCTTTTGTTTCTTTGTCTTTCTTTTCTGCTCCCTCTTTAACTTGTCTCTCTTCCTCTTCTTTCTTTTTCTTCTCTGCGGCCTCTCTCTCTTGTTCTTCCTTAATTTTTTCATCTTTGTTTACTCCTAACACAGGTGAAGCTGCCCTCTTTGGGGAACCATATAACTCTCTTTGTTTGAGTTTGGATGGTGACAGTACAGGGGACAGCAGCTTATCATCATCGATGTTGCTCTCCACAGATGAAGTGGGTGAAGTTTTGACAGGTCTCGCAATCCGGTCCTTAGCCATGCCGGTCAGCTGGTAAACATCTTCAGCATCCACCTCCTCATATGCTTCCTGATGTACCAGCTTCACCTTCTCCCGAAGCTCCTGGAGTTCACGTTCCTCCTCCAGACTGAGAGGCCGGTCCTCCATCTCCAATTTGCGGATTTGCCTCTCGTAGTCTGCAATTTCAGTTTCTGACGCTGAGCCTTCACCACTCGCTTGTCGTTCAGTCTCGCTGGCTGACCTCTCACATTCCTCCAGAGTCACAGTTACAGTTGGTGTCACGAAGGACTCACTTGGCTTGATTGGGGCCTTGCTTTCAGATTTTAAAGATTGATTTTCTACAGTATCTTTGCTTATTTCCTCTACAGACTCTTTCATTTCCACTTGCCTCTGCTCTTGGCCATCGTCTCCATCAGCGACTCCAGATGGCTGGTTCTTATCCTCCAAAGAAATATCTCGAACAGCTAGTTTTCTTGCCTGCTCTGCCACTTTCTCCTCCAGGACAGATGGGGTGAAGGCCTGCATAGAGGTGGTTGTAGGGCTGAACACATCTGCAGGGGATGGCATTGGCCCCGAATATTCGCTGAACACACAATAACCCATCTCTTCCAACTGGCTTTCGCTTTTTATTATTCCAGGACTCTGTTCCCCTGAAGCTAGTCTGGCCATTGGATCATCGGCGTATGCCGGGGCATCAGCTTGAACGGATTTTCTCCGTATGATTTCTGGCTCTGTGTTTTCTGAAGCCAGTCTAGACCGGGTACCAGCAAGGTCCAGCATCTCAGGCAAATCTTGTGTCATCACCGTTCCGTTTTTGTAAGCGTTTTTAGGAGGCTGAGGTGATTCTGGGGAATCTGGTTCAGAGCTGGCCTTTGAAGGTGGTTCAGCTGTTCGTGGAGGAGATGAGGAGTCTGAGGTGAGGGACGCTGCAGTCTCCAGAATGAGGGGAGGGAAAGGGGACACTTTGTCCACAGAGGGTGTGGAAACTGGAAGGTAGTCGGCTGACTCATCTAGACTTCCACTGGTATATGACATGATGTCTGTGGCCAGTGGGGAGAAGTTCCTTGGTCGGCCTTGTCCACTCTGATCCATTCCTCCGATAGTAATATTAAGGGAGTAACTCCTCTGCTCTAAGGCAAGTTTACCAGGTGAAAGCCTGCATTCATTACTCCTGTCGGGAATTGTAAACACATCAGTCCCTTCTGCTGTACTTTTCTTCGTTTCAGGTTTATCCTTTCCTTCAGCTAATGTGCTGTAGCTAATCTCCTGAGGGCTGGAATCACCTGTGGTCTTCTTCTCACCAGCACGACTGA
Source organism: Menidia beryllina (assembly GCA_013363375.1). NCBI lineage: Eukaryota > Metazoa > Chordata > Actinopteri > Atheriniformes > Atherinopsidae > Menidia > Menidia beryllina. The sequence goes on from JABUIW010000214.1 coordinate 8,297,800, forward strand.
GTTCGTAATATCCCTCACCCTTGCACTGGGGGCCTTCATCAACCTCCATAGCTGATGTTTCAAAATAGGCTGACATGCCAGATCTGTCTCTGGCATCTCTTGCTGCATCTCCTCCTTGTACTTTAACTCCCACTGAAGAGAAATCAGAGGGAGCACCGATGGTGCTGATCTCTACCACCTCCACTGATGGCTGCTTAGCGGACACTGTGATTGGCTCGCCATATGTGGGTTGAAGTGTGAGAGATCTGGATGATTCTTTGGCTTGGCTTTGAACATCTGGGGGTACAAAAGATTGCATATCCATAGTGGGGCTCTCCGGTACAACTCTTTCACCAGCAAAAAACCCTTGGATCTGGGGCTCAAAAAACTCCTCCGGGCGTTTTTCCGATCCAATACTGTCAGGGCTCATGGACCCACTGTCCTGCTTGTCCGAGTCCATCTTCAAAGCTGAAAAGACATCTGTAAGTTGGTTGTTTCTATTACCAAAGATAAGTATTTCTATAGCATGCTGTGAGCAAGCTATTTCCTAAGCCAGGGAATATGAAAATACCACAGAAACAGGCAAAGCTCTCCTTGGAAACTTACAGCACAATGATACGGCCATCATCGAAGAAGTACGGCGAAATGATGGGATCCACCAAGTCACAAATGGATGAAAAGTATGGGATGGTGTGTGACGGAACCGGCATGAGGCAAGAGTGATGGTGATTTTTTTGGAAACCAGCTATAACAGATGGGAGGAACATCCATGCCTTTAACATAAACCAAAAAAGAAATAGCATTTCTGCCATTCTTTAAAAAACACAATTAGTTTTTTTCAAGAACGTGTCCATTTACAAGCTGTGAAAATGTATTTGGGTCTGATAGAATTTAGAAGATATTAGGATGCCATTGTTTAATAAAAACGTTTTTGTGAATGACAGATAAATGCTATATTCTGTCCACATCAAAAGGTGAAAAAAAATCTAAATCAATGGCAATTTTTCTGTATAGTCACATTTTTAAATATATAGTTCTACTGACCACACTGAACATGACACAGCCAACACAAAACCCCCTGTAAATTCTGTACTCAGAATCATAACAACATGAGCGATGCATGCTCAGTAACTATGATTCAAGGCAATATAAAATGCAAAGAACTGTCACATTAGCACAAAGCCATTTCATGTAAAAAGAAAAAAAGAGAAACCTGTAGGCTTATAAGCTAGTGAAAAACAAAATTAAAAAAAACAAATCACTGTTACGGATAGCATCACTTCACGCCATTGTACCAACATGGAACTGCCGGCCCCAAAAACTATAGCAAGTCAAAGAAAACATAAGCAAGTACAGCACACAATAAGTCCAGGATAGGTTCAGCATTGTGGCTCTTTTTACCAACAAGCCTGTGTTGCCTTGCAGCCGCAGCAGAGCGCAGGGAGGGATACTCGCCATTCCACTTGACTTACAATGCTTATGTTATTCACCTTCTTGCATACTAATAGAGTGGACAATGCAGTAACATGCAGGCAAGGAGAGCAGAGGGCAGGACACACCTGTCTCAGGGCTTCCCTCACCCTCTGCCTCCTCCTTCTCCCCTCTGTCCATAGAGCTTCCTGCAGCAGCACTAGCTGCCTCAGCCGGCTCCAGGTCTATATCCTGGGCCTCGTCTACGGCCTCTGCCTGATCTAAACGTTCAGCTTGGGGGCTGTCCAGCTCAGGCTCCTCCCCGCTCCACTGCTGCTCATCAAGAGCAGCCTCGGACTCTGCTGCCTCTGTACTCTCCTCCTCCTCCTCTTCCACCTCCTCCTCGTATTCAGCTGTAAGAGCCTCCATGGTCTCTTCTTCTCAACAGTAGGGTGAAAGGGGGGGGACACATTAAGACTACAGGCAACACAGACTTGGGTTATGTGAGAACACAACTTATGAGGGGACACTTTCAGCTCTGTGAAGAGATGATCTCATATGTTTGTTTCTTTACACATACAGGTGCATAACATTTACGGAGCAGGGCTTTACTGAGTGAGAGGTTTTAAAATTACCTCAAAGCCAAAATGGAAATTTGCTCTTTTACTGAAATTAATTTCCGGTACGTCATTAAAATTGTAACCTTTTCACTTCTTATGGTATGTATTCTTCAACCCATACTAATGACAGGTAGATTAAAGAAAATTGTTACACAAATTAAACTGCATTGACTGCACAAAAACTGGCAATTTGTTCAGGGCACTTTTAATACCCTTTTTATTCTGAAAAGTCAAACGTAAGTGCATTACAATTATATGTATGTTTAAAGATATATTATTACAGAGAATAAAAAGAATCCTCTTTTTTCAAAAGGATTTTTGAAGAGAAAGATTTGAAGAGAGGGTGAATACTCAGTCACCGGGGAATGAAGATTCATTCATTTCCCTCTTGAATCTCTATGATTTAAAAGAGGGGGGAGGAATAGCAATATGTTTTTTTATCCTAATTTTCAATCCTATTTTTTCAAAACTTTGAAAAGTTACAGAATCCTCAGCAGTGGCATGTATCTTTTAAAGTTCACGGTGAAAGGCACAAATGGGTGTATCCCATAGAGACCCATTTGTCTAAAAGAGGACTAGAGACATGGCTTGTTTTGAATCCTTTTTTTTGCCATAATCCTTGTTCAATACAATCTTCCATTGGAAATCCAATAACAAGAGTATATTCTCAATGATAGTCACAGTATGATCAGATGATCCCACTTTAAGTTACCTAAAAGGTTCTAAAATCTTCCCATGTTCTAAAACGTGAGGCTCAAAGGTTATAGAGTTATTTTATTTATTCACTGGGCCAAGATTTTGTGTTTTGTTTGAGACTTAACTTTGCAATAAACTACTGATGGAACGTTATTAATGCAGGCACTGATGATGGAATAGTATCATAAGAACTCAAATGAGACCCATTGAAACTGCTAACAATAGTTTTTGTGTGCATTTAAGCTGAAAGTCTTCCTTGTTGCCATAGTGAGATTGTCAGAGTAAGAACGGATGTGTGAGAGGAACTGACTCAGTATACCATGGCAAAAGAATAGGCGGAAATCTTGAGGAATGAATCAAATTAAGAAGTCAATGACATGATTTGCAAAGAGAAATGTTGTGCATAAAGGTCATGCACAGTGCCTCTGAGACATTTATGTGGTAATGGATCTTAATTCATGTCCCAAAAGACAGCCATTGGGATGTGGCCAAAAAAATCCACTGCTGTATCTTGGAGACATCACTGCTATGCGCAGGAATTAACCGCATGGCAGCCACAGGTAGCAATGGCTTTCAGGAAAAATGAGTGAAAATAAGAAATATGGCGGTTAAATAAGCACGTCACATTTTGAGTGGAGAGACATCACAGGGACACACGACCTCACACAAAGACAGACGAAGAGACGGATGGACGGACGGAGAGACGGAGGGTCAAAAAGGAGGGATGAAAAGAGGAGGTCAAATCACAAAAGGAGAGAAGATGAGGGGAGAAATGGCAAAGAGGAACCATGCGTGGTTCACCTTCAATCTGTCTAAAGGCCACGGCGTGCCCTGTGGGGCGAGCGCCCGAGTGCGTCCACTCTGGGCTGAACAATGGGTGCTCATAGTACTCCTCGTCGGAGTGGTAGGGGTCGTCCTCGGGCACGGAAACTGAGATGGAGGGGGCGAGGAACTTGCACCTCTCCCGAGAATTTTGGAAGCGACGGAGAGGGCCCGCCTCCTCCTCATCCCCTACATCTACAAACAAGACAGACACAAGGAGAAGAACTGCAGGGAAATCTCGACACGGACTAAAAGAGAGACATGAGAAGGAAGGAAAATATAACGAATAGAATGGAAAACTGGCAAAAGGGAAAAAAAATAGCCATCTTAAAGCTGATCCATCTCACAGAGTTTTTAAATTGTTGTCTGGATTTTGTGTGAGCTTTTTGTATGTGGTTTGTGTGGATATTTTTTCACTAATTTCTATGTCTTTAAACTGAAGTTATACACCATTCAGGTGCTCAGAATTTATGTGACTTGTGGCATTAAGTTAAATGCAGGACCAAACTGCAGAAAATAAAAAAATGCCTGTGTGATGGCAGCATCTCACGCAGGTCTAAAAGTCTTAGAAAAAATAACTGAATAATGTCTTCTTTTGTCGTTTCTCCAAACTGACCATACAATCAAGAGTCTTATTCTAAAAGCAAATTTAAAACTTTAACGTTGTATTTCCCAACAAGTCTTCATGACTTTTTAAGATGGACATTTTTTTTGCAAAGAAAGGGTAAATAAAGCTCGAGAACAAAAATCTCAACAATTACAATAGGCAACAAAAAGAGGAAAGTGTACACAGAGACATTTCCGAAGAAGCCTTGAGAACAAGGGAGACGTAGAACACAGACAACTACAACAAGTACACACTGACAGGCAACTGAAAGACAGCATAGCTTTGGGGACCAGCCTTTACTTGAGACCAACAAAATGAGCAAAATGAGTTATTTAAGGAGAAAATATCCAGCCCGTTCCAAAATTATTAAACCTAAATGAAAAACAACATTAAAAGGAAACAACAACGGTAATACGGCAGCAGAAAGAATGAAGAAAAATCAAGTGTTTTACCATCTACAACGTAAAGAAGCCTATTTTTCTGAAATTCCCTAAAGAACTCCGATATGCACAGGCTCATAAATACAACACCAACCCAACAACTCAGCCTTTTTACCACTAAGTAACAGAACACTAGTCATATAGATTTGCAGAGACTTGAACCACCACCCATGTCAGTCGTAGTATAATGAAAATAACCAAAGTCCATCATTGGTCTGACCAGCAAAATGGAGAACAAAGAGTAATTAATGAAAGTGGACTTGTACACTAAAAAAAACTCAAATGAAGAGAATGGCATGTATAACCTTTAAGCTTCTGAAAGCAAACTGCCAGAAACTGTACTAATCAGTTCATTTTCCTTCATTCTACGTTTTTTTTTGCTTTGTCTTCTTCCAAGGTCCATGAAACAGTTTCACTCTTTTGTGATTTATATTGGTTATGGAGCTGAAGCTTAATGCAAGACCTCCAACAAATCAATAAATAAAGAATCTTTAAAAATAGGCCACAGACGATTACCAAAAAGCGCCACAGACATGCATAACTTAAGAGGACAAAAAGACAAACAACGAGAAGTTGGATAGTTACATAAACCTTCATATTAGTGTGTGTGGACACAGTGAAGTGCAGAGGTCAGAAAGATGAGCGGATGAAGAGGATGATAAAAAAGAATGCGCCTGGTATGACATAGTGGTCATGCATGTGAGCATGTGTTCATTCTGGAGAAATGGGGATGACAAAGATGATTTTACATGTATCGGTTCCAGAGGCAAGATGAGGCAGAATCTCTGAGAAAATCGATGACAGGAGAAGGCAGAACAGGTTCCTGCTTTTAGCAGCTCTGATTTGGTTTTCTTGAATGGGTGTCAATGTGTCATTTGTCCCCTGAACACCAACACACCTATGTGCCGGTGAACGCAAACCTCCAGAGGCTGTATGTGTTCTTTTTATTCTTGGCCTACCTTGTTCTGGGGGACCAAAGTGCTCAGCTGCAGGTGAAGGAGGAGGGGATGGAGGCAAATTGGTGGTATCTTCAACTGTGAAAGCGCACAGGGGGACAAGAGGGCATGAAAAAAGTCTTGGAATATGGATATACTTCCATTAATTTGGAATTGTTCTCCATAAAACTGAGAGATTCAGAAGCAGTGCAGGATGACATTAACATTCTCAAAAAAGTTACAAGATGATCAGTTGTTTACCCCAAAATTACATAATTCCACTCATAGAATACATGAACAAAGATAATTTGCTCAATTGAGTCGTCTTTCACTCTTGCCACCAGAAGGGGCAGATCTATACAGGCCCCCAACATGAGTGTCAGCTTAAGGAAGAGTTCAGACAACTCAGCATCAAAAACACCCTCAACTTATAGCAGCGTGATCTGAATAAGCTGCTTGCTTTGTTTCTTTAATACAGGCTGACTGTGCAATAACCAGGGATGACTATTTACAGTCTAAGGATCTGTTATTTGTTCATGACTCCAGTAGGCCACAGTTTGCAACTGATGAACATTTGTTGTGTATGATTTGCTTAGCAGAGCGAATGAACCCTGGAGACCTACCAGACTTGAGCTCATTCAGTGCCTGCTTGGTCATAGAGGCTCCAAACCCACCTGACTTTTGGACTCAAAACGTTCTCTCTGGTTTGATGGTGCCAGTAGTGTGTTGTCTCACCTGATGGCAGCCTGTGACTCTCCTGTTCTCCCTTCAGTACTGCCACTGCCTCCGCTGTCACCTCTTGCACGATTCGCGCGGACACTTGTTCTGAAGAAAAGGTTTCACAAACACACCGGAAGAAAGAAAATGACATCCTCAGTAGAATCTAAACTAATCCAAAATGTGTAGAGAGGTAATGTTATATCATACACGAACTTGAACGTTCACATTGCATATTTATGATACACAGTATATATAAGAGTATACAGAGCCGTTCTTTTCACATACTGCTATTTTTAAAATCATGTCTGGACGAAAACCTGTGGATAAAATGATTTTCTGCCACAATATTTCAGTCGCTTCTGAAGACCTTAAGTGTTTCTATGGAAACCCAATATCGTTCTACAAAGTGCAAGCTGGAGAGGAGAGCTATAATTTCCTGAGATGTGTTCTGTGTGATTTGTTTCTGCAAAGGCACAAAAAGGTTGATCTTTACAGAAATATTTGATTCAGAAAGCTTAAACTGATGAAATAATGCATCAGAATTGTGTCCTGTTCTTCCTGTGGGCTCACAAGACCTTCCCAGGTAAGAATCATGTAATTCCCAGTTAGACATGCCTGAAAAATTTCAGATGGAAGTGAACAGGAAACATCCTAACCAGAAGCCAGAACCACCTCTGTGGAGGAGCAGTGACTACTCCTTGCTCTCTCTGGGGGTCTTTCTCTAAGGCTGAGCATGGTTATCCTCCTCTGGACTCCACTAAGCTATATGTAACCATGTCCTCTTTCTTTTGGTCTCTAGCCAGATCTGTTGACCATATTGGATGTGGGGAATATAGATGGACAAGGAAATTAAAAGCTTTTCCTTCTAGTTCAGCTCCAATTGTCATAACAAAGGAGAAGAGCAGCGCCCTCACTGCTGCTGAGGAAACCCTAATCTGTCTCGCTGTCTTTCGCGGCTTCAAAGCTGTGAACCACTCCAGTGTGAACCAAAGGTTGTGGTTCGAAGAAGCCAACAGACCCGCAAAAAGCAAAGGTTCCTAAACAAGATGTCCAGCGATCCACCCCTGCGCCTCAAAGACCTGATCGCAACACAGGATCGGTGACATGGGGCGGCACTGGTACATGCCAACATTCAACATAAAAGAGTTTAAACCTAGTGGAAGGAGTGTGAATCAACCCTTTGGTTAAACCAGGACTTTATAGCTCAGTATAGTGATTCTGGTATCCTATACTGCACAGAACACATGTGCAACATGTAAATATAGGTGCAGACTGGGCTTGAAAACGCTTTTCTGCTAGGAAACAGGATGCTTTCAGAAATATCCAACTTAGAAACACTGTTGCAGGCCAAATATTCCCCATAGCAACAGTAAGTCTCCAAAAGGATACAAATCTAGATGTACACCAACTGTGATTAAAGATACACTATACTGGCAAAATATTAAATTTAAACTAACAAACTAGTCTTGCAGTGTACATTTTTCAACAGTATCTGCCTATTAGAATGTTTAAATCATGCACTGGCATGTGGCAGGTCCTGTTCAAAGCACCAATTTGTTCTGGAACAGTGGCCGTGAGCTAGTGCGATATTTTCTAAATGCTGCTGTTTCAGGAGATATTTCAATCCAACATCACCCACACATCAAATCAAACAATCTGGCATGCATTCATACACATACTCCGAATTAAACATAAAAACGCTTCTTCCGGGAATATTTAACACTGCCCACTCACCTACTCAAAGCAGCCATTTCCCATTTTCAACATGAATATCAGCAAAACAGTGTCGACTGCTCAGTATTTCTGGAATAATCCTGTCTTCCAACGGTTAAACAAGAAGCAGGTTTCTTCTTCTTTTTAGGCTCACTGTTGAATTTAGTTTTACCTTAAAGGCTCATAAAATGTATTAAGAGAATATAAAAGTCACTGATAATATAAATGGAAGCTTGATTGGATAGTGTTGGAAAATTCAGCTTCTTACACTTCTTTGACATTGGATTACTTTCCTAAAAAGAGTACATCCGTTTCTTCTCCTCGTTTAGATACTCATTCTTTTCCACATTACATTTTAGTAGTTGTCATCATTTTATTGATACCATGTCTACTGTAGCTTAATTTAAACTGACAACTTGCACCAGTTTCTTTCATCTTTGAAAATAAATGCAACACAGCGGCTATCACTCACATTAATGTATGCAATTATGACACATTATTTCACTTTAGCTCAGAGATTCAGTGATGACTGAAAGCTTTAGTAGTTTTATGAGACTTTACATTTTCTTGGATATTTCTCGCTATAAACTGAGTGAGATCCATCCAGAACACAAATAAGCAAAACTGAAGATACAAGAAAAAGAAGCGGAAAGAAAAACATTCACAATTATAAATCTGTGGTGAGACAAATACAGTCTCCTCGCAGTCATAAAGCCATCGGGCAGTGATAAAAGCAAGCCTGGTTTGGCTGCCTCAGCGATTCTATCTGTGATGTCAAATGACACAGCAGCTTGTCTGTCGTGGGCTAAGACACCAGAATAAAGCAGTCTAACAAAGAGCCGCTTTGATTTCGGAACGTTTGTGCAGCACCTCTTTTTTTTAGATCGATAATCGAAGCTACGAGCAAACAAAGAAAACAGAATTCCTCTTTCAGTAAAATGTGTATTACCTTGAAGACGAGAGCGCTTTCTCCCCGAGCAGAGAAACCCCGACTGGAAGCTCCGAGTCAACAGACAGCACATCCACATCGCCACACAAACACGCACACACACACACACGCACACACACACAGCAGGACCGCAAGGGCACAGAGAGAGCAGGAGTGATGTTTGGTATGGCACCAGCGGGCTACTGAAATGTGGATAGTAAGTGGGTTGCCATGGCAACAGACTGATGGACCACCAACTTGGGACATTTAGCTATGAGACAGTTATCAAACGCTGTTTCAGCCCGCGTGTCTCCAGCTACACTAATCAACGATGTCACAATAACAAGTGTCAAATACTTACAAGTCTGAAATTATTTTCAAAAAGAGCAAAATAATTAGTTGATCTTTTTTATAGGACACATTAGACACAGCTGGCTGCCCAATGCTACTGTTCACATTTTACTCATGGAACAGGTTATTTTTGTTTAGCTTTCCTTTTGCTGCATGGGTCTTCTGTTACAGGCATTGCATTTGAACTATGACATCTTATAGGTATTGGTGACATTTTTAACAATAATGACAACTTCAGCTCTAATCATTATATCTATAACAAAAAGATACCTCTAAAATAGACCGCTCTAAATCATGTAGTGCAACTGTGATTCCAGTGCACATTCATGCACATAGAATAAACACAGGGCAGAGATTTTTGGATTTATTGGTAGAATTGGGAAGAGAAAACCCTTTCTGTCATCACTGCCAGACAGAAATCCTGAGGGAGTTGACACCTAATGAAGTTGAGAAAAGAATTACACGCTCTTGCAAAAACACTCTGCACCTATGAAGGTGGCGCCATTAAATAGCAAATTAATGAAGTGGAAAGCAGTGAAAGGGTTTAATGTGGATTTTTAAGAATGTTCAATATGGCTAACAAAGACAATCTACTCCAATTAAGTCCAAGATAATAAAAAAAACTTCAGTCCAGCAGATGTCTGTTATTCAGTCTCAACCTGAAATTTCAACTTAACGGTGTGTGGTTGAGTATCACTGGGAGATATACAGCATATTTGCAGAGGAGGGAAACACTCCAAAGTATTTAGAAATCAAACTAAAAGATAAGCATTCTTTTCTAAATGAATGAACTCAGATTCATGTGTTAAATTAAAAGCTTTCCCAAACCCTATATTTGTTGACCAATCTTTGTTTCATTCAGGTTTTTGTTGTCTTTCATTAAAGCCAACAAGTCCTCCTACGTCTCACAACCGCATCCTGTAGACTACCACCTCTACAAGCAGCAGAAGAGAAACATGAGTGTTTCCACATCAGAGCAGACGTGATTTTCAAATTGTACTTTCAGGTCCTCATAAGGAGGGTGGAAGGGGGTGGGAGAACTATTTAAGGGCTATTTTTTAAATATGGACTTATATCTGACATGAGACTGAGACCTGAACGGGGCAAATCAGTAACATCACTTAATTGAGGCTTGAAAACGAAATGATTGATAGTGAAATACATTTTCATGAATAGACTATCATCCTTTATGTGGAGGTGCTCTTATAAGGATAAGAGGGTTTTTGAGTATAATTACTGACAATATATGCCTGCATTAACAAACACTGCATAGGCAGGTTTTTAAAGGGAGATGGTTTCTTAAAAGCTTTGATCAAACTTCCTCTCTGCCTCTGACAAACAGACTCATTCAGACTCAAGAGCTAAAAGAAAAAGAACACCAGGGAATCACTGGATTCATAATTCCTATCCAGTTCCTTGCATCAGCTAAAATACATCACTCAATACCACTGCAATGTCCGTAATACTCCTCGATCCATGCAAGTTTTCCACTAACTGACGAATTCCTGACAACGTTTTGCTCGCTCTCCGTTTTTATTAAGTGGCTTTGCTTCATCCCTCTCTCTGTCACTTTCTTTTGACCACTTCTAACATGGCTGACAGACTTTTCAACTTTCTTTCACAGAAAAGTCAAGAGGGCAATTTTGTGCTTCAGTGGTTCTTGTCGTGCCTAAAGAGCTTTTCACCGGGAGAGGGGGCTCACCGAGAGCCAGCATCAGTCCCTCTTACGCCCATCCTGCCCCACTTATCTCATATGCCGCCCTACTTGTGAGCGGTAACGTAAACTGGCAAGATGCACAACAGACAAAACAGCCTTACACAGCTGCCAAAAGCAAACTGCACTTTTTTGCAGACGACTTAATTTACAAATATAAACATGTGGTTATAACATGTGGCGTCCCCATTATCAAAAATAACTTTTTATTAAAGCTACAAGAAAGGTGTAGTTTGAATAAAGTCTGTA
>JABUIW010000214.1:8316401-8422265 GCA_013363375.1 Menidia beryllina
ATAGATAGATAGATAGATAGATAGATAGATAGATAGATAGATAGATATCTCCCGGGAATAACTAACCTCAACATCAGTACCTCACTATCTCCGAGCACAGAAAACGCAGCTGCCATGAAAGCGTGACTGCCTTTCAGTGGGTCTTGGTGCTGATTGTCTCACTGAGGCAGTTCTTCTCATCCCACTCAGTACCCACTTCCCACTCACAGCTTCTAGCAGCCTGCACTCACATGTACATCCACCCACATAGTCATTTCATCTGTGGAGGTAGAAGCCATTCTTTTTGTCTCTCTCTTTTCTCTCACTGTAAATGTTTTTTTCCCTCTCTCTGACAGATATGCATTAGATCGCAACACAAAAATGTGGGTCTGAATAGGATTATACTGATGCTATATAAGGTTTTGGCTTCATCCATAGGGGTTTTGCTGCATTCCTGGTTAAATGAGCAACTCCAAGGCATGATAAACACACTGCTTTTTCAGATGCTGAGGCTATATACAGCACATCATTTCTAAAGTCAATATCTTTCGCATCATCATTGTCAGCAGTCAATGAGGAAATGTAGCACAGGTATATCGATGTTTCCATGTGGCTCTCTGTGGCTAGAATGTAGATCAGCCAGCACAAGCATTTGCAAATACATTGTTGTATTTACCTCTTTAGGTGATATTGGCCTTTGACGCGTCAAGATGGATTCAAAGAATCTGTCCTCTCCCCAAACAATCGCAAAGTTGATGTCAAGATTGTCAGAGGAACACTGTCAGCAGTACAGCCAATGGTGACACGTGTCTTAGCTGAACCTGTTAATTAAAAGAAAGACGATCAATACTTTCTGAACAGTCAGATCACCTGTGTTTGTCTGTCTTAACAGCCCCAATTAGATTTGCATCTCTGGGGGGAAAGTAGTAGGGTACATAGAATAGGGGGATATTGTTTCATAATTGTTTGGTTGTCTTAGAAAAAAAAACAACAGGAAGTTAATAACCAGTATTTTTGTTTTGTCGATGCATTAACTCCCACAGATCAGACACAAAATATAGACTGTGTCACTTTCTACCAACCAAAGAAGTTGTTTGTCCTTCTTGTAAGTGAATAAACACAAGAAATATCAAGCAAGGGTTTTATAGAAATGGTACAGATATATTCATAATGAATACTTGTTTATCCATCTCAAACAATCTCATGTTTAACTAGCACTTATCAAAAACACGAATAAATAGAGTATTTTGTTTTTGTTGTTTTTTGTGTCCCTCAATCCGTGGGTCCTGCTCTCATGTGGGAGAAATGTCCATCTACTCATCTGCCCATGGTAGGCTCTACATTAGTCATGATGGTTCAAACACTAACAAACAAATACTGGCATTACAAAAGATTCTTTGTCACGTTAATACATGAATCTCTTTGAAACAAACTATACTCTGGTTCTGAAAATACACGTCTCAAGTTGTGCCGCTAATATTTTTTTCATTCATTCATTTTTTAATAGAAAAAAGTGAAACAGAGGCCCACTGAAAGGTTTTAACATCATTCATCTCCTGTTACTCTGCTACTCATTTACTTTTTTCTTCTCATCTTTTTTTTCTCTCCTTAGAACAAGTGAATTTCTTCTTTTGTGCTACTATGTCCAAACCCAATATGAGCTGATGCCACGAATCCAGAAGGTGTTCAAGTGTTACAGATTCACAGGTCTACACTTCTACAGCAGCTTTTACCCTTGTTAAAGCTTCTACAGATTTTTTTTACAACATGGCTTCCATTTACCCATTAACTCACACACATACATTCAGTCTTTGGCTCTGTATCTTTTACCGAAAAGATACTCAGACATGCTGAGAGCAGGAGCTCAATCTTCCAGCCTTATTTTCATGTTTTTTTCCCTAACATCAGAATACAGATATTTTCTTGAATAATCATCGTCTGTATGAGTAATTGTAATCTCTTTATTACAACTGCATAATAAAAAGGTAATCATATAATGTGCCACAAGACATTTTATTGTAATGTAAAACTCAGAGGTCCAGGGTTTAACAGCATTAACTTCTGTAATGTTTTTTTTTCCATTTTGTTTCGTTAAATGAAAATTGTTTTGTCATTGTGCTCAAGTCACATTCAGAGAATTTCATTGGTTGAATTTACACGTTTTGCAGATGTATTTGTTATGACAGCTTTACTGGAACCGAGATAATAGAATCTATATGAAACCACAAAACAGTATACTTGACCAAAATAAAAATATTCAGGTTTTCAAATCATATCATCTTGATAACAGTGCAATGTTGTCTGATGCGGATCGCTTTAAGTAAATGTCAATCCTTTTTCTCACACTGTGTCTATTACTTCTCAGATTGAGCAAAACAAAAATAGCATCTGAAAGGTCTGCAGTTTAGTTCAATTTCTTCGCATTCGATGATGTGATGTCAGTATTTGTATGAAAACTTAAGGAGAACAGATAAAACATTCTCCTTAATAAAACACATTTCCTTTGCAGTCCCTTAAAAAGTAGTTACTTAAAATTAATCTAAACTCCACAGAGCCGCCAGATGATGACAGTTACAATGTTGGGAGGTGAGACCCACATCTTATTTCTTAACAAGTCTGAAAATTCTTTATGGCTGTAAAGTCACCGTCTCATTTTCCTATTTTACAGACTAGTTTTCACCACCAAGCTCCAATCTCTATGACATCTGCTATATCTTTCTTAAAATACCCTCCCTCCATAATAATTCTACATTTTCTGTTTGCAGATACCTATTTCTTCAATGACAGTATTTTCTCTCAATAACTCTCAATAACGTTACAAACATGAAAACCCAGTCAGCTCTTACCTCTGCCAATTTCCACGGCTACAATGCGTCTGTAATAATATTACAGAATGGACTGTGTTAAGCATCATTATTAGCATACAGTTTGCATGCTAACAAGAGCTGCTGATGAGTCAGCAGCGGAGAGAGCATTTTCTTCACTGTGTGACAAGATGTGCCTCAATGTTCTTATATCGCACTGAATAAAAAGAGGGAAGTATGCACCGTGGAGGAGATATGAGGGCTTTAGCAGGGGATGCTAATACATCCATTCAAAAAAGGTGAGGAGGAAAATGATTCTCGCTGCACCTGTAAAATATAGGATAACGAAATATAGATATAACATAAATACACATATTAATTGAGAACTGTACTCATACTCTTTATTTTCTATGTCAAACTTTGCACAGAATGAAAAGATAAGAGTGGCTGAAGTGAAATAAAACGTCAGCCCTCTCATAGCAGAAATAACATTTCTAGTCTTTGTTTCAGCTCTGCAATAGGTGAGAGTCACATGGGAGTAACACATCAGACAAACGCCTCTGTGTACTTTGCTAAAATGCAGGTTGGTTGGCACATGGCATGTTTTACACCTGGAGACGACACGTCTCGGGCAGCGGACACATCACTGCATCTTAATATTATACTTTGTACTTTATGATACCATCACAACTCAAGCATAAAACTCTTTTGAGTTTGTCCCTTTTTTCCATAAATGCAAACCCATTCTAAAAAAATAAAATTGACCAATATGTACTTTATGTGGGCAGTGGAAAAAAGCTTACAAATCTTTTTAAAGAGAACCATTATGACATTCAGCGAGCAGCCCTCCGTGATAAACCCACTTTTAATTAATTCCAACCAAGACGTTCCAATAAAAATGCTAATGAGATGCCAGGAACATAAATGTCTCATGATTAATCAAGAGAAAAAAGAAGAAAGAAACAGGAATGTGTGAATGAAATTAAAACCATTATGAGTGACTTTGGATAGAAGAAAGATAGAGCCATGTCCATCAAGCTCAGGTCATGTAGTCAGCCCTGCAGTTAGCTATAGGAATAACTCTACTTTAAAACGATAAGTGTGAACATTAAGGCTTACAAATTGTTTGCGAGGAGCAAAAAAACAAAACAAGCCATTACAGAAACCCCATTTGACACATTATAACACCTCAGTGAGCATAATCACTCATACAACAGTACAATCATCATTTATTTCATTACAGAACATACAGTGGTCAATATAAATCAAATCAGGCCGTTATTTGTCTCTCCGATGGTAGATGTGTGCTTTGTTCAGCTCTATGCAAATAACAAGATACCTGAAAGCTTCTTAGTGGAACTATAGAGCTAATCCAAAGAACTGAAGTTAGCAAGTTAACCTGTTTCACAGGATAGCAGCTACTTATTTATTGGCTACACAGTTTCGAAAAATATTTCTTGAGGCAAAGTTGAAGCCAAGTAGTAAAAGACAACCCACACTGAGCTGTCTTTTTTTGTATTCAAATTAAAGCCACAGTAGATAAATAATGCTTATGCCCTCCGACCATTTTTGTCCTGAGGAGGCAAGAAAGACTCAGAGGGATGTAGGCAGAGCATTAATGGTCCACTATTCAATGGCTCCCCGTCTCAGGTTTGGGAGTCAATGGCTCTCAGCTTTGAAAGCTTTGAAGGTTTCTGTTTACTTTACATATTCCCATTTCTAACAGAGGAATCATCTCTCTCAGACCTCCACTGCCCACATGATTACACATCAATATAGCCACAGTTGCCGAGTTTCTGTTGTCTGCCAATTGAATAAATGTACTATAAACAAACTGTAATTTGTCCAAGCTGTTTGTTTACACGTCCAGAAGAGGCAGTGATTGAAAACTTGGATTCAATCTAAAACCTAATTTTGAAAATAATTTCCAACCGGCAAACCATACCTCTATCATCCCAGTTACTCACTTTGAACTGAATTTTAATTACTTGCCCTACCTGGATGAAAAAATCCAGCTCTTGTCTTTATTTTATGAAAATGAAATGTGAAAAAGTGTGAATACTGTTGTATGTATTAGTGACCCACTGTACAACTGTGGTGGATCTGTGAGACCATGTGTACAAACACGTTGTCTGCAAAGAATGTCCTTCTTCCCCACAAAGAAAGGGCTTCTGCCCTTTCCTGGTGCAACCTTGCACTATATGCACAAACACAGTCTGATCACAGTACTTGAGCACACACATTGATTAGGCTTATGTACACAGAGAAAGAGCTTTGTTTTATCTCTCAGGACTGCACATCCAGCAGTCACCTGCCAGTTGATGCAGTTTGGAGAACTTGCGGCTTTTTGTGTGTGCATGTGTGTTTGTTTCCAATTTTTTGCTTCCCTGTTCTTCAAAAATATACCTCTGCATTAGCATGCTGATACTTTTTTAGGACTCTCAAGAAAAGATTAAAAAAACACCATTGTTGCTTTTGATATTTTGGTCATGCTGCAAAGCAATCACGGGGAAACTTCTATAGTGAATCTCCTGCTTATATAAGGCTTTCATTTTTAATGACGGTGTGACCCCAAGCTAAGTCCTTTAACTCTGCAGAGCCAAGTGTCTATTTTGGAGTGGACAGTGGTTCGACCAGCTTTTAGAACCATGCAACCTCTCATGAAAACTCTGTATAAATATTGGAGGGATAGTTATGAATTCTTTGTAAACAAACATGAACCTAACTTTGGTGATTCTCGTCCTAATGAGGCTGGCATTTGATTTTTCTGTTGTGAAATATTGCTTCAGACACTGGAAGGATTGCCCTGATATTGCTTCATCACATAAATGATACCCTGAGGATGAATTCTTGAGACATTTCCAGGAGTGTCATCCAAAGGTCAACACTCTTAGTTCCCCAAAGCTTTTGCATCTGACGGTGAACAAAAACCCAGACAGTTGGGTGCGATGCCTCTTGTCTAGTGTGAGCATGACCTAAAACCAGGCCCCAAGCATGCTAAATATGAGCATGTTAGCAATGAAGGTGTGAAAATGCTATGAAATGTAATGGTAAGTCCAGGTAAACCCAGCTAAAAAGGAAAAAGTCGGTCTCCAGTGAATTTGCCCACATGAAAATCCCTACATTCATTTCAAGCTAACCAATTATGTCCACATGACAGCTTGCAAAGGTAATATTAAACGAAATTTATTCTTAAAATGAAAACTCTGGGCCATTCCACTGAATTTTGTGGAAAAAGTGATTTCCTTCTCTTTCAACCCTCTTCTTATGGACCTGTTTTCTCTCAGAATTACTGGGTGCTGTGACGCAACAGAAAAGTAAAACAGAGCCCATATCTCACCTTTTGCTTCTGGAATGTTGTCTCTAAAAGTGTAATTGCATTTTAACAAGTATGATCAGCATAAAGTGAAGCAGCTTCTTCCTGAGGTCCTGGTCCGACTGTATGTTATGATGTAGACAATCACTATGTTCGTTTGGCTATGAATACTCACAAGGAGGTGTTAAAAGAGGCTTTGATCTGACAATAAACACTCAAATCTGAGTGTGAAACCTATGCCAAACAATGCTTAAAAAATTTTCACTTCTTTATTTTGCTCTTTTCTGCAAATGGTTCAAACTGGGTCTCACACACTTTATAGTATACCTCAATCTCTTCTTCATACACCAGTTTAGTTAAAGAACAAGCTCGACTCTTATATGATCCTCCATGACTATGAACTTCTGAATTCTAGATTTTGAAAATAAGAAAATAATTTTACACTCATCAATTCTAAGAAAACAATAATGACCCTGTTAATAGAAGGCAGATAAAGGCCACACAGTGCTTGATGAGAGAAATTAAAATCAAACTGGAGAGAACATGGTAGAAAGATACAGAGGGTCTGACAAGAAGAGAGTAGGAGAGATAAAAAATAAGAGTCTACCCTGAGGAGTGGTGGGAGTCTGGGCCATTACATCACTGCAGCAGTGCCAGACAATATGAACATGCTCAGAAACCACGAGTGGATAACTACTGTTATAACAGCTTTATGTAAATGGGATAAAAACGTGTTCATTAAAAGCAATGCTCCAATTTTAAATGTAACTCTCAAACATCATGAAGGATGGAAAACAACAATAACAACAAAAACTCAAGGTATGGGAAAATGTCCCTCCAAACTATTCAATCAAGATTCTCAAAACAAATAAAAAGTTACATATGTTTGAATAAAATGAATTGTTCTGCATATCTGTAGAGAAGACCTTGAGCAGTGATGGCATATGTATCACTCTGAATTCGCATTTTGCTTGCAGTTTATGGGTTTAATGACGAAAATAGGACATGAGCAGGTCAGTATTACCTTTATTTCTGCTTCAGCAACAAGCTTGTGGTGTGAAGGTTGAGAGGCAAAGGGGGAAGGAGAGGCAAAACAAGAAGGATAAGGTCAACCCAACCTGCTGGGAAATGCCACCAACAGTTTCCCTCACAAACCAACAGGGGAGAGACAGAGGGAATTCTTACACGTTTTCACATCAGATATACTCTCAATGTATCAGACTAGACTTTTGCATTTGAAAACTGACAAATATCACTTTTCTATTTGGTAAATTTTATGTCAGAACTGTGAAACACCAAAGATGAATGATCAATACTGATTGCGGAATTGCAATAAAGTTACCTGAGGCCAATTGGGAAAAAATTACAAGGCTTCCTCAGTATGCTACTTTGTTTCTAAATTTCATTTAAAAAAATATGTTGTTTTTTTTTCAAACAACCAGATGTCAGACATCTACCAGCTGTTTTATTCAGTTAAATCGAGAGATTTATCTTCGTGTTCGTGTCTGATAAATCACATAAAAGTATAACTTTTCACTCAACTCTTCACATAACTCTGTGAAGAGGTAGTTAAATAATAGGTATTCATTTAAAAATAAACTGTTACCACATATATCTGAAGTATTAAATGGCCATGGAGGGAAAACCATATGTAGCCATTATTACCAAAACCAGCTAAATTAAACGATGTAACACAGCACGATGCACGATGTAACACAGCAAATTGGGGGTTGTGAGATCATCTTTGTCATTTTGTAACTTGATTTATCAATTTTTGGCTGAGATTGGACCTCACCTGACACCAGAAATGGATTTGAATAAGATATGTAACAATCTAGCTTCTCTTTTAATGGGAGAAATGTGACTTGTGACAGGTGAAAATGAAGCTTCCCAAAATAATTACTGTAAGGGTCCGTCTAGACAAGTCCACACACACACAAACACACTAACCACAAAAAATAGCTAGTATGTATGCATTTGCTCTGTGATTTTTAACAGAACCTCACATTCACGCATTCAAGTGTAAAAGAGTAGGGAAAAAAGAGCAATGTATGTTTGTTGATTTCTTTTTGTGCTGCTGGTGCTGCACTGAGACAACAACTGTGCTTTATATGCAACTGGCACAATGACGCAGCATCTTTGCAGAACCCAAAGGCGTAATGCAGTGAAGAGAGAGGAAGGAGACACAGGAGACAAAACAGAGAGAGGGAGAGCAACTCACCTGGCCAGATGAAATGATGCTTACGACTCTCAGAAGAGAAAATAACATCCAAAACCTACAGGGAGGAACGAGGACGGGGCGGGAGAATGTTAGGGAGGGGAGGAGAGAAACAAGGAGAGAGAAAAGAGAGAGATTAGACTTGGCTGCCAGTGCTTTGGGAGTGCAGAGGCAGGTGGCACCTCAGTCACTTACGCACACAAAGCATGTAGGGTGTCAATGATAGTAAAGAAGAGGTGGTAGAGGCAGTGGTAAGAAAATAGCAAACATCAGCTGACCAACAGCCGCTTGTAATCACAGGTTAAAGAAAGTCCTGTGCTGGGCGATTACAGCACATAAAGGAAACAGAAGAAACAGAAAAGAAGAGCTCACCAGTGAGAATGTGTGGCTAACAGGTATCTACAGTTCCCTGCTGCCCATTGTTTTCTCACACACACAATGTAAAGGCTCACGAAAGGATAAACGCTACATGTAAGCGACCCCTGAAACATACCTGCAGACACAAATCATGTGTTTTAACTGAACATCCACACATTGGAAGCATAGCAGTATATAAAGACTCTGCGGTGGCAAATGGATGTGTAAATCATGAAAATCTAGTTTATGAACAGAAATGGCAGCATTCACTGATTTAATTGTGCTTTACAAAGTCTTGTGCAGGCACCTTTAGGATGTCAGGGAGGAATCTTATCCACCTCCGGTGCTTTGCTGCTGGGGAAACGTTCTAACAACTTTGACGAAATACTCTTCCCCCAAGTCCCAAGACCCTGCCTCCTCACTGGAGGACATGTTAGTAGGATTATGGACATCCTCAAAGTGCTCTTTCCACCAGCTGAGAATATCTGCAGTTTGAGTCGGTAGTTCTACACCTACGTCAAGTATCTGGGAAGCTCCATCCTCAAGGTCTTCTCTGTGGTCTCCCCAAATTCCTCCAACTCATGAGTTTTAGCTTTAGCAACAACCAGTTCTGCAGCCCTTTAAGCCACTTCGTACCCGTCAGCTGCTTCAAGTGACCCAAAAGGTCCCCTTCTTCAGCCTGACGGCTTCCATCACCGCTGAGGTCCACCTGCCCCTCTCTGGTTGTTTGGTTCCAGAGCCCAAGCTGGGTGTGGAGGTGACCCCAACTAAATCTAGTTTGCGATGGTCCACCTCACACACCAACTCAGGCTCCTTCCCTGCCAGTGAGGTGACCATGTCCAAAAAAACTACCAAACCTAAAACCAGAAACCAAAAACCAAAAATTCCAGTTCCTCAGGGTCCAGACAAAAAACAGAAACCTTCCAGCAGCTGCGTTGTTCATTCAGTTTCTTTTTATATTCAATCCATTTTAAATAACAATGTCTGCCATTATTATTAAAATTTCACATAAAAAATCACATAGTAAACATTACAAGGCATGCTTCTGCGGACACAAGCAAAAAGGTTCAGACATTAAACTGTTAGTTTAGTGTTCTTACTGTTACAAGCATCCCTGATCACAACCTCAGTTATGATGCAAGAACACTTACAATGTTGGGGGCTTATTGCAACATCAAGAGCAATAGATCAATCTACCAACGCAAACCCCTGTGCAAAAACGGGCAGTCCCCATGATAACAGCAGCTCTCTTCGAAAAGCCACCAAAGCTGCTTATGCCAACAGGACACACACAGAGCAAGATGTGACAGGACAAGGAAAGCACTCATGTGACTGAAGGTGAGGAGAAGGCCACAGTCAATAGGGAAACCCAATAGAGAGACAGTATATAATGTCGAACATTCTGTGTGCTGTAATGATTCTCAGGAAAATTTGTGAACTGAATGAATAAAACAATGCAAATAAATCTTGGCAATAAGCTGAAATGCATTCAGGGTTGGCCATTTTCTCTACTTTCCAGAGATGCTTTCACAGCAGAATCCTCAGCAGGCCTCTGCCTGCTTGTCTGCAGAGCCCATTTAATGGCTGTTGCTAGGCAATGCCAAAGCCAAAGATGATTGCATACATCAAAGGCAACAAAAGAATTTATTGGCAGCGATATCACAAATAGAGTAACCGAGGGCAAATTAGGATTATCACTTGTGACAATGTCGAAACATTGAAATCTTGAATGGGTTTGTTATCAGTTTCAGAAATTGAAACCTTATCCAAATCTTTGTTCTCGGGTATTGCTCTTTGAACATCCTTTCCTATCTCTGAGATCATAGTAGCAATTCCTTTACGGAATTAAAATCAAGGTGGGGAACAATTTCTGCCTTTAACATACAGAACCAGCCTCAGCGGCCTCTAGCCTTTTGAGTTTAAAGTCAAATCAATCAAAACGCTCTTTGGTAAAAAGAAGTGAAAATGAAAGAATTTATTCTGTTTTTTTTCTTTGCGTTTTCCTCTTTTGGCCTTTCAAGAATAATACATTTTTTAGTGTTATATTTAGGACTTAAAGAAACACAACAACTGATATTAAAAGTGAGGCTAATATAAATTTGTTAGTGATGCAAAAAAATATTTTCATTAACTGTTTATCTGATAGATTAGGAGTATTTTACTAACATCACCTGCAGAGAACATGGTGTAATGGGAACAGTGAAAGGGTGGAAGCAGGACGGTTTCCCTGCTGGCCCGCTGAGCAGAGCAACTTGGCCCCATTTCAATTGTATTTTTAACTTCACCTTCAGCCAGCAGAGGGGGCCAGAGTTTTCCACAGTGACCACTTCAGTTGAAAGGGAAAATAGAAACACACATGGACCTGAAGAGCAATATGTTATTTTCTAAAAAGAAAAAATTTAAATAATCCAAAAGCTATGCCAGACACAACATGTGTATAAATGGCCATTTTAGAGTATATATTGTGTGAAAAAAACATGAGATGCAAGTGTTAGACAGGACTAAAACATCATGGCTGTTACTGCTAGATATTTTTGCCCTGTTGTTAAAAAAGAGTAATTTCAAATTAATTAGAAGTCAATTTCCCCAGTTTTCTTTTCAGAGCAATTTACAGTCTATAAAAAACAGGAAAAGTAATAAAGCTTCACACATAGTAAGGAATAAATTACCTTGCTAATATTAGATTTTTTCATCACTTTTCTTCCTCTATTTGCCTCATCCCCCCACCAGCGGCCTCCACCTCATTTTGCCAGTCCCTGCTACTCTGTTTAAATATTGTCCCTCCGTAGTCCGACACAATGTTTACCGGGGAATAAAACGCCTGCCCTATCGTTGTCAGACATTGTACAGCTTCAGATGGATCCTTACAACAGAGCAAGCTTTTTCACAGCTCCTTTATGAATTTGTGTGGGCTGTACTACAAACAACATAGGTCAATTACTCTACTTTGCAAGGATGCTAACTCAGAGTTTTTAGTCCTGCATAAACATACCAGCACACAAATAACTGCAGTGTCCTTCATGTCGACACATTTACACAAATGCTCTCAAGAAGACATAAAAAAGCCCGCTTTTGCTTCAACGTTAGCAAATTCAACTTCCACTACCTCTTGGTTAAAAAGATGGATTTGTGCTTTTATACCCATTTTATTAAAAGACTACTGGATGTAAGTGTGAAATTTGCCAGTGTTACAGCAGAAATAGTTTTCTTTATACCATGTCGTCAGGTGTGGGTGCTGTATTTATAACCATGTCCTTGCAGCGTCTGAATAGTCTTAAGAAAACATTTTATGACATTCTTGTGCCAGTAGACACTTTGGCAGCTTAGTTGTCATTATTTTGGCATCTATTGTCACCCCCAATGAAACATTTTGGTGTTCATAGATTAATGAAAATCTATAGCAACACATTTGCCCCAAATGTTCCCCATGTAAAAACCGATATCCCTCACAAAAACTGTACGATCTGTGCAATTTGCTTAACATACACTATATTGCCAAAAGTATTTGCTCACCTGCCTTGACTCACATATGAGCTTAAGTGACATCCCGTTCCTAATCCATAGGGTTCAATATGACGTCGGTCCACCCTTTGCAGCTAGAACAGCTTCAACTCTTCTGGGAAGGCTGTCCACAAGGTTTAGGAGTGTGTTTATGGGAATTTTTGACCATTCTTCCAGAAGCGCATTTGTGAGGTCGCACACTGATGTTGGACGAGAAGGCCTGGCTCTCAGTCTCCGCTCTAATTCATCCCAAAGGTGTTCTATCGGGTTGAGGTCAGGACTCTGTGCAGGCCAGTCAAGTTCATCCACACCAGACTCTGTCATCCATGTCTTTATGGACCTTGCTTTGTGCACTGGTGCACAGTCATGTTGGAAGAGGAAGGGGCCAGCTCCAAACTGTTCCCACAAAGTTGGGAGCATGGAATTGTCCAAAATGTCTTGGTATGCTGAAGCATTCAGAGTTCCTTTCACTGGAACTAAGGGGCCAAGCCCAGCTCCTGAAAAACAACCCCACACCATAATCCCCCTCCACCAAACTTTACACTTGGCACAATGCAGTCAGACAAGTACCGTTCTCCTGGCAACCGCCAAACCCAGACCCGTCTATCAGATTGCCAGATGGAGAAGCGCGATTCGTCACTCCAGAGAACGCGTCTCCACTGCTCTAGAGTCCAGTGGCGGCGTGCTTTACACCACCGCATCCGACGCTTTGCATTGCACTTGGTGATGTATGGCTTGGATGCAGCTGCTCGACCATGGAAACCCATTCCATGAAGCTCTCTGCGCACTGTTCTTGAGCTAATCTGAAGGCCACATGAAGTTTGGAGGTCTGTAGTGATTGACTCTGCAGAAAGTTGGCGACCTCTTCGCTCTATGCGCGTCAGCATCCGCTGACCCCGCTCCGTCAGTTTACGTGGCCTACCACTTCGTGGCTGAGTTGCTGTCGTTCCCAAACACTTCCATTTTCTTATAATACAGCTGACAGTTGACTGTGGAATATTTAGGAGCGAGGAAATTTCACGACTGGATTTGTTGCACAGGTGGCATCCTATCACAGTTCCACGCTGGAATTCACTGAGCTCCTGAGAGCGACCCATTCTTTCACAAATGTTTGTAAAAACAGTCTGCATGCCTAGGTGCTTGAATTTATACACCTGTGGCCATGGAAGTGATTGGAACACCTGATTCCGATAATTTGGATGGGTGAGCAAATACTTTTGGCAATATAGTGTATATGTCCAAGTACCTGTCCAAGAAGTAAAAGGACTCCATACGTACAAGGTGTTATAAAACATTTTATATACATTTGTCAGCCAATAAAGGTCAGTTCATATTCATTATGCTTCATAATGAGCAAATTTTTGCATTCAGCAATATGATTTACACCTGCTGAGGTCCATCTTCACTGAGGCACCGAGGCACCAATTCTGTATGATACCTTAAACTGGGAATGTTTCTTAATTTGTCTAAATTAATGTTTTTGTCTAAAATAAATTAGTATGTAAGAAAATATTCTGTGTTTCTGCTTTCCATTCAACCCCCTATGCTGCCTCCTTATGAAGATTTTGTGGTTTCTTCAGTGGTAGACTGGACGCTGACATATTTACTCTGTTGTGCTGCTTTTTGTGGCAGCACTTTACCAGACAGAAACATGAGCCATATTTTAAGGTGTGAACAAAGAAAAGATGGACTAGCTAAGTGAAGATGTTTGGTGGGGGGGGGGGGGGGGGGGTATTTTTTTTGGCTCCTGAAGGCACCTGGGGAGGTGTGGCCATTGACTCATACCTGCAGCCAGTTCAGGTCTTGGTATTTAAGATGGCCAGCTTCACCTCCCCTGTGCCAGATGATTGCCTTATTTTTCTTCTGCTGTTGGCAGAGATTTTTCGCTGTCCAATATATAATCTTTTTTTGGAGATCAATGATTCTGTTTGTTTCCTCCTGAGAGATTCTAACACCCATAGCTAATATATAAAAAAGCACTGTTGAGACAATTGTGCTCAGACCCACACAGGTATACATATGATGTTGATTTCCAGAAACCAGCAGGAATGACAATCTGGGAGTCACCTTATAGCTCTTTTCAATGCACCTTTCACACAATTTGTACTAAGTGAGCTGTGTTTAAGTATCAATATCACAGACACAGCTGTCAAGGGAGCAGTGAAATAGTGAGCCACTGTGGGCAGCACAGCTACTCCTGAATTATTAAAGAGCAGCAAGCAGGAAGCCATCATAAGAGTGCATGACACGGGTTTTCCACAATCATTTCAAACTACATATGACAGAGATGGATGATGATGGCTAAAAACACAGTTTCCAATATTCTTGTAAAATATGACACCTTATCATAATTTATAACTTCAAAGTAATGATGCTTGCTGTTCAGTAATTGTGTAATTCAAAAGTCCCCTGGCAACCCCGCTAGAAATAAGCTCTATAGGCAAGATGCAAATGGATGGATTGGTGCTCCACAGTGAAGACTGTTGACTACCATTTGATTTTTTTGTGGATATGACAATAGAAATGGACATAAATCATAAGTCTTTATGACATGTTGCTAACAAGTTTGAAAAGATACCTTGTTAATGCCAAGCTGTCTGTTATGTAATGAATACTGCTTCATCCATAGAGTAAGGTATCTCTACCTTTGAATATTTCACAATTCAGTGTTAAGACACTCAGTGAACAAAAATAAAATCTGCTTAACTGTGCTACATGCTGCATTCAAATGTTGCAGTCCATGGGCAATTACTATTTCAAGCCATCTTCATGTGGTCAATGGTGGTCTGTGATTTCTCCACCTTCTCCTCTGTGGTTTGATTTGTAATTATATTGATTGCTCTTTGATGACATAAAGTTCAGATAATAAGCCCATGATTTCAAAGAAATGCATAATTTCACT
Organism: Menidia beryllina; assembly: GCA_013363375.1. NCBI lineage: Eukaryota > Metazoa > Chordata > Actinopteri > Atheriniformes > Atherinopsidae > Menidia > Menidia beryllina. The sequence goes on from JABUIW010000214.1 coordinate 8,331,479, forward strand.
CTAATTCAGTCATGACAATAGTATTTTGATGAGACCACATTTCACTGAACAATCAGTTGAATTAAAAACTGACAGGACAGGAAAAACTGCAGAGAAAACCCTGGTAGGCTGAGACCAGGGTGCCTAACCCTTTATATGTAACCCTAGAAAACCGCAAACACACAGATAGAACAATAACACCTGCAATTTTCCATCTTGGTCTTTAAAGGGACAGGCGGCAAATATCAGCCCGCTGACACCTGCAAGCCGATGAGAGCAATAACAATGAAAAAGAGCATGCTTACTGACTGGTTCCTGTTAGGAGCTCCTGTGGTACATTCAATCTTCACTGACGTAATGTAAAATGACCCCACACTGACCTATTGAATATCTTCATACAAAATCAGTCACTTTACTCCAATTACAAAGACTTTATAAATACACGTCTTCTTCTTAGAAGAGAATTTGATCCAAAAGCAAAAGCACGTTCAGAAATGTATCAAACCCAGCCCCACCTCCACCCCCTGCTGTTTAGGTCTCACTGTTTGATGATTTGATGAATAATCATTCCAACACCGGGTATGTGTGCTCTGTATTGGAATGCATACGCTGTCAGCGTCTCTCTGTAAGGTGTAGAAACAAACACAGTTATCAAAACAAGCTGTCCAATCTGGGGTTACATGTGTGCTTATTTTAAAGAGAAGTGCTTCCATTTTTGTGGGGTACTGCTCAAGGGAGTGCGGAAGGTTGCAGTGCGTGGTAATGAGCAGCCGCACAGTTGCCAAGGCAACGTCCAACTCGGTCAGTCTCCATGGCGACTGATTACAGCATTAGCTGATTCAGCCTGAGTGAAGGTTCATGTCAGAGGGAGGGAAATGGATTTTCTTTTCTTTTAGGGATAAATGCTTGCGGAGAATGCTGGGGGTGGGACTCCAGGGAGGCACGATCCGAGTGCTTTAAGACCAAAGACCAATTTAATTTCAAGGACAATGAGGTAAAGCTGGTGGTAATGTGTTGAAGTGACGGGCAGATTATCAGACTGTACGCAACCTTAAAGTGCTTACCCACTGCTGTGGCCATTTAGCCGTAAGCAGAACAAAAAGTCAATCAAATCTCGCATGTCTTGTAAAATAAATTCAGCACCATACAAGTTTACACTGAGGCAACTGCTGCTCCTCCAGAATAACATTTAATCTGTAACGCAATTAGTCCCAACACAAGACAGCTCTGCCCAACACACAAATGTGACCTTGGTTTTTAGGTTTAATATAACCTCACCACATTTATCATTCACATGCAGAGAAGGGGAGCAAAGAGGGGTGGCATTGGTTTGAGGTCAGACATGAAAAAAGACCAAAGAATGAGGATGCAGTCCATGGAGACAATAAAGGAGCACCTTCAAAATCCTGAATTTAGGATGACAGACCACATTATTCAGACTTGTTTCAGAAACTGGCTGCTTGGCATCATACTTGGGTTAATATTGTATAAATTCTGATTGAGGAGCTTCCAAGGTTCATACCCCCATTCACTTTATATACGAACAGGTTAAAACATTTTACATTTAATCATTTATTTCATATGAAAAAATATAAGATACAGAAACTCATGGATCATTGAGAAATTATATTCACATAGCTTACAGCATCTGGCCCCAAATATAATAAAACTCCTAAAGACTTGGGACTTGATTCCACACAAGCACATATTTACATGTTTATGTGAGTGTCATGTGTGGTATCAGATCAGACAGAGAAAGAATTACAGTGCAACTTCTCTGGACAAACAGATCAGAAACAACTTTAATAACAAATGGCTTGTTTAAGCCTCCATCTTTTTTCTCTGAGAAAATATTTCATCTGAACCATTTTAAACATGATCTCATACATATACCTTCATTCAAATAGCCCTCCATCTTTCTTGGAATAAGCCTTTGTCTTTTTGGACATGTCTTTAATATCTGGCACTGAAGTAATCCCATTCTCTGTTCCTTTGTGTTAATCCTATAATTTCCTATAATACAGTGACTCCCACTCTTTCCTAATCGTACAAAAACTGCTGTTAACATCCTAGTAATCTAATAACTTAGGCATTCTTTGTGCTGCTCTGTGTGCAGGTCTTTTTGTGTCTTTATTTTTGATCCCTGACATCTTACTGTGTATTATATTTTCAGCCTGATGATAGAAAACCAGTAGCAGAAAAGACTAAAAAGATAAGTGACGGGTTATGATGTTTTAGAATCTTTTATTCAGTTGTGTTCAACAATATTGTTACAATATTATTTATTCATTCTGGCTTTCATTTGTCTTTTTACGCATTTTTACATAAATCTTTTTATAAGACATAGATAGTTCTGAGAAAGTAGACAGAAGTGTTATTACAATAGTAATAACAATAATATTCTTTTTAGACATTCAGATGGTTAACAATCAAACCTGATACCTATTGTTTTGAAAGCGCCTGAGAATTTCACTGTACACAGGCAGCCATCAGTCACTTTGATAGGATGGTGGAGAAAGCAATATTTGTGCTTACACATGAGGGAATATTCCAAGTATTGATGTTATTCCAAGACAATACACTGATCACGAAGAGCAGAAGTGAGGTCGGACACAGTAGTTCATTCATATTCCCCTTTGACAAGTTAGAGACTATAGTCTGAATGACTCATGCTCATTTTACATCCTCCTCTGAAATGTCTGCACCCATTGCAAAGCATCAACTACAGATATCTCCTTATACCTCATAACACAAGACATTAGCATACAAGTGCTTCATTTGCATAACTTTTTAACGCAGCATTCCTGTTCTGCAGAGCTAGATGACTAGAGGCAGATCGTGTGATAGAAACATGGAGCAGGGTCTATATTAACATTCCCAAACCAAAGGCCGTAGTGTTCTTTAAAACACTCCTAAGATCACTCATAATAAGCAGACATGGCAACTATGGAGGAACTGTGGTCAATGTGAGCACATATCTACACATCTCATGTGGCCAAGACTTGGAGTATTACACACAGCTTATGTCTTCGTGTGGATTTAATGGTCCTACTGCAGCAAGTTTGAAAGATATTGTCCTTTCCATTTATAAGGAATATGTTTTCAAACACTTAACACATTGCCAACTGCCATTTTGTGATTAAAAAATAGTCCAACTTAATTTCTGTCCCTTTTTTATCTGTGAGGCCTGAGGAAAGAATCCTCTAAATTCTTGGGTCATTGACTCGTTATCTACTAATGATTCAAGTTCATTTTTCCAGAAAATGTTATCCATCAAAACAGAGAATGATGTTTAAACTTGAAAATATAATGATATTGTTATCATCTCTAATTAGTTTATGTATTCTTCTTGTGAACAAACACTTTAAAATGAATAGAATGAAGCACAGTATGTCACATAAGGAAAGGTGTGATCTAAAACCACATTTAGTCCAAACGCATTTAAAAACAGAAAGAGCTTTCCCACCTCTCTAAAGAGGGAATCCAGGCGGCTTTGGAAACGAAAGCACACATTCACGCTTGGCACTAACAATAACTGATAATAGTGGTGAGGAGACAGTGGGTATTTCAGGACAGACTTCAGAGTCTCTGGGCTGTGGATGAAGCTAAGTAATGAAGCCAGGTAAGGATAAGTGACAGTAATACCAAAGGTATTTGGTAGCACAAGCTGCACAAGAAAAGTCTACCATGAAACACGCAACAGCACATGCATTCACTAGGGGTTAGGCACAACCATTTTTTTAATACACTTTCAAGCCCTCTCCACAAACAGACTGCAATGGGAAGTGTGTGTTTTTGAATGTATGTGTAAATGTGCTCTTTTTTGTGTTCTTTTGCTCCATTGGTGGGCTTTGGTGTTTAAGACATCACTGAAAAAGGGACGACTTGGTTCCCTGAAGACGACGGGTGAAAAGATGAAACGCAACACTTCAAAACATCCAGGGAATGATTCATGTTCTTTTTTCATTTCCAACTTCTGAGCTTTTTCATTTGGAAATTCCCACAGATTCTCTATGAGTTCTTACATGCTGATCACACACACTTGACAAAGCGTCTGGGGCATTTGTGATAATGTGGTGGGAAACAAGGGAGCCTGCTTTGCCAAGCAAAGAAAAACAGATATCAGACATAATTTAACATTTAGGCCATTCCATGCATACATACATTTAAGCAGATTGTTGACATAATCAGCTCTCAGAAGCCAGACACTTTTCGGTAAAATGAAATGTTGCAGAATTTTTTAAACGCCACTGTTGTTTTGTTACGGTAACTAAAAGCCTCTCTGACTTTGATTAAATTGACTTTTATATACTCATCAAAGCCTGACAGAAGCATTTTTATTACATTATTCCTGAAGTGCTAACAATCGTGGAAAAGAGGTCATAATGTACTCATTTAAGTGCTTTTTGGTTGCTGTTGGCTTTTCTTTTCACTTTGACTGATAGGGAAGAACAGTGTTGTCATTTAGCAGCTCTTATTTCTGGTCTGTGCCGAAGACCTTTGAGGGCGTCACCATCAAACCCTGTGCTCCATCAAAAAAAGCAGCCATTAAAAAGGAGCAGCAATAATACAGCATTTTGCCAGAGTGATGCGAAATGCAATTATCTCTTCAGAGGCTGAAACGAGCCATTTATGTAAGCATATCATTCAGCATGAACAGTACGTTCCACTTTTTTTCTGCATTATCCAAGGATCAGTTAAAAAACCTGCACATATTGACAATATAAAATATGTTATATCCAAGTATAATGCTGTAATGACACACAAAGCAGATTAAGTACTTTGAAAGTAACTCAAGGTTTTATGACCGCAAAATAAACTAATTCATATCCCATAATTCTTCAAGGGCATCACCTGAGATTGAAAAAGTATGAAACATCAATGTCTTCACCACAGTCTATGATTATAATAAAATAACTATACGTCTCTTTTGGGTGGCTGACGGATAAAAGGAAAATGTGGAGTGATGTTGAAGTATTCATGATACATGACTCATTTCTTTCAGTTTATACAAACTGAAAATATGCAGGTATTGAGTTACTGAAATGAGCATGACTGTATGATAGTAACACTTTGCTTAAAACCCAATCAGATATACCTGATAACACTGTGCAGAAGACTACACGACAATAACTGTTCTGTTTTATATTAGAACTTTTTTTTTCTTGTATCTGGATCTGTATCTCATCCACTGAGTGGCTCCCCTTCAGCCGCCCCTGACCTAAAAACATCTGTCAATAACATTTATCATGTCACAGGCATCTCAGCACTGTACTGAGGAAAAGCTTGTCACTTACTGCCCATACAGCTTGACCTGAACTTTTGTAAATACACTAAATGGGTGCTGTGTACTGTGAGCTCTGCGTCCCCAGTTTGGCAACACGCCAAGCATTTGTGGACCCAGTATTCCTCTTTCTTTGAGTTTTATTCACCGTGTCCTTAACACAGAACAGATCAATGTTAGATTCTGCGAATGAGAGATAGACCTGGAATTCTAAATCTGGAATGAATAAAATTATCTCAAGGTTGAACTCATAAAAAAGATTCAACAGCACACATACACATGAGAAGCAGGAAGGCACAGAGACAAAAACAAGCCTTAGCCGGCTAATTGAAAAGATATGAAAACGTCAGCAGGCAAGTGGTAAAAATTGGAAAAGAAACACAAGGAAAAGGGCAAAGCAAAAGATAAATGATTAACAGAATGAAAAACTTTTAAATGTTGCATGAATAATAACTTCTAATTTTGAACATATACAATTATATTTAGAAAAAACGTAGTTTGTTCAATCTCAGAAAAAATCGCTAGTTATGTTTGATACCATCAACTGGCATCTTTTTAAAGGCAATTTTCCCTTCTTTTTTTTAAATAACGGACTAGTTAATCTTTTATACATTTTTGTGCCTTCTTTATCAAAAGAAGAACCTGAAAATGTTTCACCACGCTGATTCTTGATGTCCTAATGAGGCCTTATTACTGAATAAGCACATTCTCCTAGACAGAACCGCAGACTGTTAAAGACTGGCAGTTAGCTCGCAGACATGTCAGTTGCGTGCTTCAGGGTGTTGCCAAACCTTCATCATGCACAGAGACTTGCCTGCCCATTCTGTCTCACACACAGCACAATGAATGTGACGAATGAAGACTGCCCGTGTCTGTGTGTTTGTGTGTGTGTGTGTGCCTGTCCAGTTGACTTAATGTCTTTGTAGGAATCAGGATTAAGTTGTCTCGCTCACACACAAAGCTTATGTAAAGCTGATCTACAGTATGTAGCGTTACGCAAGTGTAGATTGGCTGGCTTTGGAGCCACCTCAAAAAGCTGGCACCTTCTCCTGAACTGCTCATTCTGACAACCAACAATACTCCTGACAATGACAGTAATCACTTCATGGTGACCAAGGGCAGTTGCTTATGCTTACCGCATGGACAAACAGGAATGAAATCAAGACTTCAAATCCAGGAAACAAAAATGCTTGAGTGGCTTGAAATAAAATGTCACTGTCAAACTGTTAAAGCTACAAAATGAATGACAGATTTGGAATTGCTTGAAGATTTTGGCAATAGCCATGTATAAAACCATCAGCAATCAACTACTGATCCTTCTGTTAATCATTAGATATTTCACTCATAGGGTTTTAATGTACAGTTGATGTAGTGATTTATTGCTCCTACTGGTGGTCCAGACCTCTCCTCCAAAAAAACTATGCAAGTTCATGAACACTGAACAATTAGCATGTGTTGTCAGACAAATTACATCTATCTATCTTAACTCTGTCTTCCAAATAAAGTGCTGTTTATTCGATTTCTATCTACACTTAAGCTGACAAAAAAACAATCAGAACTGTGTTCCTCTTTTTCAGTCTATCTTGACTTTTTTATTCATAGTGAATACATTTTAAGCCACACCAAAATCATTTAAAAAAAATAATGAAAGTTATTAGCAAAACAACTGATGACTGCTATTAGTCCATATGCATATCATTTCCCATCTCGGGATCCACTTCCTCTGTAAGACCTAACAAAAACTCAAACACACTCCTCAAACACAGCTTGGCGACCTTGACACTCAGAATCCCAATCAGTAATCATTTAGCATCCAGCACTAAAATAAGTTTTTTCTACTGCCATAAACAATCAATATGCAATTAAACAAGCCAACACAGGACATTCCAGGTGCTGCAAATCATAGCTATCTACTGTATCATTGAAAAAAACAAAACAGAATACACATAGCTCTTTTCTATGAAGAAAGCAAGTACATAATAATGATCTAATCAGGCTTCCTTGTCTTTAAAGCATTCAGAGTAGGTGAGATCCCTCACTAACATTCCTTCACCGAATAGGAGTTTCCAGTAACCTGCCCGGCTCTTCATGACTCAATGAATTCCAGCCTCATCTTGAATGCATGAGGCATTTAAATGTATGTAGCCAGTGGACTCCACACGGGGAAATCGATAGTCAGACCCCAAATGTAAATGAGATGTGAACTGAAGCCTCTGTTCCCTGCGTAGCAAATCTATCATGTATGAGCTCACTATAATGTCCAATCACTAGAGGAAAATATTATCTCGGAGGTGATCCAGCCCAGGCTTATTTAGCTGCATTTGCTGTGCTGAATTAATGATGGAGCAGAAGGCGAGAAAGATCAATGTGGCTTACACATTTTATGCCAAAAGAGAATAAATCAGCTTATCGATATGAATTTAGAACTTCCCTCTTTTAGTGCATACAACATGAAGATAATGATAGCTACAGCATACATGCAGATGATGAGGTTTGACATGATGAAGCAGAGAGGGACCCGCCAATATGACTCAGCACCTGTTTTGTACCCCTCTTTACTACTGCCATCAAGAGCATTGGGATGGTTTTAATAAGGTTCATATTAATACTGGGGCCTTCCAATGATTCTTTCTTCAGAAATCCCTTACATTGAGGGTTACAGCTTTCTATCATGCTGTCACAGGATCCCTGCAGTCTCATGTCCACACACAGCCACCGCATCAATGCAAGTTCCTGCAGTTACCGCAGAAGCCTCTCGGTAACACAATGCAGACATTATTCGTTCAAAACGTCAACAGAGCGAGTGCGTTATTGGATTAACATGACACAAGGCAATTAGGTCAATCAGCAAGTCTTTCTCACCTCAGAAAAGGGGGCTTCTGGATCTGTTGCTCAGCTGTGATTGAATAGCAGACTAATTCCGCAACATACCCAATCTAAACCTGACTAGATGGTGCTCACACCCCCTAGAATCAAGATTCAGTTCTCCTGTACACGAACAATGCCTCCGCTCTGCATCCACAAATAAGGGGCACCTCATAATTTCTGCTTCAGCACACTGAAAGGTCCATTCCCAATAAAGGGTGTCCATTCTCCCCACCCTAGCCACTGCTGCTTTTTTTTTTTTAGTAGTAACCATACGTTGTTTTTGTTGAATCACAATCCGAGTAGATCAATGCACATGCAAATTTACCTTACCTGTGCGGCGCAGTGTCTTCCAGAGCAACTCCGGGTCCGTCGGACACACAGGCGCCGCAGCCTGCATTTACCGTAATGGCTAGATTATGAGTCACAGGGAAAGACTGCGTCCGCGTTTAATCTGGTCATTACGGCGCCGAGGAAAGCCTTTTTGCTGGAAATTACCACAGAGGTTTAATATGTATGAACTATTAGAGAAGCTTAAATGAGGGAGAAATTAAATAAAAACACAACTGAGTGAGTACTGCATAAGTCATTGGTTTCTAAGAGGCTACCTTCTCTGAGACGCCCACGCTTTCTTTTTAAATTGGAAGATGCCGAAACAGAGCCAAAATCATATGTTGTTGGATTTTCTCTCGAAAAATAACAATAATTTTCATGAATAACCTGGGATATGTTAATACCAGCTGCGGACAGTTGTTAGATTTAGGGGTGCCATCTTAAATGTCCATTGTGCAAAGTAACATTCCCCTTCAGGTGTGCAACGTATTCAGGAGCCACATCACAAAGAGATTTTATTTAACTTTTCATTACACTTTTTTTCTTTTTTAAGGACCTTTTGATTTAAAGAAAGAGGTGTTTTTTCGTTTATTTACAGTCTTCGCCACATATACTTTCAACCAAATGCACCATAGCCACACACCCATGAAATTATTGAATTAAGTGGAATCATTATTGTTGGTATAGACAGCATACAGCATCTGCGCATCACTGTTTCTTCAGGTGTACCTGTCCTAACATGAGCTACCTAAAATATTAATTGATGAAAGAGCACCCCCCAAAGCAAAACTGCTTAAATGACACCCATTATAGTGCATAATACTTTCATATAAATGTGCTGCAATTGTCTAAATTACAAAGAGTCAATAAACAATTTGGCATTTCTTAATTCTGGTTGGTCATCATAAAATCAGATACTGATATATAATAATACACATTCATGTCATTGTGGGGAGTGGAGGATTTATTTGGTTTCCCTGCTTTTGCCTTTGTACACATGAGAAATATCGCCCCTTTGTGGCCACATGGGATTCCTTTTATATGTCAGCGTCATCAGCCAGAAAATCTGGAGCATTAAACAGATGCAACAAGGATGAGTTAAGGTGGACCTCCAGCCGGAGATAGTGAGGCTGCTGCATCTCCTCTAATTTTCATCCAGAGGTGAGGTCAGGTGGTCGAAACAGCTGGCGAGAAAAGCAACTGGAACAAAGGGGAAGCGACCTTGGTTTATATGCAGAGTTTAGTGTAAGGGAAAAATCCGTCTGTTCGCATTATGTCAGTTAGTTGTTGGGTGTGTGCTCATGTTTAGAATAAATATTCAGATTACCAAGAGCAACAGAGGGCATCTTGTTCTAGAAAAAAATAAGGTCTCAGTCACTAACTAAACCCCATTCACCTCTCTACCTATCCTCTCAGCCAAAGATAATCAACAAATGATTAGATTGTTTGGATTTGGATGAGTTTCTCACTCTGGTGTCCTGGTACCCATCACTGGTAGGAAACAAGTGACACACATATGTGTAAACCAGAGGGATGACCTTGGCCACCATCCGCATATTTGGCCTCCTGGTAGTTATGACAGAAATTGTAAAAGGGTGTTATGCAGTCAGCATCAAAGCCCAGGCTGTGGCACCGCAGACATGGCCTCAAAAAGCTATGACCTGGATAGATGTGAATCACTGAAAATCAATGGCATGGCCTTACAGGAGTTTATCCATCAAGTAGAAGAGTTTAAAGCCTTGTTATGGTTCATCAGACTAAACAAGAAGAAGGGGAACATCCATATTTTTACTCACTGGGTATAAAATGGTAACTAATCATAATTAGCTATATATGTGAATGAATTTATTTTTACTGTAATGAAAATAAGTTTTTCTTATGTTTGATGCATTGACAACAGGATATAAAAAGGTTGCAACAGTGTGTTGATTTGAATATTTAAATGATAAAAGCGGTCATTTATTGGAACACCTTGAAACTTTTGAATATCTGTTCACTGACCAGGAACAAACCATATGCTGTGTGCCTCCGGGGTAGGGGTGGCTCAGCAGGTAGAGTGGTTGTCACCCAACCACAAGCTCAGCTGTTAAATACACAGACCCTCCCAGTGTCAAAGTGCCCTTGGGCAAACGGAAGTTCAGTGATATGCCAACCGGAGTGTCACCATAGAGGGAAAAGTACTGTTTGTATCTCATGAGTGTGTTGGCAAATTACATATAATTTAACAGTTTGTGGAACCAAAAAGAAGATGAAAAAGCTCTCTGAAAATCAACATGAGATATGCCAAAAGAGAAGACATCCATTGGTTACTAATAATAATATTTACTTTCTTCTTTTTCATGAAAGTACATACCAAAATGACAGCACATTTAAAATCAACAGTACTTACAAACCAATAAATGCTACATTAAAAATATTTCTACTATAAGCTTCCCATATGTTCATTTTTAAGACATCAGTGGAAATAAATAGCATGTGATAACTACAAACAGTTTATATTCTTCATGCTGTAAAAGAAGCTCAGGTTAACAGACAGTACCTAAGTCACATTAAAAATGTGTAACTGTAACAGGAGCTGCAGAGGTCAGTTAAAACTACTGTGACACATGTAACAATATAAAATATCCATCAAAAATATGCATCAAAGTATTCAGTAAATCACCTCAAATATATATATTAATGGAATGTAATCAATATGCCAATAAAGACTCCTTGAGCACATTTCTATCTGGTCTCTGGTGTGGAGAGATCTGGAGAAGAAATTATACAGTTATTATTCATTTGATTGGCAAATATAAAAGAATGAGAGACATCAAATAACTGCCTAAAACTTTCCTTCATCTTGGCTCTCAGTGCTTTCACCTAAATCTGTAAGATGACTGTATAACTCCAACTGTTTTACATGCGGGATGAATTATTGTATAAACAAATACAGTTGTAAAACAAGAGAAATGTTATGAATAACATTAGACTTGTCGATAAACAGAAGGAGTACGTGACTTCTCTCTTCCCAGATTAAACAAAGAAAAGGGCAGTGATGCCTCAGCTGCCACTGGGCGAACAGGTTCTGTTGTCTCCATGAGAGGGCAGTGCAGCACAGGCTGACTGAGCCAGAGAGTGCTGGGAGTTTGAGCCCTTTGTTGAGTGGGTGGCTGCGATAGACTCGGCCTCTCCAGATGGGACTTCTTGCCCATCTTCGTAAAGCAGGGACATTTCCTCGTCTTCGGCTAAAGGAAACACTCGGGGCTCCCATGGTGCCTGAGGCTGGAGGAAGTAGACAGCACAATATACAGTTTCTGTGAGCAATTACATCTTATCTTTACAAATCAAGTATACATTCCAGTATTATATTAGAAATAATATATTATTTCAGCAAGGGTGGTGCATGTGGAATTGGAACGTCATTTGTAAAGAGAAAAGAAATGAGAAGTTCTGCACTATCCAGTTTGTCTGACCATTGGAGTGCATAAGAAGAGCAAAGCATTAAAGTCGAGCATGTCTGCATTGGAGAGGAGGCTGATTAGCGGGGTCTGGTTAGGCAGTGACTCCTTCCCTCTACAATCAAAGCAAAGAGGTAGTGAGTGCTAAAATGAGAGCAGCATCAGAAGAACCAAGAGGAGACAAGTATCTGTGTTGTCTCTCAAGAACCCCTTTAGGTTCTAAGACGGACATGATCTGAATAGCAAAAGAGTGTCTGTTAACTCAGTTTTTCTGCTTAATATTCCTTCTCTCTGCCTACAGACAAATGATAGCTCTTTATCTTTGACGGGGATGCTGCAGAAAAAACATTAAAGCAAAGTTGTGATTTGGTTTCATTATCTTTTTGTCTTTTTTTTAATGCCTCATTTAAACTCTTACTGTCATGACACAGTTGTTTGATTAAATTAATCCAAACATTACAAAAAGAGTTCCAATCCTGTGATGACATGATTATGTAGCTCTAGTTATTTCTTAACCTCAGCAATTAATCTATAAAACATTTCACACAGTTGGTTTTAATTTATCGTAAAAACTATTGTTTTGTGCCACTGAATAAAAACTTCAGATTTTAGACAGATTGTGCTTCTAAATTTTGCAGGATATCATTGTACAGTCCCTTCATCAGAGGTTAGTTTTGCTGTGCAACTATACCGCGGCATAAACTTGTACATATTTGCAGAAAAAATATTGGCTAAAGCCACCGGGGGAGATGACAAGCTGAGAAGTGTACGACATCATCATCCAGTTTGAGTCATAGCATGGTATCATTATATAAGAGGTGAAGGGAACTACAGAAATGTCACATCTGCACATTAAATTAAGAGAAATTCATTGGTGGATCTGATGTAATTCCTTGATTTTCAGTAATTAATTATAGAAAGCAGACTGAATTTAACAGTTATGATTGAGATGTATTTATAATACTCTTAATGCTAGCAGTAATCCAGAATAAAGGAACGCAGCACCTCTGTGTCAGAAGAGAAGCTTGATAACGCTCTGTGTAAAACTCTGTTTAAGTTCCTTCTGCAGTCACCGAGATATAATTATATATACTCTTATAATCTAGACTTTTTCATGGAAATATCCAGTGTTTCAGTGGGTTTGATCTTACGGGCCACTCTTCTGACTGCGACTGTTCGTCAGAATCCAGCTGAGCACAACTCCACTCCACAGAGCTGTCCTCTCCTGATGTCCATATCCCTCCCCCACTGCCTGATAGCCTGCTGCCAGATCTAAAGAGGGACAAGAAAAACAGACAAAAAAACACAAGCATACCTCATGAAACTCCAGGAGAACATGCTTTCTCAAAACTCTGCTTTGGCGCAGAATGTATTGACATGCAGGAAAACCAAACAAGCCTGCAGCAGCTGCACGCACGGCACATTCAGCAATAGGCTCCAATAATATGGGCTTTAATTGCACTGTCAGAGGTCCCACTTTGTTATTCGAAATAGAAAATAAAGAATTATTTGTGTAACAGGATCCAAACTGCACGTTTTTTTTTTTCAGTGTTGAAGCTGCAATCGTACCTTGTGGGACGTCTGCAGCACTTTCTTTTTTCCCAAATCTGCCAGCGTAATTTCTCCTTGTGCTCCACAACCAGGTGCCTCTGAGCGAAGACTTCATCGCTGAGATCCTCAATCTGTACCCAAGCCAGAGCAGACACAGGAGCATTGGTTTGTTTAGATAAGACACTTTATACTTTCTGTCCAGATGGAAGACGCCTTACCTCCCACATTCTGTCTTCTATCCTTTCTGTTAAACGCTGGATGTCAGCCATCCGCCAACTGCCAAGAGGACAGAGCTTATAGATTAGTGTGATAATAAAACTGGATTCTGTATACATTATACACTATATTATTTTTCTCATTTCAGATCAGACCCAAACTACCAATAAAACTGTGACAAAAGCTTTTATTTCTTACTGTCCAGCGCAGAAATGAAAACAATTATTTAAAAAAAAAGAATCATGCCAACTGTGCCATAAGCTTGAAGTGTTTTTTTTTGTTCTATACCTGGGTGTAAGAATGTCTTTGTACTGCAGCTTTTCCACTTTAGAAAGAGGCATGGGGATGACGATGTCATTGATGTTGTACAAACTATCTCCTTGGCGTCTCCGGATCAAGCTCTGAAATAAAGCGAGGAATACACTCAGTTATAGTGGTGCTGCAGTTCAACAAGTGTAAAGAAGATTCCAAATATTCAAAGTGGTTTTTCATCCAAAAGGGCACAGTTTAGAACGTGGAGCTCTAATCAGCCATAACTTGATGTGATTCAGTTACAAATCAGTATGAGCTGATTGTAATTTTTAGCTCTACAAAGCTCCAAAAGCGAGTCAGGGGAGCAAAGCTAAGGACGAGGTAGTACAACTACAGCAGTCCTTGTAAACCTTTGACTGATTCAGGATGAAAGTGGGAAACATTTTTAATCTATTCTGTCAAACAATCTTAAACTCTGGAGTTTTATGTTCACAACAAAGAGGTTGTTTGCATGTTATTACTACTGATGGATCCTATTGTGACAACACTAAATATATATAATTACATGTAAAAACAATACAGCCCGCTCTAAATCACTAAAAGTTTGTATTCTGAACTAAATAAAGAAATAAGGAGAAACTGAGGAAACACCATTATACAAATAATTTCATAAAATAAAATAAAAACTCACAAATCTGAGTGACTAAATGTATTAGAAATGATTATATTGAGAGTGTTACAGTAGCATAAAATGTGGATCCTGTTACCTGTGATGCCTGCTTGTGTGTGACTTGTGTGTAATTCCTCTCCAACACATCATCAGAACTTTCTCCTTGATCACAGAGCTGGTACAGATCATCCTCTTGATCTGGCCACACGCACACACACAAATACATAGATGCTAAATGAAGTGTAATCTGACAAACATTTAACCATTGCTGTGATCTCCTGTTGCAGATTTCCAATTCGACCTCAAACTTGAATTGAATCCTAACTCAGACAACCAGACAACTAAGTAACATGAAATCGATCAAAATGTTTCACAGTCCAACCGATTTTACCCATTACTGAGCAAAGGCGGATCATTGAAAGCCTGAAGTGTCACGTTTGATCAACGTAGCCTTGTTGATTTATTTTGTATCAGCGATTCTGTGTAGTCTTGCACTGAATTTACACACGTTCAATCCTTCTGTGCACGTGTCCCTTCTTCCTTTTCTTGTTGCGATGACTCCATGCAGAGCCTGGCGACCTGATTGGTGACAGTTCCATAACTCGTTTTTTATGATGTCTTGCATGTTGCTTGTATTTGTGGCCTGAAAAGACAAAAAAAAAAATATATATATATATGTTTAGCAGGAAGAAAACAAGCAGATGGTGCTGTCAGCTTTCAGTTAGTGTTCCCTTCAGTGAATACAAGTGAATAGAACAACTTCTCCAAAAAGATCAAATGCCAGTTTAATGGAGTTTTATATCAATCATCAGTAAGAAGCTCTGCTGTAGACTGGCACCCTGTCACCAGCGGGCAGCTGGGATCAGCTCCAGACCCAGTGACCATGACTTTGTTGGAGTGCGTTTATTTGAAAATGATGTCTTTTTGAATACATCAATTTTTCATAAAACTGGGCTTGTCCCAGACTTAGTCACACAGCTGATAAAACCTGAGCAATAATCCCATCTCAGTTAAATAATGACCAAGCATAAATTAAAATGTCAAACTTGATCGCAAGGTCTGATGAATGTTCAAAGTTCAGAGGGGAAAAGACTGGCTAAGCTGGGAAAAAAAGAAAAGGGAAAAAGAAGGAGCCTACTTTTGTGCCGTGGCGTGGAGCTGTTTCTATTGTAGTTTGCCAGACTGTACAGTTGAGAGTTGATCACTAAAGGTCTTTGGGACCATTCTTCTCTGGCCACGACCCTCTGGAAGCTGTCACATGTGGGAGAGTCTGGGAGGAGATAATACAATTCAGAGCATATAATGGAAATAGTTTCAGAATTGAATTCTGTGGGCGCCCCAGTGATTCAAACCCTTATACATTTAATGAAATATTGCAAGAAAAAGAAAAAGATTAAATTAATAATGTGACTGAAATGCTCTCTTTAGAACGCAACTTGTTTGTTTTTCCAGGAAAACAGAACATGTTTGCGCTCGCTTTATTTCCCCTACCAGATGAAAGAGTCAGGAGAGAGTGCGGCCTGGAGCCGGAGGCGCTGGACGACAGGGAGCTGCAGTCAGGGTTAGAGCACAGCGCTACGGAATCACAGGAGGAGCCACATGAACAGGAGGATGAAGAGAGGCACAACGAGAAGGCAGGCCCGGGCTTCCTTCCTGAATTCTAGAGCACAAAAATGAGAGACCACAAAAGATTTTATTTTCCATTTGATGGCAAATGGTCAATGGAGCATTTCAGTGCAGCAGCCTCACATAGAGGGGTAAAAAAAAGACTGAGGTTGAATGAATTTGCATCAGTACTACAAAATAATAACATTTATCATGTCTGTGTTAACAGATGAATGTGTACGTGCACATTGACAGTTAAATCTGACAGGAAAAAACAAGGAAACCAAAAAGCCCACCTGTGGACTGACGAGGCTGTCGGAGCTGAAAGCGAACAATCTGCGTTTGTGGTATGTGAGCAGCGGTCGCGTACGGGCGCACACACACGACACGTCAGCTTTGAAGAGCCTCCGGGTCCACAGCCTCTTCCTCTTGGAGCTCCCACACACTGAAACATCACCTCCACTCTGACCACTGCAGGAGCCAGATCAGATCAGAAATACACTGTTATGACAATGTTATGACAGATATGGTGCGGTTTAGCATCGTCTAACTGGAAAAGAAGCTGTATCTATCTTTTGGAAACCTATGCACAAGGATCAGGCCTTTCCAACTGAACATTGCCAGTTCTGTGGGCATTAATCTACCCACGTACTATCAGCAGGGCTGACTTAAGCCAGATGGTCACTCTTCAGTTTGGAGGAGGCAGTATGCTTTATTTCCACAGAGATTCTTAATATCTCCATTCATCTGACCAAAGAGCAGATTTCCTCTTTGTCTCGGCCCATTTTAAATAATTTTTTGTCTAAGTGTGGTTTCTTCATGAACTCTTATCCTCTCAGGTGCCTTTAACGGACACTTTCAGCAGAATGATTTCAATAGGATTTGTCCGTGTAAACATAGAAAATGTCTAGCAATTTGTGAATTGCTTTAAACAAAAGCATTAAAGCATCAGTAACTGGGATGTCACGCACCATGTGGATGCTCTTCTTCCCTTTGACATCTTGGGTTGATGAGACGGTGGTGAAAGGCTGAGAGGAGGCATAAGACTGTTTACAATCTGGCTTAGCTGGGCACTCTGCAGAGAGAAGATCACCCAAATGCATTTCACACACTGATATAGTGAAACAGAACTGTAAAATACAATGTGAACCATTCACAAACCAGCATCTCAACCCATTCTTAAAGCAAAAGATAAAACAAAGGGAAAAAACACTCATTCACACACACACACCTTCTTGGAATCACAAATAGATGCTCCTTTGGGATTTGTGGGTCAACATATGGTGCAACCAGAAAATACTTTGAGCATTTTCAGATAATTGAATGCATTGAGAGAGCTGGATTAAGAGCTGATTCTCAGAGACAAACTCGGTTTTAAGACCTGGAACTTTTAAGAGGCTTTTGCTTTCTAGGATGATGACAGCTAGCTGACATCATGGGTCAGTGGCAGCTCATTAATTCCACCTGCAGCTTCTGATGTTGTATAATAACACGTGTCGAACGGGAAGCGCAACGTAACTGCCCATATCTGAAAGTGGGAGATGAAACCTACTGCACTTTTCAACAATTCAGAGATAAAAGGACCATCTCCTGGCATAAGGTGCAACATCATACATCACTCATCCTTGCTTGTGTGCGCATGCAAGTCCCTCCCTCCTACCTGTCTCTCTATGTTGTGCAGAAGGCGGGTGGGGCTGCAGGGTTCAGCATCAATGTCCGAGGCTGTGCAGGACAAGCCTGCCATTTCCGTCATTAGGCTCTGCTGAATTTGCCTGTCAGTGAGTGGCTGGGAGTCTGCGAGCACCACCTCGCCCTTAGACACACAAAATACAACGGGCAACGTTTTTTTCATGGTTTTTCAATGCATAAGTGGTGCATGAAAGTCATTGCTACCGTTCTTGTTTTTATATCCTTCTTACCAAACTGTCCTTTATTAAAGTGGTTACAGAACACTTTTACCATACCTTGGTTGAGCGGATGTGCTTGTGAAGAGTGACCAGTTGTTGCATCCTCAATTCCAGCTCAGCCAGGCGCAGCTGCAACCAACTCCATCTGCTGCTCAGCTCCGCTCTCTCCTCCAGCCACTGCATCTCACAGCTGCTGCTGCTGCTGCTAGAAGAGGGGGTCAAAAGATTCAAAGCTGCTCCCACAATGAAAAATATTCCTATCTCCAATTTTACCTTTAAACAGGGGGAACATTTCAGAACATTTCTGGCCTATTTCTAATGTTGGACATGGAAGGTGTGTTTGTCTACGGAGCATTTCAATGGCCCTTGATGGTTGAGCTAGCAATTTCTCTTCCTTGTACGTATGTGTGTGTGTGTGTGTCTAAGTGTGTTTCTGACTTCAGCAGCCCAATAGTTGCCATGGCAGTGCTCTTGGACCTTGGCTAGGACAGGGAGAGACCCCCCTCCCACTTCAAACACTCTGATGCAGAGGAAAAAGGTTAGCCTGGCCGGCAAGCTGCTGCACACATTGCCCTTCACGATCCCCTTTGATATTGTGAGAAACTCCTCTCTCCCTTGGCCTATTTAATCACATACCACAAAATTTTGTTAGCCTGCCTGAACAAGATTACAGACAACCTCACCCAAGAAAAGAGAAAAGATTTGAAAGCAGAGTCAAAAAGAGAGTTAAAAGCACCTTCTCAAACTTGTTTTGGATAAACTCTAAGCTGATCTGTATTTGTTAGGGAGTAGGTGACCTCTTTCCAAACAGACAATGAGCAGACCTGGCTGCCCAGCAGCTCTTTCCAACTGTATAATGAGGAAATTCCAGGAATATTTGCCAAGCATTAGCCGGGACAGAAGAGGAGAGGACAAGGGGAGGAACAGTTGCTTTGTAACTTTTCCCCAAACAGCATATTAATCCTGGAGGTACTCGCACAATGCTGAATACAATATGAGGTCGACCAACTCACCAGCTATTAGTCACAGGGAGAATGTTTGGTTTCCACAGCCAAGTGTTGGCCGGGTAAATGTCCAGCCAGAGAAAGTGGCTCTGGGTTGAGATTCTTGGCTCTTGCGGAGGCATTAGGTTTTTGGGTGTTCCCTTCGTTTAAATGCTGACAAATATTCCCATAAATTGTATTTTCAGGGACTAAAAAAAAAAAAAAAAAGGTAAATGAGCAACAGCTGGAGCTGAAGAGGGCTGCTGTGAGTGCAGAATGCCAGACCATGTCAGTGCTTTACAGGTTCATACTCTGAATGTTAAAGGCTAAGTGTTTCCACACTTTCCACAGGAACCTGCCAAAAAAGCTCCCCATGGGGGGAGGGGGGGTCATGCTGTGCCAATTATGGTTACATAGGCTATTATTAAAGCGTTTGTGAATTAAAGAAATATCAATCTAAGCTCACATGGATGTACGGTAGTGCTACATTTGATCCTTAATTCCATTCTGGCACAGAACTGTTAGTTTTTCTTTCAAAACATCTCCTGTCAGCCAGAAAAACACTTAAAAAATGAGTTGTCATGCCATATCCAAACATGGCTACAGGGGTTATGAGGGGGAAATGTAGAAAAATAAAAACAATAAGGCACACACTTTCAAAAAAAGTTGTGACAGAACACTCTCAGCTCTGTTCCCTCTATTTCCTATCACCATGTAACAGATTTATTTTGGAAACAGGGTGGAAATATACTTCAAAACATAAATAAAATAAAGGTTCTGTGGAAAGTTTGAACTTTCCAAGGACTTTTAATTTGCTTCTAAGAGAATTTCTTTCTTCTTGATTCTCTTTCATTGAACATTTGAGCATAGTGGCACCTAAGGTATCCAAACAAATCATAGCGACACACACTGTGAATGTATTTGGTGCCAAAAAGAGGAGAAAGCCTTAGGCATGATCACAAAGAATGGCTGGCGCACTGCTGACTTACTGGCAAGCCAGTGTTTATTTCCTACCCTGTGGGTAAGGAGGGGTGGCTTGTGAGCTGAATCTGTTATGACTGCTGTACGGAAAGAGAGAGTTACGGGTGAGCAAATGGCTAAAAAAAATCCCAACACCTTCCCCAGCTCGAAGGACAGAAGTTGTACTTATGACAGCCGCAATGGAAACTCAGACGCTCAAGGGCCGAGTCAAATACATATGTTGGTGTGTGGGCCTCAGACAGCTGACCCTAAAACCTAAAGAGTCATCTAACAAACAGCAGTGGAGCTTTTTCTGTCACTCTTGACTTTTGTTAATAAGTGTGTGCCTTACGTTATGGTTGAGGGAGCTTCTGTGGTCTCTAGTGATGTGTTATTACTGCAATCAACAGAGCCTTCTGATAGCAGAAATATTCATCTCTGTTTTAAAGGTTACCTTTTCCCCTGTTCCTTACCAGTGCGAAACAGGTGAAGGAAGACATGACCTGGTTGTTCTTGCAGGATACTCACAAAGGCGAACTATTTCCATGAATCTCCTCTTCATCTGAGCTGCTGCCCGTGGCCTCTGAGTCCAAGGCGTCCTGCAAGCCTCTCAGCACCACCTGGCTGGAGTGGCTGAACTCTTCGACATCTGCAAAGAAGGGCGAGGCTCTGGGCGACTCGTGCCAAGAAAAGGGAGGGCTGGGGCATGCCTCCGGGGGCGCTAAACCACAATGGACGTAGTCCAGGCTGTCGGGTAACACATCTCCAAGTTGAGCGTGCTTCCTCAGCCCTTCCAGCTGCTGGTTGCAATGCAGCAGAGCATGTTCTCCCAGCAGGGCTTGGAGTCTCCTTTGCAGCCTCCAAGCCCGGCATTCCAGCCTGGCTTGCCTGGAGAGCTGCTCCTTGACAGCCTCTTCTGGCACAGCGTTCGATGCCAGCTGGTCAGAGTTTACCATGCCAATGCCAGGCTGCACTGTGGCTGAATGAGGAGGGAAAGCTGGGGGACAAGCCATCCGAAGCACCTCCTCAGGCATAATTGTCGGTTGGGGTGCAAGCAGAAGATGTTCATCCTGAATTTTAATCTCCTCGGGGGAATAGGAGGGACAAACACCTGGCAGAGTAAGAGATGGGCAATACAGCTCACCGCCATCTGTTCCACACTCGGGAGCAGCGCACAGTCCGTGCAGCAGACAGGCCTCTTGGCTATTGTGCTCAGGAAGAGGAACT
This sequence comes from Menidia beryllina, assembly GCA_013363375.1. Classification (NCBI taxonomy): domain Eukaryota; kingdom Metazoa; phylum Chordata; class Actinopteri; order Atheriniformes; family Atherinopsidae; genus Menidia; species Menidia beryllina. Next base: position 8,352,751 of record JABUIW010000214.1, read on the forward strand.
AAAAACATGTCAGATACACCTGGAAAGACGGCGGCCACCTGATGAGCGTCGTCCTGCCATTTGCTGAAGGAGAGGAAGTTAACCAGGGAGCTCGGAGCAGGCAGGGGCACCATCTCGCACTGACTGGCAGACGTCTGGGCGCACGTGGAAAGCTCAGAGTTTCCATCCAGAGGGCACGTGGAGAGGCAGGGTCCCAGGGCGGGAAAGGAGCACATGTTGAGCCACATTTTCTGGAGGTCGCTGTCATCTATGGACCCCATGTGAAGATCCACTTCCGAAGCTGACCTGTTCAAGTCCGCTCTGGCAGGGGCCGAGGGCGAGGACAGGTGGATCCCATGGCCGTTTTTCAGGATTTTGGTCAGGGCCGGGGCCATTCCCTTTCTCCTCAGCCGACTTCACAGGCTGTGCCTTCAAATTTCTGACAGCAAGGAGCACACGTGTTAACCAGTTAAATTTGTGAAAAAATTACTGAAAAGTAACATATGTATAAAGGGGAGGGGTAAAAAAAAAGAAAGCAATTGTTAAACCGGTCAGAGGGCTGGTGGGGAGCAGAGAAACCGAAATAAACTGCACTTTAACCCTGTCCGTTGGCTAACGGGTCTCCTGGGAAGCGTTAGGAAAATGAGTGATTTAAAAACTTTTGTACACTCTGCTCCCTTCATTAAGGCTCATATTTCACATTTACCTATGGTTTATTAACCCTTTTTGTCTCGGGAAAACGGTTCATTCCAGCTAACAATTGTTTTTCTCTCACGCGCTATTCGTGAAACAAACTTCGCAGTAAAAACAAACGTTGGAGTCGGTCGTTTCTCTCCTCCAAACGGAAACTTGAGGCTAATTAACACGCCCAAAATGCGTCAAATGTGTGTTTTCCAACTTCCTAAGCAGGTCCAACTGTGTTAATAGTCCGCTTGAAGTCTTCGGCAACTCACCTGAGCAGGAGTCAAACCGTTGACTGAGCATCGCGTATTCCCGAGAGGCGGACAGCTGAAAACGGCCAGTCTTTCAAAGCTCTTGCCAGTCGACGCGCTTCAACACAATAATCTCAAGTTGCGATCAAACAAGCTTTCCATTTGTGTCACTTTCACCGCGAAATATCAACACATCAGTTCACGGTCAGGGATTTTTCCCATCCTCCTCGCCCTCCTCCCCTTTGGGCTCTGTTGCTCTCACCAACCGCCGACGGAGCGAAGTGTCACAGTCGACATCTGAACGTGGAGGGGCTGGACCAGGCTTGTGATGCCTTCGAGGTCTCTTTTGGAGCTCAGATATTTTAGTACTCACTTTTTCTACATCCGTTTCTGTTTGTTTTTGGATCAATTATAGTAAAAGGAAACATTATCATGTGTAATATTTGAATATATTCAAAGTGCTAGATTAACCTGAGATTTTACACGTCAGAAATATACCTAAATGGAGCGAAATCCTTGGACTTGTCTGCCTAATATAAGGGTTTTGTATGTTGTTACTTGGCACGTTTTAGATCCCAATACCTTCAAAACTGGGTACTCCTTCCCATGCATCATGAAACTTGTCTCTAACCCCAGTCTCCAGTGGAGAGGCCGCTTTGATGTGAGTTTTACAGACAAAGATGACAGGGTCACACAAAGAACAGGACAGAGTAATGAACTGATTTATTGCTGAGACAGTTCATAGAACAGCATTCCAAGATGAAGTACACATATCTGCGAAATCTGTTCTAATCATCATGAAACAGCGAAGATACTAAATAAGTCACAATTCAGTCTTACAAAGAGGCAAAACAGAAGCTGGAAATAATTAACAACACACTACACTACAACCACACTGGAAATGTTCCACATTAAAGGTAAAATGCAGTTTTCAAACAAACCCACTGCAGGAAAATTGCCTATACGAGTTGTTATCCTAAATTAACAACATGTCCAGAGTGTACCCTGCCTCTCACCCAGTGACAGCTGGGATAGGCACGCTGCCCTAATAGGAATAAGCGCTACAGCAAATAGATAGAGGGATGGTTATTGTTGCTGTTTATAGTAGCCACTGCACTGTTGACACAGCTCCAATGACACAGCCGGTGTCGACGGGGCTATAAAATGATCTTCAGATCTCATATCCAGCACTACATCACATTTTAGCTGGTTTTATTTCTAAACGATGTTCCCCACCAAAATCCAAGTGGAAAGAGACAAACATTGATCAAATTTACATGATGAGACACATTCAAGCATTTCATTCCTGGACCTGGACCATTTGTAGAGACAAAAAGAGATATACTTATCAGTAAAACCTTCTTTCTGTTCATTGTCTCTCTGAATTACCAGTTGCGTGTTCCTTTTGCTAACTGAAGACCACTGAAGACACAAGTGAAACATTCTTCCAGTTGGTTAAGGAAACATGCAATGTATTATTTGATCAAATCATAGATAATGAAAAGATTTGGTGGGAAGATATGGATATATTTTATACCTGTGTTCTCTTCCTCTGGTCTGAGCTGGCAGAATCACACTCTTCACTGTGACGGTAACTCTGTGCGTCACAGCACTGCCTTGCTCTGTTCCAGATGTCTGCAGCCCTATGCCTGAACACAGCCTGGCTGACTCCCACATTGAAAGTGGTGCCTGACATGTACAAGTTGATGACAGTGAAATGTACATATTTACTGATGGATGCAGCATCAGTCTGTTCAGAAACAAAACTGTATTCGCGCCACACGGCAAAGAGCACATATAGAAACCCCTGAAGAATGCCTGTGGTGGTGACCCTCAATTGACTACTCAAACGTGGGCAAGAGAGTGACTGTCCATGTGCAACAATATGCCTCATGTGCTTGCACAGGTACACAACAGTGGCACCAGTGGACAACACCATAACACCCAAACAGAGAAAGTAATGTAACCTCTGTAATATAATCAAAGTGAAATACATATCCCTCACATGTTTAGTGAACTCCTGCACAGGCATCTGGTTCATGTGATACACTGGAAAAGAATTGTTGAGCCCAAAGTCATCAAAAGGAATGACTTTTATAAGCACCAAAAAAAAGTCAAACATGCTGTGAATGATTCCAACGAGCCAAATGCAGAATATGATGGGTTTGATATTCTTTTTAATCCAGATGAAGATCGCTCTGTGTCCAGGAACAATCTGAGTGCAGTAAAAAAAGTTCAGCCAAACAGAGGAGGATATACTGATGGACAACCACCAGACGGACAGCACAGTTGTTGCTCGGGTGATGGTGTTGCTTTCAGCCAGTTCATCAGAAAAAAACGCAGAAAAAATCAACGCCAGGTAAGCAATTGTGCTGAGGATTAAGGAGCTCAGGAGAAGCTTCAGAGGTTGCTTGATCATCTCTCCTTGGAGAGGGCACACCATGCAGAAGAGATAAAATGCATTAGGTATAAGGTTTATAATAAAAAGACTCCCATTGAATATTACCCATGTTAGATAGTTCATCTTCCTGGTATGTGTTGCTATCCAGTTTTGTATTTTTACTCCTCTGTAGTGCTGGTGCATAGAAGCCAATGAGGCCTTCACACAATATACAGTGAAATAAGTCTGGAGCATTTGCATCATATGGAAATAGGCTATGAAAATGAAATACATTAGGTTTACATCAAGTTTTTAAGAGAAAGAAAACACTTAATATATATTCTCCTTGTATTCACCACTTTTGTTGCATTCTCATTAGGATTATCCACTTTTCTTGTCTAAATGGTTGCCATAATAACAAACAAGATAAATCAATAAAGAAAATATATTATTATTATTCATGGGGAGTTCATAGGAAAAGTTTTAATATTTAACAGGCACGTTTGTGAACCCAAATTTCTACAAAACCAGCATATAACAAATTACTTTCCCTGGAGTTTTTGTTTTTAACATGCTGCTAAAGGATACCACACAGAGTTAAATTAAGGCAGCGATCTTCCTACATTCTTCTGGGCATCTGCAGAACCACAAAGCTCTTTATAGGGTTGATTAAGGCGTATTTACAAGTAGGATTTACAACGTCATGTTGTTGTCATTCTTTGTTTTGATTAATTAGCTGTTGCTTTATGCTGAAAAACAATGATCAAGTGCAAAACTGTTTTAGACCAGACATATTTGGCTGTAACCAAACAAACTAATACAAAAAAGAATTACATACATACATGTATCTGACATCTGATGAGCAATTTCTATGCCAGACCGGAGCCCAGAATCATGATGATAAAAGTCCAATATTATGGTGAATACTTGAATGTCCATCCTGCTGTTTTTTCTCATGAAGTTGCTATTTATTTCTTTGTTTGTTTGCACTTGAAGCATGTTGATCAGTCAAGAGCTCCACTCCTTCTGCTCCCTTTAAGTTGGTGTCTCATATCCATAGGAAGGAAAGAAACTCCTTTTCAAGCGTCTTTTCCTTTGTATGTTGGGGGTCTTCTTCCACTGTTGTTTCCAACTGATTGAACTTGTGAGTTTTTCCAACGCTGTTCCATGCAACTGTTCAGTATTTTTGACCATTGATGTGCAGTAAGGTAATGGATGATGCCATTTTGGGATTTCCATCTACATGTCTTCTATTTCTATGCCGTCTCTTTTATCATAGTGGATGAATTCTAACCCTCCAACTAAAGAGATGTGACCAAAACAAAACTCGAGTACCTCAGTATACTGCAAGAGGCACAAAGACATTTGAAATTATTACAGTTTTAGCCCTTCACCCTCATGCCTACTTGTTACTGTTGGGATACTGCTTCACATCATGGATCCATCCCAATAAAGTCAGGGCTCTGAGTGCCTTGCAGACACCAACCAACCTCCGTCTGAAAATCCTCTGACTGATGATCAGGTTAATTGTGGTGCCTGATAAGTACAGTGAGATTGCTGTGAGGGAAACCCCACTGCTGAATGAAAAGGTTGAGGAGAACATAAAGCTGGCTGTGTCCGTTATATCAAAAGCATAATACAAAAGATAGAGAACTCCCTGCACGATTCCATAGATTGTGACTCTCATCTGACTTTGCATGTTTGTTGTGGTGAGGGGGTTTCCTTTCTGTGCCATGTTTCTCATGTGTCTGTACAGGTAGCGCACGGTGAAAAAGCTGGAAACCGTCATAACGCCCAAACAGATAACGATATATAGATAGACGGTTATCAGTAAAGCATTGGTGATCCATAGCTGGTAATTAATGCCTTGGCTGGTCATTGTTCTATTGGTGTAATTGTCCAGACGGAATCTGTAAATACCTAAAAGACTAGAAAGACAACGGAGCAAAAAAAACACCCGTTCAAAAATCAAAACCACATAGATGACAGTTTTGACGTTCCCCTTAATCCAGACAAGAAAGGCTCGATGAACAGGGACAATCTGGATGTAATAATAGAAGTTCAGCCAAACATAACAAGTCGGGCTATTTTGTGCAAAGTATACAATGAAAATAAACATTGCAATCCAGTATTCATTGCTGGGGTTGCTCTTTTGAAAAATATAGAACAAAACTAAAAAAGAAAAATAAAAGATGGAACACCAGACAATAAGTTCCAGCAGTGTTTTTAAGGGCTGTGTGATTCTTTGCCTGCCACCCAGGGGGAACATCAGGCAACAAGCAAAGAAGACATTCACAGCAATGTTGAAAAAAAGGAGCGGAGCATTAATTATTAGAAAAGTTTGCTCACCTATACTAATTATTTGACGTCTCATTGTTGATTTGGTAGAAGATTATTTCAGAACAAGGCTTTCTTTCTGTGTTTGAAGGTCTCTTTGATGTGAGCCTTATAAGAGAATTTGGTGGACATGCGTGAGGATAGGCAAGAACATTAATTTCCATTATGGAAACAACGGCACCCACAAAAGGGAAGAAGGAGAAAAATCCTTGTACCAAAACACCTTACTTATTTACATACATGTAAACAGTACAAACTGACGTTTCCAAACATTTCTTTTGTCTTTTAAAAATTATGTAAGACGTCTTTTTTCCCTCCACATGGAGGAAATAATGCATTAACTGGCAGTTCATTCAGATACAATGGTTGAACAATTTGCTTATAAAATGTATGGTCTTACACTTGTGAAATAAATAAGAATTTCAGCCAGAACAGATGTACACAACTACTAATAGTGAAAATAAAGTGAAATGTCCAACTTGAAATGGATAGTGTGTATCTTGAGCTTTGAATGCTCCATGTTTGGCTACATCTTGTCCAGTAGCTTAAATGTTGTTTTGTCCTTAAAGGACAAACACAGACACACTCACTTTATCTGATTTTTCACTTGTGTAGAAGGTGTCGGTCACAATTGCGCTGCAGATTCGTCTACACGGATTTGTATGCGTTTACTCTGAAACAGTGAGGAAAAATGAAAAAACGATTCCCCATAAAAAGGTAATCTAAGCTCTACTCTTTCAGGAATAGAGTTTGCCTACTTTACTAATATTGAAAATGATATAAAAACTGGAAACAAAGAAGAAATTCTGTTAAACCCTTTTATTTAAATAAGCTCATCTGACTAAAACGCCAGAATCAACATGTCAACACAAAGGAGGAAAATTCTCATTAAAATAATAAACCATGACAGAAGCAGCTAATTATGATACAACTCTACATTCGCACACTTTGAATCATTCTGGTATAAAGACAGATACAATCATTTCTCAAATAAATTCTCACTCACATGCACAAAACACTCTCTCCCCACTTGTTCCAATCAAAACAACACACTCATACTCTTAAAGCCACAGGTTTATCCCTCTTCAGTCAGTAAGTGTGTATGAATGTGATATCCATTCTGCTACATGTGGACAACTTGGACATACATGGAATAAATAACAACCGACATCAGGTCAATGATCAAAATCATTCCTGGCTGTCAGTTTAAATCAGCATGAAACCAGGCCTTGTGCATCCCTCAGTGGTTTGTGGTTATCATCAAAAACCTTCACTGAAGGAGAGTGTTTTTCGATCACAGCAGTGGCACTCACATTCATTTTTCAGCCCTTGAGAAGCTGCAGTTTTTGGAGTTTTTGCACGTTCTGTCTTTTTGCTACACATCATACATCGCCGCTGCGTATTGGGTTTTTCCACTTCCCTGCTGAGCACAATGATAACGTCACATATACTTCAATTTATCAGTGTGCACTAATGCAGTGCGGTGTTAGCAGGCCTCACTGACTCTGAAAACAGGAGAGGCGGACATGGTGTTAACTGTAATAGATCACTTATCTTCACACACTGCAGCTGGGAACAACTGGATGCATTAAAGCTAGGAAAAACACATTAACCACCAAAGCAGCAACGCGAGGTACACATGAGTTGAAATGAAATGAATCAAAACATGCAAAAACGTTGAAATGGTCACAGGGAAACACATTTTACTTTAAAATGTGTTAGTGCACACTATGCACACGCACACAAAGACGCATATTTGCATATTCAGAGTGCAGCCCTGATTTTAAATGATCAAATGAGTTTTCATTAACAGTGCAGCTCACACATCAGCATTGTTTAGAGAGACGGTAGACAATGAACCATCATCACTGTCCATAAAACATTAGGTGTCCGACAGAGGGAGAGTTTGTGTTTTTGTGTCCAAAGAAGGACACTTAAAAGTAGTCTCTCCTCCGTGAATCATCGCTGATGAAAGATGGATTCCACTGGGCGGGATAGATGCATGAATGGCGAGATCCTGGCAGACCTGTGAATGGATACAGGCCATTTCTCTCCAGGTCCGAGTTACGCAAAGCAGGCTGAAGGAAATGGATCAGAAAGAGAGAAGATTATGTAATGAAGACTAATGATTAAACTGACACTCAACCTCATAAAAAAGCCACTATAGGACAGGGAGAAGAACAAGAAACATGTTGAAATTAAATGAAAAAATATATATATATTTGGAACCATTTGAATAAGCAGAAGTTCTAAATTTATGTCTCATGTGCCATCTTGTCTCCATCTAACATAAACATCACCAGTCTACAAATACAGCCAACAATAAAGCCTAAATGGTATTTTGGAATAATTTTTACTGAATAAGTAATAGGTTTCCAGGTCCAGTTTTAAATGTCAATGCGTTCTCAATTAAACACTACAGATTTTTTATCCATCCATTCATCCCTTGTCCACCGTTTATCCAGGGTCGGGTCGGGGGGGCAGCAGCCAGAGTAGGGAAACCCAAGGACACACTTGGTCCATTTATATAAATCATCATAAGGGGTCCTTGGGCTGCACTTGGTCTGATCCCTCGCCTTTTTTATTTGTTACAGATTTTTTACTTACAGAGTAGTAAATGTCAGTCATCTGCAGCAGGTTTTTCGTGCTGCCATTCTCCTGCATCTCTATGGTCTCTCTGCCCCACTCCATGGATATCCGGTTATTTTTTGGGAAGTCTGCGTACGGAGACATCTGCATATCTCCGCTCTTGAAAATGATCTTATTAATGTCATTTTTGTCTTTCCTATTGGATAAAAAAAGAGAAGTTCAAATCAAACCAGGATTCATCTCAATAATTCACATCACAAAACACCAACGAGAAAATGTATGTCATCTTTTTGTAATTTATGAGAACTGATGTGCTTCATTCAATTTGAGATGTAGTTATTTTTGTCAAGTCCAATTACACTTACTTGCAGCATGTGACAATGAGAGCAATGATGAGGATGAGGAGCAGGGCGCCCCCTACAGGTGAAACCACAACTGCAATCAGCTTGTAAACTGTAATGTAAAAAAAAAGTTCGAGTTCTATACTTACATTAAACACATATCTAAAAATTACAGTATGATAAGAAAACATTCAATGACTTACAGTTTCCGCAGTTGAATCCACCAAATCCAAACATGCACCTAAAAAAGAAAAAAAAAGACATGCTACAGAGGACTGAAATATTTCTGTATTGTTAAATCTGTGACAAAATTTCAAAGGTCAAACTTACGGGACACAGGTGCCGTTTTCTAACTTGAAGCCATCCTTGCATTCTGAAAGGAAAACAAAAACACCATTAGTCTGATCAGATTCAGCTATTTTCTCCTTCAAGGAGGAAGAAGCTTCTCTAGCCTTCAATAGGCAATGGTGTAAAATTAAAAGAGCTCACCTAAGCAGGACAAATCCTCCGGATTGTGTTTGTAATATCCTTGGCGACACTGGCAGTAGGCAGTGCCGTTGAGGTCTGAGCAGGTGGAGCGCTCTTTATCACACTGAGTGTTCTGAGCCTCACACAGACTCCCCGCTGGAACACAGAGGGGACAGACTAAGAATCTAAGACTGCTACAACCAGATCAAGTGTTGGACAACATTAGGGCTTCCATTTACTCTCTGATGCATATGTGGAGCTACACACCTAACAGGGAATATTTTAGTTTTCCATAACAGTATCATTCTGAGATCATCTTATACATCAGCTGCATTATGTTTAGATCTTTCAAACAGGAGTTACTTTTTTCTCATTTTTTTAACACTCCAGGACAATGAACAATTCTGCCCTCTACTGGCTAATGGTCAGCCCTCTAAGTTTACATGGGCTCAAAACATAGCTGCTTTTGAAGATGTTGGCAGTGATTTGTGTCTCTCACACTCACTGTGGTAGGAGAGCTGTTGCAGTAAGACCATCCTGCAGTGGGTCGATGCAAAGCTGCAGTTGCTGAGGAACATCTGGATGCTGTTGTTGACCTCAGTGGTCGTCACATCGGTGGAGATGGAAAACCTGTTGACGGCCAGGATGTGAACCCCACCCTGCTCCCTGCGAGTAAAGGGACCTCACGTTGTGAGTTTGTTGGAATTGTTGGAACACCGCGAAGGCAAGCTGAACCCAGTGACGTCGCAGACTTACTTTTGGCTCACCGTTGAGCGACTGTAACCCCGAAGGACTGACAGAGACATGTTGAGCTGCGGCAAAGACGAGGAAGCGTGTAAAAGACATGACAAGACTAACGGAGCTGAGAACGGCGCAGACTGCTGCTCACCAGATGAACGATCTCTCGCTGGATTTCGTGCATGGCAGCGCTCTTGACAGAAAGATCGTGTCTGTTAAAGCTGAAGGTTCCCAGGAATGTTTTCGCTGCGGGAGGAACCGAAAAAAAGCCTTTGGGTCAGACAACCTAATTAACGTGGGAAACAGACCTTAAAATGCAAGTCTTTGCATTGCTGCGTTACCTCTGGTGCACGTCCGCCCGTCCTCCAGATCAAAGCCCAGCGGACATTCACAGCTGAAGGAGCCTCGCGTGTTCACACATCTGGAACCGGTCGGACAGGGATTCTCCTCCTCACACTCATCCACATCTGAGTGCATAGTTCACAAACATATCGCAATGTCACAAATTAGGGAACCTCCACAAATCCAGAAAAATCCTAAATATTATTCCTAACACCATCCATTCCTGATTAAGTGGTGAAAAAGAAAAGATGAGAAGAGGGAGCTCACCCTGGTTGCACGTGGGTCCTGTCCAGGCCTGATGACAGCGACAGGTGAACTCCGGCCCCTTATAGCTCACACACATCCCTCCGTTCCTACAGGGGTTCGACAAACAGGGATTTTCTGGAAGACCAGAGATGAGAGAAGGAGTTTGTAGTTATTTTTCCCCACCGATGTCAGCATCAAATTTTTTGAAAAATACGTTTTTTTTGTTTGTCTTTATACAATACTGTTTAGTCAGGGAGATTAGTTGTTTAACAAAATAAGACATTTTTTCAAGCTCTTAGACTTAATGCTTCTACTCTTTTCAGAAAACGAAAAAGTCAAGGCTTTAATGGACAGATTTTTTTTTCCTGAAAACTAAGGAGTTGAGCTTGAATTCACGCAGGCCGACGTTAGACGTGTAGCTCAGTTCTAGGCACCAGGCCACACATTTTACAAGATAGATACAACAGCTAGATTTAATATCAACTTCTGTGAAATTATCTTTCTGATTTTTAAAAATCTGAGTCCTTTTAATCGGCCCTGATATTCATATATATTTAATAGTTTCACTAAAGCTGTCTTTCGTGCTAGTTTTACTGAAAAAAACACCCCATCAACAACAGCTAATTAAAGCAACCCAGCTCATCTACTCACTTGGTAGTTCTCTGGTGGGTTGAACAGCAGTGGGTGATGTCGTTACCACGAAAACTCCTCCGTCTGACTGCCTCTTGGTGGTGTGCAGAGCCTCTGTGCTCATTGTGGGGCTGCTGTGGGTGTGGGTGGCGGTGATGTGCTGGCTGTGGGCTGTGGTGGTCCTCCGGGTTCCCGTGCTCCCCTCAGTCTGCAGGGTGGTGGCCTCCGTGGGGTTAGCCGTTCCGGTCGAGGGCCTCTGGGTTTGACGGGGGGACGCATGGTGAGTGGGGCCCGCTGCAGACGTCTGCAGGGCTGGGGTGGAGACTCTTGTGGAGGGTGGCGTGTAAGGAAGAGGTGCCTCGGTAGGGGATGCAGAGGTGTAGGTTCTATAGGTGCTGCTCAACACTGAGGAGGAGCTTAACGGCGCTGGAGAAGGGGTGGAGGACGGCACAGTTGTGGTTGCAAAGGTAGCTGCTATTGACGTGTCTTCCTCCGTTACCTGCGATCTGTTCAAGCGGGAATAAATCGATCAAGTTTCAGAATAATTCCACTTTAAAATTTGCTTTAAAAAAAGAAAACAAAAAAACTATTCCAGACAGCGTGAAAAAACATGAAGCGTCACTCTTCCTAATAAGAAATATTTAACGCTAATAACTGTCCAATCATGGATTAATTGATAAGCAGAATGATTTTCTTTATGGTTTACCTGTCGGTCACAGTGACCGGTGTGGCTGTGTGGAAGGCCCATGTGGTCTCCACAGGCACATCTGTCCGGGAACTGATTTCTGATGTACTGGTCCTGGCTGTAGAAGGCACAGCAGTTAGACCACGGTCCACGCCGTGCTCACTGGTGTGGGATGAAACCCCTGCTGTGCCTTCTTGGTTTTGAGTGCTGGAGCTCTGCGTTTCTGTTGAAGACTCCGTGGATATCCCAACACTAGAGCCAGACGCCTGCTCGGCCTCGGACATGTTTATGGGACCGCCTGCCGGCGAGGTAAAAGAAGGAGTGGAGGACACAGACACCTCCGACTGATCGGTGCTGGGCTCAGACACCCTGAGGGGTGGCGTAGAGTCCGAAGTCTGCTGTAAGGCTGAGGTGTGTTGATCCTGGGTGGCATTAGGTTTTCCAGTTAAACTCTGGGTCCCACTGGTCCCCGCTGGGCTCCCGGTTCCTGAAAAGGTCCCGGTCGAACGCTGGTCTGTCGTTTCTCTCCCAATAGTCCTTGTGGATGGAGCGCTCTGAGTATAACCCTCGGTCTCCGCAGGCCCAGGAGGAATAGCCCAGGTGGAGGAAGACTGCTGGGAGTTGGACTCTTCGGTAACAGCAGATGAGGTGTTGGTGCTGGAGGAGGTGACGGAGAGCAGGGTCCTCTCCCCAGCCCGGCTGATGGTGGTTGTGAAGGCGTTGTCGGTGAGGGTTGCGGTCTGTGACCCCGGAGCTGTGGCGTCCCCCAGGGTGCCGGTCTGGGACCCCGGAGCTGTGACATCCCCCAGGGTGGCCGTCTGTGACCCCGGAGCTGTGGCGTCCCCCAGGGTGGCGGTCTGGGACCCCGGAGCTGTGGCGTCCCCCAGCCCCAGCGTGGTGTCCAGGCTGTCCCGGGGCAGGGTCTCACGCTCTGTAGACCACCTGGCCTCCCGGGACACGGCATAGGAGATGCCTGGCATCTGCTTCGTGTTAGCAAAGTCCTTCCAGTCACTAATGCTGCTGCTGCTGCTGCTGCTGCTGCTGCTGCTGCTGCTGCTGCTGCTGCTGCTACTGGCCTCTGTGGTACTTACGAGGGTGGAGGTAAGTGGTTCAGTTGACAGATTTGTGGTCTCTGGAGATCTGTTGCTTGTTTCTGTGAAGGACTCTGTCTGCTCAGTGTCTGTGGACGAAGAACAAGATAAACTAAATGGTCTCCTTCTCATTTTTGAAAAACAAGAAATTGATGTGAGGTTTTTATACCATTACCTAAAACATTTTTTTAAAGAATTTCCCACTAATGCGTGGGGAAAAAAAAACATTTCCCTGGTTTGGATTATAGAGCCCCTCTTCTAGACGAAATGTGGCCAGCAGAGGGTGCAAAAACCGGCAGTGCTGAAACGGCGGACCGCAGCGTGAGAGGATGCTGTCACTGAGTGCAACTTGCTGGATGGGCAGTGAGTTTGGGTGGGGAACAACTGGCAGCCAGCTTGTCTACTCTAACAATGGCTTGAGGTCCTAAATATGGAAGTGACTGTCTCTGCTGGGAATCAGCCATTTCCTTCCTAAAGCTGAGTGAGCACCAGGCTGGAGCAGAAAAGTGACACCATGGATCTGGGTGTGAGTTCAGAATGGCTTTTTGGTGTGGTTTCAGTGACCAAAACACCAGAAATGAGGAGGACATGGAGAAGAAACTGCTGGTTTGGATGCATTTGTACATTTTAGAGTTGAGGACTGCTTTGGAACATAAACAGGGGCAGAGAAGCACATTTACAGGGGCTCTCACCTCAATCAATACTCTGTTAACATGAGATGACACATCATTGAAGACACCCACTATTCATTGTAGAGTAAAGCTGTAATTATATATTTTATCCCTCTTCTTCTTCTTCTATTCTCAAGTGAAGTGAATCCGATACCAATGGCAATCTACACTAAAATACACCACTTAACCCTCTTTTTAACTGTTTTTGTTCTCTAGCGACTTCTCTGTGCAAATTCTGGCAGCTAAATGATGAACTCTCAACTGTCACACCACTTTAAAGTAAAAGAAATACAAAAGAAGATTTGTGACTTCCTAACATGTATGGGGACCGAGCTTGTTTTCATCAACAAAGGAAAATGAACATATCTGTTCAAGAAATGAACCCCGATGAAATCCCACCCGTTTAATTTGAAAACAGGACAATTCAATTTGATATGACATGATACGCAGCAGAAGATCTTAAGTATCATGTGCACACTAACACACTCAGTGCAAGTCTGGTTTTCCAGCACGCCTCTCTCTGATGCTGAGCTGTCTAACAGCCTCTCATCTGGCTGCTCTCCAGGGCTGGAACAACAACTCTGAGGAAGAGTGTCAGTGCCACCAACGGCCGCCATCCAAAACTAATAGAGAGAGAGGTTCAGCTGCAGAACAGGCCGTCTACTTGGAGTCTATGGCGAGAAGTGGGCCACCAGACTATTTTTCTGTTGCGCTTCCTCTGGACGAGCCTCTTCCATTATTTCATGTCGTCTCCCTGGATCCAATCTGGGCAAAAAAATGTCCGACTGGAACGCGGTGCTGGCAGCTAATGACAGACACTCCCAGATCCTCTGCTGTTTATCGCTCTGCTGTTAACGCAGTTGTCAGTGTTGCCTTTTAACGTCTGTTATCCCTCAGAAAGTCCGGGCCTCGAACACAGTAGTAACACAAAATGTTGACTATTCCCGCACTCTGATGACGGTCCACCAGAGATGTGATCAACTTCAACTTGCAGACCAAAGGCGATATTTGGGCCCAGGAGCCTATTTGTGACTGTAAAGCTGCAACATAAACAGTCTGTGTTGGAGGTTTGTTCCCGTGGCCGTAAAGCTGCGCGTGAATAACTCCTGCCTTATCTTTCCCCTGCAGCATCCGTGTCTAAGCCCGAGGCGCAGTGTGAGAGCATTTGGTTTGTCACACCGTCTGGGACACGTCCCAGTTGGAGTCCAAGTAATTGCCTGAATACAGAGAGGTGTCGGAGGAAATGACCGAATAGCAGCCAAACCCACAACGGGCAAATAAAAAAAACAATCTTCCATAGCGGCACTTTGGCTGCCACAGATGATCTCTGACTTTGGTTTAAAACATGCTAAATATCAGACATTTTACACTCTGAAATAGAAAGAACAAGGACTATTTCAGAAAAGTAACAGAGGCAAATTTTTATTTTCTACTTCTTCCTGCCATTTCAAAAAGAAAGGCACCCGTTTGATAAAACTCAGTAAGATCAATTGTTGGTTTATGTGACATCAACTGTTATCTAACTAAAAATACAGTGATGCTGATTTCTGTTAATGTAGAACTATTTACCTGAAAAACTTCAGTAGTGAACCCCCTTCTGGCAGAGGAGCAGCTCTAACCATCTGGGTAGATATTTTGCCTCCAGCACAGCAGCTTATAGATCTAAATCCTCCACCACAGGGATGAAATTGTTGCCGGTATTACAGCTCCTAAAGCCTCTTCTCTATTGTTTTATGGATCATTGGTATGACCCGGTATCAGTGTTGCAGGTTTATTTAGAAACACCTCTTTTAAAGCTATAAAACAAAAACAAAGAGTTGTTGTTTGTTTTCTAATAATGTGGTGGCTGAGTTTGGGCCCTGTGTGCAAGAAAGGTTTCACAAAATCCAACTATCCCATCTGAGGTTTTGGAAAGAATTAGTTAGATATGGCTTTCCATTGCTTTATGCCCTAAATGCATGCTAAAAGCACCCTAAATCCTGCTCTGACAAATGTGGCTTTGTGCAAACTGCTCATCTGTAATTTCTCTGTAGTAACAGTAAGAAAGAAAATAAAACAACACAGTCTCTAAGACTCTGCAGACAGCAACACCTCGTCTTGAACAGGAAATCGAGAAGAGCTGCGCTGACTTGTGTCGACCGAGGACGTGCACCAAACCTGACTTGTGCATGATGTAATGACTGGAAAACACATTCAGAAAGACTCAGTGTTTTCTGGAGACCGGGCAAACTGAAGAAAGTTGATCAACTGGAGAGCTGCATCCTAAGAACTTCAGTTTAAAAACATTTTCAGATTACATTCTTTTGGCTTAAAGTAGTAGCAGGACTCTCCATCACCGGTGATCAACCCCCCTGCAGAGGTGGAAATGAGCATAAAAGCAAACAAACAAACAAAAAAAACTACATTACAAAGCCCTCCAAAAAGCAGAAATTGAACAAATTTGACAAGTGTGGTATAATCAAACAGGTCCCATATTTGTGAAAACAACAGTTGCTGTTTTCTGTTCTCAATTATCAAGAGAGAAAACCAAATTGCCTAATTTTGGGGCAAACTCATCTGAATGCCATCTTGGGTTTCAGTAGCAAAATGCATCGTTCGGTGAGCCAATTAGCCCACTTGGAAACACACACCGAGAAACGAGTACAACATGACTTCGGTCAGAGTTAAGAGCCCCAAACAGGCTGGAATAGTTGTGTAACATCACAGCTGAGCTCCTCCTGCTGCATCCTCCGGCTATGCACCCCCGTAAGCGGCTCCGCTTTCCCCCCGGAGGGGCTGAGCGAGCGCCATTTAACGACTTTACAAACTGCTGGAAAGCGGCGACCCTTACCGAAGCTCGCGACGGCTGTGGCCGCGTGCGTCTCCATCGCGCGCGTGAGCCGGAGGCTCCTCTGTGATGGGGACAAACTCTCGCCGGTGGCGGCACTTCCCGTCTGACTGAGTTCACGCGTGGCCGGGGAATGATAGAAGCCCTCCGTGGCCGGGACCGGGCCGTCGACGCCGGGGCCCCCCGCCCGGAGGGGCCGCGGCAGGGCCAGCAGCAGCAGCACCAGCCCCGGCACGCACAAGCCCGGGACGTGATTGAGAAAGCACGTTTCCATGATGTTTTCAGGAGCCCGAAATGAGCGGCCGCCGAGAGTTTCCGTAAAGTCGAGAGAGTTGCCGGGGAGCCTCCCCGGGACACCATGAGAGGGGTCAGGGGTTCAGGGCGCAAACGGGCTCACTCCCGCCTGGAGGGTCCGGAGGAGTTCCGCGGCACAGACGGCGGGGAGCGGAAGATAAGAGAGCCGGGGCTGCAGCTTTCTATCTCAGCGGAGGAGCCCGGGCTCCTCCTCCTTCTTCACACACACTCACACGCGCACACACACACGCACACACACACAGCAAAAAACCCCGTTATTCACTCCAGTAGCTGCTTCTCTTAACTGCAGGTGTCGGAAGCAGTTTCCTTAAAGGCAACCAAGCAGTTACGCTCCAACAGAAAAAAAGTAATAAATCATTAAAGAAATAATCTTAAAAACGAATCCCCATTAAAAATATATATATTTTTAGGGAGCTCAAAATCCAAGTATCCTAATAACAGAAGAAACACTATCACCTCTGACAAACTAAAACTTTTAGTGCACTAGTTAGACAGGCATGCAAAGTCTACTTGTCTCTCATACACACACACACACACACACACACACACACACACACACACACACACACACACACACACACACACACACACTTGAGATTGGACTTCCACAATGGTGGGGGTGAACAGTGAAAGTGATCCGTGACTTGCAGGGATTTGTGTGCACTCCACTGGAGTCAAGTTAGACGAGTCAAACCCTGACACCATGCAGTAGTCCAGTCCCCTTAGACTTTTAAGGGAATTTATTTTACCACGTCATTCTAACAACCGTGGGTTGGATAAAAGACAATTCTTTTTATTTAAATTGAAACAACTGCTTTGTTCTCTGAAGTTTTAATAGTGTCAAGGATGGTTTGAGTATATCGCCTCAGTTCTACTGTGGACACAGGCTGTCTTCTGTTTTTAAAAATGTTTTATCCCTATGAGATCAGTGCTCTGTGGACAACATCTGTTAGAGGAATCCATGCTTTTCTCTTCTCTTGTTGCTGAAGAGCAGCTCTTTATGTCTCTGTTGGTTTGGAGTCATTGTTGGACAGTAGATAAATATATCTCTACACCGTGTTTCACTAACAAAGCCTCATTTGTTTTTTGAGTAGGTTTTCCCTGTTTTCTTTTTTCATATATTTCTTGCCATGAGAAAAACTACAATAAAAAAGATACAATATTACAAAATTATTGCAGGCAATTATCACAGGCAAAGTGTGATCTGTATTGGTTTAATATTTACACTATATGCATACCTCTGACCCAAATGTCTTATATTGATGTGAATTGTTTTTCATTATGCACTTTATGAATCACATAGTAAAAAAAAAAAAGTTATTCCACAGTGCAAGAATGCACAACATAAAACATACCTCAAATTAACATTGTGGTTATGTATGTAAGAAAAATAACTAAATACATGAGGGAAAACACATGTTTGCTCCACATTCATTTCAGCTTCTGTAAGAAGAATGATACAAACAAAATTCTCAACATTTTTCTCATTCCCCACAAGAAACACACATCTTTTTGAGCAGTTCTTCGGTTTTCATTGAACCCCCACTGGAAGTGTGCAGCAGAGGAAGGCCGGCGGGACTAAATGAGTCACAGTTTGAGGCAGAAAATGTGGCTGCGGGGAGTCATCTGTGCCATCAAAGCCTGGCAGTGTTTGAGTCAGTCAGTGGCTCGGTGGTTGGACCAACTTATCCGCTTGGATGAATGAGGACTGGTGACAGCGGTGACGAGAGGCAAAGTCAGTGTTCTCCTCCGTCAGCTGCTTGGTTTTGAGCCCGATCCCAGACAGAGAGGGTGTCAAGACGATCTCATCCTGGGGAGTTTTTTTTCTGAAGGACAAGAACATAAAGACAAAAGAGTTTAAGCTGAGCGCACAATGTAGGAAATGATAATACTGACATTTATAGCATTTATGAAGAATTCAACTTCAAAATCAGGGTTTTTTTCCTCTTAAAAGTGGAAAGTTCTTTATAGAAAAGCTTGGTAATCAAAAAGACTAAATTTGGATGTGAATACCCTCAACCTAAGGCCAAAAGCACGTAGTCACATTTCACTGTACGTCTAGCTGAAATTTGGAAAACATTTATAGTCTGAGCAGGGACACCTTCCAGTTTGCCTTATTAATGAGGATATGTGATTCAGTACCTGCAAAAGCGAGTAAGCGCTGCCTTCAGCCATTTGAAGAAGCTGAACTGTGCAGCAATACCTGCAGAAAAAAGAAGCAACCATTCAAATCCTACAGTTGACGTCATTTTCTGATTCATTACCTATGAGTTTAATTTTACTCCACTTGTTCTCATCGTGTTTTTTAAAATATTTTTATGCCATTAACAAGTGTGCCCAGTTTCCTCTCTGAGTATATTGACATTTCATTGTGCACCTGTGGGACAACTGCTTAACACTTGAGCGCACATGTTTGGAAATGTTGTGAGTCAGACAACGGAGGTATGCCGTAAGACAGATGTACGGTGTGCCATCCAGCTATTCTAGAGCTCCTAAGTGGCAACAGCTGCTGGGCAGCCGAGCACAGAAAGTGAGGTTCCCAGCAGAATTAGCTGCCTTTCACATAATGCCTGAGCACGCGGTGACCAAAACTGCTCATTTTGTAAATAAACTGCTGTTAAGGAGTAATCCGGATGGTATGATAACATGCATACACTGAAAGACACTGTATGCGGTTCACTTCAATTCACTTTCGTTATAAATATCAGCTAAATTAATACAAGGTTTACATTTAAATTAACTTTAAGTAGAAGCTATCTTTTATCATTTTATTTGAGAGCAACCTAAAATGGATTACATTAAACCTCTGAATTCACATAAGTGTAAACATGTGATTCAGAAATTTAATAAACCCATAATAAATACAGATGCTTTCACCACTTTTTCAGATGCAACTGTCAAGCCAAAAAAGGATGCACGGAAGCCAAGGTGAGAGTTTCTATACCAGGAAATGAACAGATGGGAATCACCTATAGGAAGTCCAGGACTTGTTTTGCCAATGTAGAAGAAGAGCAGCAAGGCCACTAGAATGTTTGCCAAAGCATAGACCCACTGAATGACAAACATGATCAATATGGAGCTCAGTGCCTGAAATAAAACAAATGGGTTTGGTCATTAATTGGCTAGTTGTTCAGGAATTGTCTGAAAAATGCCACAAGAACACATTTCTGTAATAAGTGGAGCATATACCCCAATGAGAGCAATCCAGTGGTTACATATCTTTGTGAAGAAGGATTCCTGCAGAGGTTGGATTTCAAAGCTCTGGTGTTCCGTTTTACCTCCAGAACCTGAAAAATAAAAATAAAGGTAACTGCAAACATGTATAATACATTTCTACATTATATAATTGTATATAGATAAAAGTTTAATGAGTAAATCTGATCACCTGTGTTGTGATTGGGAGCTCCTTCAGATGAATCCGGTTCAACGCAACCATTCAAACTGCATTTGAGATGAGGTGCTTCCTCAGATTTGAGCCCGCCATCTCCCCTCTGAACCTCCGCTCCCTCTCCTGGAGGAGCTGGACCCGTTTCTCCTCCTTTCTCCTCCGGACACATGTTGCTGTTCGGGTCAAAACCGTAGCTGTCCATCAGCTTCTGTTTGGCTGTGGCCTTTCTGCTGTGAGAGAGGTTGCTGCTGCCCAGCTCCTGTCTCAAGGGGCTCTTCTCTGCTCCGGGGTCCAGCGTTGAGATGAATGGAAAGATCTGGTCCATGTCCCTGGTAAACTCCAACAGAGTGCCTTTCCCCTGTGGACTCTCACCTCCGCTGCCGTAGCTGGCCGGAGTGGATTGGACCAGCGGTCTGGAGCTCGACCTGTGGCGGTTTCTTCTTCCAGCACTCACCCGTTTGGACTGAAGCTGGAAGGTCATGGCCACGCTGAAGTAGGAGTAGTCAATGAAGCTGTAGGTGAGCATGAAGTTGATGGTGACGATGGGCGCCAGCACATTGACCTGGCCGATGAAAATGAAGGCCATGGTCAGCAGGCTGGTCAGACAGATGGCCGCCACCGGGGTTTTGTTTGGACCTTTCTGTCAGCCAGAGAAATTAACAAAATATCGGTCAGTGGCCCCTGAGATGTCCTCAGCCTCAAAGTAAAAGGCGCTCCTGCTCAATTGGTCAACAATCTGTTACATATTTTAACATATGAGCTGTACAATATTAAAAAAATTAAACTCAGCACCAGAACTGTTGACATTTATGCATTCAGAACGCTTTTGGAAGACGGAAAGTGACGTACGACATTGACAAACCACTGACAAGTCTTTCGTTTTCTGGGAAGAAAAAGGAAGCATTTCTGAATATTTTTTTCAATGGTAGGCACAGTATTTTTCAAAAATACTAATTTATGCATCTACTACGACAGCATGTCTTTGGTGCAGAAGGTTCTGCATAATGGACTTGGCTGAATACAGTCCGTACCATTAACCCCTTAAAGTTTGAATGAATCGTTATATGTATGAAAAAAGTGTTGTGCTTTTTGTTTTCAAGCACGTCTGCACCATGAACAAACTAGGAGTTTGCATTCACTGAATTATTTACATTTGACAGTGTCCCAACTTCTCTGGCATTGCGTATTATTGTATGTGGCCCAACAATCCCCTGCGGGAAAAAAAAAAAAATCCTTTTATTATTTGTTAGCCAGTTTTCTCCCACTCCCCCCTAAGTCCTATCACACAGTTGAAGGAGGACTGCTGTGTGCCTGGCGGGCCTCCAGAGCATACAGCAGAGCTGGGCCCTGCCGTCGCCCTTCCTGCGTTTGTTCTAAGGCTTTGATTTTGGCCAAGATGTCTCAGGCCTCATTCCAGCCTGCAGCGAGAGGTCAAACGCCGCTTGTCATCCAGGCTAGCCTGAGGAAGAGTGGGGTGGACGGGGTCACGGTGTTAACGTGACCGTGTGCCCATGTGTGTAACAGCAGTGTGTTTTGACTCTACGCTGGCAAAGTCACTCAACTCACTTCTGTTACATGGAGCCTGTGCTCTATAATTAGGCGGTCCTGAAACCGTTTCCTGCCGAGTCCGTGCACCACACCCCCTATACATCTAAGCTAAGCACACATTAGGA
Organism: Menidia beryllina; assembly: GCA_013363375.1. NCBI lineage: Eukaryota > Metazoa > Chordata > Actinopteri > Atheriniformes > Atherinopsidae > Menidia > Menidia beryllina. Next base: position 8,374,383 of record JABUIW010000214.1, read on the forward strand.
TACAATTATCCAAATCTTGTCTATGGCAACATGACTTGTATATGAATATTTTTTAAATTGTTGTAGTTTACTGCCAGTCGCTTTTACCAGGTCAGACTTTAGAAGCTCCAAACGCGTCAAACAGTGGTGTAAAGATAAACAAAATGATCTTATTTTACTTTATGAATATCTTCGGTTATTTGACCCATGAACAGCGCACAAGTCTTTCTTTAATTTGGGTGTGGGAAGTATCATGCTCAGGGCTTGTTTTCAAGATGGTGAACTAGTTGCACTAAAAAAGATGTGATAGTGAACAAAAACTGCAAAAAAATATTTTCAACATAAACACAAGCCATCATCTATTATCCAGTCTACATACGTGAGGTGTTTTTAATCACAATAAGGTCTCTGAAATATGTTTTTCTATGTGTTTATGTAAGAATTTTGGCTTTATATTAAGAAAATCTTTCAATTATGGAAAATGTCTTTTACTTTTACCATTCATTGTCTATTTCAAATCTCCCGAAGCAACAAATTAATCAATTTTTGGATAATGTCACATTCCAATTTGGGAAATACTCTCATTGTAAATCCCAACATTCCTCCATACTTGGCTTAATCCATCCATCCACCCACCCCTCTTCCCAGGAAGGCCAAGGAGGGAATGACCCTCTCTTGGGCGATGCACTGAAGGATCCTGGGTGCTCCATACAGGCCACCCATGCATGAAGCCAGGGAGGAGATGTAGAGTCCCAGCAGAAAGAGGAAACCCACCAAGGAGACCTGGAGGAAGACGGAAAACAAACAGAGGGTGAAAAAGGATGAGGTGGGGTTGAGAGCTCACAAAAGTTACACCCAAGTTAGTTCCGCTGCAGCCGGCCTCTTACAAAAACAGTAAGAACTAACAGACTCTTAGACAATTAGTTAATGCAAACGCTAACGATTTAGTTGAATAACTCCTAATCAATAGTTACTGGTTTATTTTTTATGTACAAGAGCTGAACAGTAATGTTAGTCTAAATATGCACGTGTGCCCAGGGGCTGATCACAGGTGAGTTACTTCATTTGAAAATTTCAAACATTCAAACTATGTTTGCACAATATATAAAACTGGTGTTCACTTTGAAATTAGACGGCAGTGTTCATCAGCTTGAGCTTCCATTCGAAAATTTTTACTTTTACAGACTCACAATTTCAACATATGGATAAAAAAAAAAAAATCAAGAATCTCAGACCGTCTGAGACTGTGAGGATAAAAAAAACAAAAACAATGCAAGAGTGTTAACAGAGGCTGTGAGGAGCAGAGAAAAGTGCTTTCTGTGAATGCTCTTTCATTGAAGAATGAAACGATTACATGTGATCCCCTCACCTTTCCTTCACTGCTGAGGGCCTGCCCCCACAGCTTAAGATGGAAACAGAGTTTACCTTTTCTGCGATCAAAAAGTCATAGCGCAGAGCTTCTCTGGTGCAGATGGCTCCCAGGAGGAAGACAAAGACCAGATACAGGAACCACCTGTGGGTCAAAGACAGTACACCAAACAGAATTATTACCAACTGCTCCTCTCCCAACATAAACAAGAAGAATAAGCCAGAACAACCTGACAAGTAAATGTCTAATCTAAAACTAAGAAAAAAGGTGCAGGATAGTAGAATCCTATATGTTAACGTGGAACTAATGCGCAGTTTATTGTGTTATTGTGTTGATTATCGTCAGGTTTTGTCATAATGCTTGTGCCGGAGTGGGGTGAGGGTGCCGTCCTACGAGGTGAACACAGCTGCCAGCGTTCCCACGGGGATGTTGTTCTCAGGCCGCTGGAGGTCAGAGCTCATGTTGAAACCTGCCATTACCCCTACACATCCACGCAGACACACACACACACACAAACACACCACATAAATGTACACAAGCCGTGCATCCACAAACTATTTTCAAATCTAAACAGTTTCAGCTCTCAAAAAGAGGAGCGGCGTGTTTTTTTTTTGTTTTCTTCATGCAAGACAAAAACAGTGAGATAAAAAAGGAAAGTATAATTGGGCCTGCTTACCTGTCGCAGCAGGGAAGAAGACCCCAAACACTGTAAAGAAGTTTTCTCCAGGGGTAAAATCCGGCATTGTATTACTCCTGAGAAGCCCAGCCGAATAACCGATGAAACCATGTACTGAATGGAGAGTTTAAAACAAAGAGAACATCTTGGTGAAGAAACATCAGAATTCCTGTAACAGTTTTTGTCGATACAACTTTATTGTTTGAGGAACAGATCACAGGCTGAAATGTGATGGTAAGAAAGTAAAACTGCCTAACACTACAACAGATTTCACAGTTCTGATCTCCTGGAATATTGCCCGGCTCCACGCTCCTCTGAAATAGGTAACATTGTGCCAGCAACTTGCAAACAGAAAAACTCTTTGATAAACTCCCAAAAAGTAATAAATGTTGCCCTAGAATTGTTTATTTATCATGATTCGAGGCCACAGGCTATCAATTCATTTCATTCTGGGTGTGCATCTCCTGGGATGGGCTCCATGACTCTGAGCTGGACTGTGGAAAATGGATGGGTGGTTCCTCCGCCATACACAATGACACCAAGGATTTTCAACTGGAAATAACCAAACAATATTTACAATGCTTTGTGAGATAAGCTGATGATGAAAGTGTCACACACATATGATTATCCTTTGAAATGCATACAATAACCAGTCTCTTTTGTGGTGGGAGAGGAATTTTTGGTCAGCTCTTGTCTACAGCGTGGCTTCAGTTCATTGAGGTTTGCAGGCATTTGTTTAGGCACGGCCATAAAGTCCCACCACAGCAGCAGAGTCAGGTTGAGAAGCTCTAGCAACACTTTAATTCTTCTCTCTGTCTGTCGTCCTGATGTACAAATGAATAGTTGCAGGATTTTCCTTTAGCGTAAATTAAGTTGAATTTCATAATAGTTTGGTTTATGAAGTAGTTCATGGTTAACTCAATGTGTGCAAGGTGTCCAGGTCTTGTGGATGTGAAGCAACCACAAATCATCATCTTCCCTCCACCGCTGGGCTTAAGAAATGCTGAAATACAGTTCTTGGTCTTTGGTTTTGGCGTGTTCAGAGTAAACTTTGCAAACCTAAAGCCACGCGGCCACATTTTACAGAGAAAAATTCTCTCCTGGCAACCCATCCAAACAAGCCATGCCCCTCTAAATGCACTGTCATAAACTTCAACATCTGGCACGGGAACTGAGGCTTTGGAGGAAGAGATTGAAGTTTTAATTTAAATTCTCAGTGTCTAGAATGGCAGATCCGGGTGAAAACCTTAGTCAATAATGATAGTGAAATATGTTAGGAGCTTTTTTTCTGAGGTACACACAAAAAGTACCTAACTAAGTCCAATATGTGGCTACTACTGTGTTTTTTAAAACATTTTTTATTGGAAAAGGGGTGTTCTTTATCCCTTTTATAAATATGATCCAAGTTGTGAGTGTGGATACATTCCAAAAGATAACTTTTGCATTGTAAAAAACGATTGAAACAGGAAAAATTGCAGAGCAGATTAATAACATATTTTCACTGAGTAATGATTGACTTTGTCATAAATAATTTTTTTTTAGAGTAAAGATTTAAATAGTTAGTGTGAGCTCCCCTTCACAGACACAAAGACAGGACAGGTCTGGGTCAGTGAAGGCTGTTCTGTTTTGGTGGGGGCCTTTTAAACCACCCACCTTTGTTACAACACCGGACATTTCCCACTTGGTTATCTCGCAATGGGAAAGAATGTGTTCTCTCAGATTAATGACATGTTTATCCAAAAGGAAGTCACCACCCTTTTCAGAAGCTCAACAGCTTCCAGGTTTTAGAGAAAGAACCAAAGTTTTCTTTTTTTTTTTTTTTTTCAACAGACCAAAATCTAAAGAGCTTCAATCAGAGTTCATGTTCTCCAGGATATGTGTTGAGGGGGAGTGAACACTAAGATTAAATAGATCCTGCTCAAACTTTTGTCAACTTTGTGACCCGGAGAGATTGCCCTCTGTCTAAGCAGACAGGATCTAACAAATCCAGGGCAGATCAGTGTCAATGTCCACGCCATAGGCTCCCCACCCATATTACAACATCATACTACAACATCCCAGCTAGCCTGAATTCGCCAGCTCTCACGACTGATCTCCCCTCCAAAGGGCGTTCACATATATAAACTCTTCAACCTAACTTATATAAGCTTTGTTGCAGAACAAAGGCTGCGTGGGAACAATATGCTGACTTGTGTGCTCTCTACAAATAAAGACCAGTTTTTGTGATTCTCTGTTAAATCTTTGTAGACGGCGTGTAATAGATGACAGCTTCCCTGTTATTTTTCCAGTGTTTGTACCTCAATATACCATGAAATGGATGTAAGGTGAGGGCAAGATAAGCTAAATCAGATTTGAAAAAAGCTTTGATAAATCATTTTTTGTGTTGCCTGAGAGATTTCTATGAGCAGAAGACTTTCAAACTGAAGCTTTTGATCTGACTGTTTCTTTCAAAATCGCTGAAACAATCTGAACCAGACATGAGGAAAATCATAAATGGAATCTGTTCAACCCTGTCAGTAATGAATACGGTTTAAGTGATCTATCCATCTTCAGATGTATGGATTGCTGCTAAATACGTCAATAACATGGTAATAACCGGCATGTTTTCATACATCCCAGTTGGGATTGAGTCCTTATTTCAGTTTGCTGTGTGTGTGTGTGTGCGGAACGCGGCTCCTCAATGAGCGCGGCATTCCTCTGATGCACACTGGAATGTGTAGTAGGATTACATGAGCATCTGAGGCCTCTCCCTCCATCTAGCTGACCTCTTACCCTCCCAAACCAACCCCGCATGGAGTCCAGGCCGGGCTGCAATTTCACATAGGTGGGGCAGGTCCCTTTGGGATGATCAATAGAAAGAGCTAGTTTGAACCAAACTATATATTTCAGTTAGGATCACAGAGAGAGATGGTGTGGCTGTCTCTGGAGAAGAAGCAGGCCTCAGATCTCGGTCCCAGCAGTTTTTCTTTGTCATCATCCAAAAATGTGGGTGAGTCTGGTTAACACCCTAAATCCGAGACCCAAGGAGCCCATTATGCCTTCCTGCTCAGCGAGGAGCACAGCCTGTTAAGATGGGATTCATTTGTGTACTACAATCAGAAAGATTTGTGGTTAAACTGCTTGACGACAGGAACAGTACATTGGCAACCTTATGGGCCAGACTAAATAAATCACTGCACATGAATTGGTACGTCAGTTAACCTCTGATCTAAGATGATATACTGTTATTATGGGCTATGTTGTTCTCTTTTTTCAGTCTACCTTTGGAGGGTAGGATGCAGCAGGATGAACAAGGGGATTAATTTTTCTGCAGCCCTTATTTTGCTGCACTTAAGTATGGATATGTTTTGTATCATAATGCAAACCAAATTTGAAGGTGCAAAAGATTTGCATAGCTATTTCTACAAGCGCACATCTGTCCAGGTATCAATTCCTCAAAGATATTTCACATCATCTAGCACCTATCATTTCCACAATCGTTCCATCTACTTTGCCCCGTTTTTCTGTGGTGTTTGCTTGATATTTCTCTGTAAATGATGTTTAGACATGGGGTTTAGACATTTTCTTAGCATGAGTAAATCTTCTGAACGTCTAAAACACACAAACTGTCCAAACTGAGATTATTCTGAATGTAAATGGTGGTACTCAATCATAACTTGTAATATTGTTTTTCTTTATATTTTTGCTCAAATTATTGGCTGTAATGCAGCAAAACAGAATAAATACCAAGGGGACTGATTACTGTAAGACTGTCCGCTCGCCACAAAATGCCACAAAACTCAAACAATTAGCACAATAACAGAAGCCAACATCTACGTTTTTTGCTTAATACATAAGCCACTGTAACTGTATTGAGGCAGAATCTAAGTCACACAGGATGATAAACGTGCCGGCAAACATTTTCTGACCAAGAGCCTTGGGAAAAAGTTTACATGCCGATGTCAACGTCCTAATTAAATGTAAACTTTTCTCAAGCATACTGAGCAGTCAAAATATTACGCTTTCAATGAAAATATTACTTAGTCGACAAGGCAGGGCTCAGCTCCTGTGGGGGTGTGTGAAACGTACAGTAACAGTACTGCCAAGTGCACACGGGGGACATGTTATCAAACCATGACCACATCGTCTTGGCGGTGGCTCTTTTTCCTTCAGGATGTGCCTCAGCATTCAGCGAGTTCATGCTAATCTGAGCCGATTCGGTTTGTTCGGGGACCCGCTGGTCCCGCGCCAAAACATGAGGTCAACACAACACACATCGGCTCTTAATTGGAAAAGCCTGGGGTAGCTTTTGTGGTCGACTCTCCCACAGTTGGGAGAAGCTGCAATCTGACCTCTGCTGACTGGACGGCAGACTGGACGGTGGCAGAGGCCGAGCAGCAGAAGGTGGCAAAGCTTAATGTTTTCAATTACAAGGGCAGACTGAGCGTTCATGTGCCTGGGCTCGACTTCTGGAACACTTTTCTTTCTCTTCCCACTCAACAGGAAATAGATAATCACTGAGAACAGGAAATGTGGGGAAGGACTTCCTGCAGACCAACAAAAGAATACAATTTAAAAAAAAAAAAAAAAAAGGAAAATCTCAATAAAAACATTGCAGTCTCAGATTCGGCTCAGAATCTAACTGCAAGAAACAAACAAGAATCCAAGAGAAAAAAAGGAGAGGAAAAAAAGCTCTTCTATCATAGTATGAGGTTAATGAAAAAAAAAACCTTGCTGTAGAAGTGGATGCTTATTGGGCAACATTGGTGATACCACAGCAACACCTGCTGGTCTGAGCAGGTCATTATTGATTTGAAAAAGAGCAAGGTGCTCCTTTCTCATGTATATCTTCTATTAGTAACTGATACACTTTTATATGTTCATTGCTTAATGTTTATTTGTAAGGGTACTTGAAAAAGTTGTATCTCATATTGAAAGAAATTCTCACATTCAGATTAAGCTAACAAAATGCAGGTCTTGTGCAGACGTTTAGCTTTATTTTGAGGGTAAAAAATTCGTGTAAAAATTGGTGGGAATTTGCATCTGGGAACCTTTTTTTTGTCCAATATTGGAATTATCTTTTAAAAGTGTTTTCAAATCCCCAAGAGGATGCCATGTATGATCAGTAAGAAAGCAAATCAATCAGAAACACAGCAGGAGCACCAAACGTGGTTGCATTAACAGACTGGTACATTCTGTGAGACAGATAACACTTGGATGAGATTAGGGCCATGGAAACGCCTACACTTCCATCAAAAACAAAGGTGATAAAAGATCGCATGGAGAGGGACGGGAGGGCCTTTCCATTAGAAAAAACCCAAATGACGAATGCTTTCCGAGGAGATAATTGTATCACAATGAGACTGGATGAGATTTGATTCACTTCAAAGTGGAAACATTTTAATGTCTAATTCCAAAAGAGCTATACTAGGCTTTTAATAAAAATAAGTTAAAGTTAACACTGGTACCATGTAAACATATAAGAATGTACGTAAATCATAACCGTAAGCACAAAAACATAGTCACACACTCTGCCCTCATCAATATATTGAGACAAAAAAACAACTTTTGAATAGATTTAAAAACAATTTATGTCAATTGTACAGATGCTGTTCAGTAATGCCGTTTAGTATAATTATGATATTCAACAGTTTTAGCTTCTATTGTAGTCCTGAATTATTGGATGATTTCCTAAGTTATATGAGAACTGATATTTCCTCTCTTTTATCTGAACCATTGCTACTTCAGACTTCCCGACATTCACATAATTCTGTAGCAAGTACAGAAAAAATAAATGTTTCTGGGTTTTTTTGCTCCAAAAAATGAACTATTGTTAAGGAGTAAACAACCACAGCCCCAACCCCAACCCTGCCTCCCTACCTGGATCGAGGTGTGTGAAGGTGCCGATCACAAAGTCCAGCGTGGAGATTGCCAGCACAGCCAGCAGCAGCAGCTGGAGCCTGACGATCCACTTCACACCCGCCAGGTTGATCCCGAGCAGGGCCAGCAGCACTGCGGCGGACATGCCCCGCACCGCCCACTGGTTCTGCAGGCCCAGCAGCTCCGCCACCGACTCAGAGAAGCCCGTGATGTACATGGCCCCAGCAACACACTGCAACGTTTTAAAAAAAAACTTTTAATCAACTTTAAGCTGCATTCCAAACAAGACTAGCATGAAAAAGGAAATGTTTCCGTCTGTTACTCACCTGTCCGAACACATAGAGGAGGCCCACCGTGCCCCCCACCCGGCCCCCGAGGACAGTGGATATCATGGAGTAGATTCCGCCGCTCCCGATGCCGCAGTGCTCGCTGACACCGATCCCCGACATCACCGTCACCAGAGCGACCAGCACCACCATGGAGACCAGGAACATCCCCAGCAGCACACCAGTGTTGCCCTGATGGGATGGCATGACACAGCGCCAAGTCAGCTCTGCATGGCAGGAAATACTGAACACACTCACTGGCTGTAGACAGACAAACAGTAGCTGCAAAGCATGAAATCCTACAGGATCTCTTGTATTTGGACAGAATTGAAAGCTTTCTTTTTCCCCAATGTTTACACTAGTGTTAGTCTTTATATGGGCATCATGTTTGGTTCTTTTGCACCCCCCTCCCTGACTTTTCACTTTAGGTAAAAGACCCTTTTCTTTCAAATTTCAACTATCCTCATAGTTTTTTTTACCATGACTTTATCCTTGGTGGGAAGTTAAACTGATGAAATTGTGCCATGGAAGTTAACAGCATGAAATGAACGTTTAAAGGCGTACCCTGGTGCACAGTTTTCCTTCACATAAAAGCCAGCAGATCGTTTTTGATAAGATGCATCCCACTCTGGGTAAGAGGGGTTGGAAAACTACATTCTAACTGCCAAGCCAGACTAAAAGGCAAGTGACAACCACAGTCCAACTATGCTTACAGCAATGATGGCAAATCCCCGGTTCTTTGGTAAACACTGGCTTTTTTTTGTGTGGAAGGAACAGATTTTATTATGGCTGCTGCCATAGATAAGAGAATTAAAGATGGCTGCACAGAGATGGGAAAATCCTTCACTTTGACCAAACAAATATTGTCAGCTCTCCCCACTCTCTGGCCCACTTCAGAACAAAAGCCCCCCTCAATTCAAAACGGTAATGTCTTCACGGTAAGGTTTGACCTTTGATCTGACGGGTTTAAAGAGTCTGACAGTGAAACACTCCGTACTGACCACCAGGTAGCCGGTGCGCAGGAACAGAACCACCCCGAAGATGTTGATCATGCAGGTCGTGAAGACTCCATCCCAGGTGCCAAAAAGCACCGGCTCCCACACAAATAGCTTGATCCTCCACCACGGCTGGCTGCACTGGTGAAAGCCCTACACACATAGACACACACACAGACACACACACAAGAGCAAGCTGCTTGAGTCTTGAGTTTTTGTTTTCAAAATCAGTTTGATGGTTTGTGACTATGCTGCTGAGCCGGTGAATAAAAGCAGACAAAACATCCAACCTGGGCATCTTCATGGAACAGATCCTGAACCTGTGTGGTGGTGGTGGTGGTGGTGGCACCAGATCCGGCCTTCAGCAGCTTGGTCCCATCTCCCTCCGGGTCCCAGGTGCGCACAGTCCAACCAACCGGCCGGGTGTCCATAGCCAGACGCTGATACTACCTACACTCGTCGTGGACCGGGCTAAAAGCGACCACATTAGCAGTAAACCTTTTCTTTTCTTTTTTTAAACTTTTGACCACTTGGGGAAGCGAAGTGAGTTCAGGCTTCCCAAAGTGGCGTGACACGGCGACACCCGGATGCGGCGGCGGGGGCGTGCGTAACGGCGCGACGTCAGCGCACGGGACACCAGAGATCAGCTGTCAAACGGCGGCGCGAGACGACCAACCCTAAAAGGTCACGGTCACATCAACGTGTCCTTATTTTAGCAGACTCTTGAATAAAAATCTTAGAAATAAGGATAATAAATAGGCGACAGATTTGCATGAAATGCATACGATTGTCCGTTTGATTTCAGTTTAGCCATGCGTACCTTTTACAGTCCGATGACGCTTTTGGTGCCTTTGTTGGAAAATAAGAATAAAAAGAAAAGAAGTAAGGGATTGAGAGACACATCAGCCCCTGTGATCAGTCCAGCCCAGACTACGTCAGCCTCCAGCAGGTCACTGCTTACCTTTCCAAGGTGCGCAGCAGCATTTGCTCAAGGATCCTGTTGGTCTTGGCAGCCGGCCCGGACCCAGAGAGGCTGTTTAATTATTAAAGAAACGGAGGGAATAACATACATTTATATTTGGACTGTCAGTTTCTAAAATATGCTCAGATGTCTGTTGGTGAGACAGGAGTGTTGGAGCACAAAAAGAGGCCTCACATTGAACCATTTTCTGTCTGCCAACACAGAGAAAACTGCTCTCAGCGATTTATTTGTTGGGATGTGATAGGGTTTGAACACTGTCATGAAACCATTTGTCTTAAATATCTATTCCATTACACGTTTGTTTGTTAGATGTAAAACAGCACAAGTCCACATTCCTCTCTCTGCTTTCTGTCATTAGTAAGACACCTCCTCCCTCCACTAAACAAACCACTCAAAAAACAGCTAAATCACTTTATTGCTCCTCCTTGTTTGCCTTCTGGCTTAGGACAATTTTCCATTAAAAAACGTAGTTTCCAAAGCTCTGCAAAAGCAAATAAGCCCACATCATAAAAAAAGATAAGATCAGTTCAAGCTCACATACTTTGAATACTTTTATTCATAAGGACATGACACACAACAATCAAAACAATTTAATCGGATTGCTTACAAATCATGATATATTGCAAAATTCTAATCATATGGGGTTACTTGACTAATTAATCACCTACGATTAAAGCTGCCCATTATTCATCAAACAAGTTCACTCGACTGGACAAGTTAGAGACCATGCAAATCAACCTAACGTCAGACTAACCCTAAAGAGAAGCAGGAGGCTTCCTTGTCAGATTCTTTTAAAAAGTATGAAAATGCCAGTCAAAGCTCAGACTCCCACGTGGAATTCAAAGATCTTGACACAAACGACTTGCACAGAGATAAATGAGGATAGCAAGAGTGAGTCCGTGTGACAAACTGTAGTATCAGTGCCTTAAATGAAAAGTTTCAAAAATAGTTTTTATCAAAAAATTCAGAATTCGGATCTTTACACAAAACGAGTTCTTTTTTTTTCCTAGCTTATACAAGGACACTTATGGCCAGGAGACTGACAAGTTCATTAAAAGGGAAAAAAAAACTGAAGCGTTTGAGCTGCTCACACAGTTCATGAGTCTGCCGGTTTTGCATGATTTTACCCAAGAAAACAAAAAAAACGTTCTCAAACTGAGGGAGGAACATTTTACAAAAGCAGAATAACTCATCTGCACTGTGCTTCTGAGGTCCACCCCCCCACAGTAAAAACAGACAGCTAACGTTTTGGTGATAAACTGCTATGAATTCAAGCTTAAACCTTTCATATTTGAACAGACTTTCAGTTGGAGTCACACTCCACTTTTTTTTTTACGAATAAAAAAAACAAAAACAAAAACAACTTTCATTTCCTGTAATGTTTTTTTTTTAGTTGAACCCACAAATACTCTTTTTTTTACCTCATAACTTATCAAGAATAATAACAATAATAATAAAATCCTCTCAAACTAATCTGCAGTATCATTTTTAAAAGTGTCGTTCTCCTCCTGATTCAGAGACGTTTCGAACTCTCGGAAAACCAGTCAGTGAAACTGTAAAATGCCTGAAAACAACTTCATCTGCTGTCTGCTGGCAAAACGCGTCTCTTGCCACGCACCTGGTCTGCATTAATAAACAGTAATTTGCAAAAAAACATAAAAAATATACACTGTATTTACAGCAGGATAATCTTCTATACATTCTACGGGGAATGATGGAGGAGGCGGAGGTGATGATTAACGGGGTGCTGCTCGTCCCCGATTGTCTGCGGAGTCGTTCCGAGACGGAGCTTGGCTCCGGTTTGGGACTGGATGGTGCGCATCAGACAGTGTTAAACACGGCATCACCGACAGGATCACGAGCATATGTACACATGGAGAGCCATAGACAGAGAACGGGGGGACACCTGAAACGTTGTATGTTTGTAAATGCGCGGTTTTCGAATGAATGAAAAACACTACTTACGTCTAAAACATGAAGCTGTACTCAGCCTATAGTCTCTCACAGAAGTCTGAATAGTACATTTGCAGATCTTTCTTTCAAATATGATTTAAAAAAAAAAACCACAAAAACAATTAAATAAAACAAAGCATCTGAATTGAATAAAAGCTCCCAGTTCTACATCCTACAGAGTGGAAAAAGTCGATAGCTTATGTGTTTGTTGTTGTGCAAGAGGAGTTAGCGGCCTTTAAGATCAGGCCGAGTTAAAATAAAAATAAAAAATTAAAATAAAAAGAATGATTAAAAGGAAGTGCTGGAATAGATATATATATTTTAAAAGGCACAGAGCAGAAATGAATTAAGCTTTTTAAAAGTTTCTCATTTCGTCATGTGCTCTATGTTCTGCAGCATGGCTGGAATTTAAAGTTTAATCCCTTCCAATAGAAACAGCTCGGTCCAATAAAGCTGCAGCAACAAGTGCTGCGTCCTTTGAAAGGCTAAATTTGTTACTTCAAATAAACAAATCTGGCTCGAGTGTTTTTCATTAAGTGGCAAATCTCAGCTTTGCTTCGTGTAAAGTTTTTCTTTGTCATTTTAAAGGTGCAAACCCTGTTTCTATGCTACAGATTACATTCACCACTCCCAGAAAACAGAAATGATCCAACAAACATTACACTGGGGGGGGTCTTATTTTTTGGAAAGTAAAAAGAAACAAAGCTTTTAAATACATTTTTCAATCTAACATAAACCAGTCTTTTGTTTTTCTTTTTCTTTTTAATTACACAGCCTTTCCTGTGCAACTGGAACATCATTTCTGAACTTAAAAGGAAGGATTTCTATAGTTTGGTCACGACAACAACCAAATTAGAGCCAGACCTACTGAACGTCAGCAGTCTGGATGTGGAAATGTCTTTGCTTCGAGTATAAAGTGACTATAACGTAAAGAATGATTGTGCTGTTGTGTTATAATGCTGTAATTAACGACTTGGAATAAAGAACGAATGCAAACAAACAGCGAGGGGAGGTAGCTACAGTAAGAACAAAAAGGCAAACACACACACACGCAGCCGACATGTTGGAAGTAGAAATATTGCGTTGAGCAGAGGCTGAATCTGTTTTGAGCAAGGCAAACTGACGTCGACATTAAAAATAAACTCTGTGGCGGCAAAAGTGTGAGAATATTTACAAAACTCCTGCATTACACTTTGGTCACTTAATCTCTTAGGATGCTGTACATTCCAGGACAGGAAATTCCTTTTTCAACAGGGAAATGTGAACTGTAGCACGGGTTTATATGTGGTCGCGCGTTTTATGTGACAGGTTAAGGAAAAACAAAACATGACCATTTTTTAAGTGATTTAAGAAAGAGCACGGATTTTGAAATGGGACATGATTTGGCAAAAAAAACAAAAACAGCGGAGATTTGATAAAGTGCTGCTGAAATGATCAACAAATGAAGAGTTCTCCCTGTGTGTCTTCAGCCAAACGATTCACTGGTTGAAACGTCGGGGGAGGAGTTCAGTTGAGACCTGGACTCGGTGACCCGGACTAGGGGGAACTCTGAGAAGTCTGTGTTGTGTCCTCGGACACTCACTTGTCCGTTGGCAACGGTAAACTGCGAGGAGGCCCCAGATCTCAACGTCTGGAAATGTGATTTGAAGTTGTGATCGAAGGAGCTTATCTGGAAAGTCTGCAGAATCCCCGCGGAGGAGTCAGTCTTTTTAGAGGGTGAGACCTGCTCCATGAAGTCCTCCTCGGCTGGGGACACCGCGGAGGGGGGCGAGGTCTCGTCACCTGAAAACGAAAACGAGTGCTGGGAGTCTCCGACCAGTAGCCCAAAGTGAGGTTTCTCTAAAGTGGAGCGGAGTGGAGAGCTCATCCCTGATTTGAACCGGCTCGGGGAGGGGAACTGTTTCTCCGTGGAGAACAGCGGCTGTCCGGCTAAGGTGGGGTTTTCGGACACCAGGCTGAGGCTCTGGCTGGTCAGATAGCTGTCGTTCTGACTGGTCCTCTCCAGGGCCTGCTGGAGGAACTTTGAGTACTCTTGCAGGAGGCTGACTTTCTCGGTCGGTGGCTGAGCCGGGGCGCTGGGCACCCCCAGGCTCTCCACGGGGCTGGTGTCCGAAACGTCCGAGGAGTTGATGGATATGCTGGAGGTGACCTCGGTGTCGGTCACGCTGAAGGAGATGTCCGACTGCCCGTTGGCTTTGTTGGAGTAGTGGTCCAACAGCGTCTGGAGGACCTCGTCGGGCAAGACGTTCTTGTCGTGAGTGGTCTTTATCTCTGTGCTGATTGGCTGGGGCTCCAGGATGGTGGCCGGGACCGTCTCGTCGATGACGGTGGACACCACCGTCTGCGTGACGGAGGGCTGGGCGGCCATGCCGCCGGCGCCCAGGCCGTAGTCCCGGCCGGCGCTGGACATGGCCGCCTGGAGGTAACGCTTCTTCTTGAGGAACTGCATGGCGTCGTCGTAGTTTGTGCTGCTGGCTGCCGGTTTGGTGGGTCCTCCCTGAAGAGTTTCCACCGCTTCCAGCTCAGCGCTGCCTTCCACCTCTAAGAGGCTTTGCTTGTCCACAATGTCAAAGGTGTACTTATCGTTTTCCTCATAAGTGGACAAAGTAGGCAGGCAGGGAGGGTTTTGCTCACCGGACTGTTTCAGAGTCCTCTTGGGGACTTTCTTCAGGACTATTTTGGGTGGGGTGGTCTCTTCTGATGACATTTCTCCATCGGCGTGCTGGCTGGCTGCTTCTTCAGGTAGTTCCACAGAGTAATCCGTTATCACATATTCATCTTTTACCTTGGAGGACACGGCATATAGAGATGGACTTTCATTCTTATCTTGGCTCTGGCCCTCATTCTCTTCTGGTTCTTTAACAGCATAAGCGCTTTCTTCTGGCTGGACAGAAATGGGTCCGCCCGAGCTCTTTTCGGCACATTTTTGGCGCTTCTTCTTGGGTAGGGAACATTCTTTGGGGAGAAACGGAGACCCCAAAGACTCTGCTTCGTGTGAGGGTCCGACTTTGCCGGCGCTCTTGTTCATTTTCCTTTCTCTGTTTTCGTGACACATTCTTCTGTGCTTCAGGACCCTATCGGTTCTGGAGAAGTACTGCGGAAAGAGGACGGATAGTTTAAAGCCACAGCGGAAAAACACTGAAGCAAATTCAATCCTACTCCACCATTTCTAAAATGTACAGCACAATATTCATACATTTATCAAACCAACTCTACCCAAGAAATAATCCTGTAAATTCCATCTTTTTACTTTTCAAATTAAACAACAATGTGACGGTGGCATTGCAGTGTGATCTGTAGCCCTGTCGCAGCATCCCTAACTCCTACCATCCCTTCCGTCTAAGCACTGTTAAAGCAATAATTTTCAATCATAACCATGGTGACGTGTAAACAGCCACTCCAGTGCAGGTATTCCACTCTCAGACAGTCAAAAGCGGTGAAAACCGCAATTGTGTGGCTTGTTGAGTCGATTAAAAGGAGAATTGTTCTCATTCTCTCTGCACCAGGCAGCATAAGTATCAGAGCAGAAGCATCGAGGTAAAAACTTAGTTGAAGATTATCACTGAAATGTGATTATGGAGGATGACATCACTGTAACATCTCTGAGTTACCCAAAAATCTGTTTGACTTTACACCAAACACACGGGATTTGCTTCTATAAGGTGCACAGAAAGAGTACTAAAGTCTTAAAATGGAACAACCCATGTTTCTGTAGGCTTAATAGAACTATGTCTTTAATGAGGAGACTGCTTTCACATACAATGCCATTGCAATCAGCAGCAGTACCTGGTGGCAGTAGTCACACTGGTAGGGCTTCTCTCCACTGTGAGTCCTCTTGTGCCTCTCCATGTGATACTTCTGGATAAACCTCATCCCGCACTCGTCACAGCGAAAAGGCTTCTCACCTGTGCAAAACAGAGATAAGTCACCACGAGCCGTTGGAGCGGGTGAAACCTGACTGCACCCATTCTTTACCCACCAGTGTGGATCTTCTCGTGCCTCTGCAGGAGATATTTCTGAATGAAGCGCATGTCGCACTGGCTGCACTGAAACGGCTTCTCACCTGAAAAATACGAGCACAAATTACCAAACCCGTCAGCTTTTTTGCCTAAATAGAAGTAGCTATTTAAAAACACGACAGGGTAGTTCATACCGGTGTGAATGAAGACATGCCTCTGCAGATGATAGTTGGTTCTGAAGGCAGCGTTACAGTGAACACAAACGTGACATTTGGGGTTTGGCGTGCCCAAAGATCCATCATCATTCATGCTGAGAATCTACAAAGACATTGAGGGATAGACGTTTGCATGTATGTTCACTTAGGCATGACAGGAAATAGCGGAAAAGATTAACACCGGGATAAAAACTGACTTGCACCTTGGCTGGGGAGCGCTGCTTCCTTTTTTTCTTCTTGGGACACACCATCATCTCCTTAATTGGTTTTTTGTCCTTCTTTAAATGGACCGCGGGGTCAGACAGCTTCAGCTCCTGCTTGATGCTCAGCTGCAAAAGTAGGGCCATACATAGTCAAGACATCCAATATGGAACGTGACCTAGTTTATGAGCCACCCGGCCGGCAAGCGGTTTATGCTGGGATGGCAGGTGCTAACGGGCGAGGAGGGGATAATCAAACGGCGTGAGAGCACCTGACTGTGGAGCAGCCCCGGGCCTAACTGACTGGAGGGGAGCGACAGGTCCTAGAGTACCTTAGCCATGCTGGGAGATTTAATCTGCAGCTAGCCTGGAAAAGATTCCACCTGACTAAATATATCAACCAAATCTGCAGGACCTCTATCGGCTTCTGGGCACCCGCAGTATTATTTCAAACTTTAAATGAATCCGTACACTTTCAGTCATTTTCCTAGGAGCATTCAAGATGTGCGACTAAGTGCTAACGTTTCATAATTTTGTAAAAGGCTTCAATCAGCTGTTGACGCCTGGGTCGGGAAAGGCAATATGAATTATTGTGTTAAGTCAACCAGTAGCTTAACGTATAGTGTGATTTTCTGCTATGCTGGCACACAAAGTTGGACATTGCAGGTACAGCATCGACACAAGTCAACTCATCACAACATGAGCACGAAGGCACATGAACTCACTGGCATGTGAAGCAAGCAGGGCAACTTATTGGTGAGTTTTAGGGGGAAATGCACTCCCACCTCGCCTCCTCCCTCCTCCTCTCCTCCTGCTCCACCATTCTTTGTCAGTTCCTCCTGCATCATCAGCTGTTCCGGAGGGACCAGGTCGTGAGTGACCAACGAGCCTCCTGTCAAGTCCTCATCGTCGTCATCTTCATCGTCGTCCTCGGCCAGCAGGGGATGGTTTGCCAGAGATCGTTCTCCGAGGGTCATTACCACCAGCCCTCCGCCGCTGCCCAGGCTCACTCTCCCGCCCCCATCTATTCCCCCACTGCTGCATTTGAGCAGCATGCCCTCCAACTTGTCCTCAGTGTTCATCTTACATTGAGTAGTTACTGAGTCTGTAAAAACAAAAGGGAAAAGGAGACAAGGGGTCAATGTGAGCTGGTTCAAATCAATCAAACACCAGAAGATTTCTGATTGTTATTTTTAGATTATGTGGTTTTGCGTGGTTTTGTTGTTTATATTTGATCTAGGAAGGGCTGTACAGATATGAAAATTTCGTTGTACCGGGATGCTGGGTCAATGACAATAATAAAATTGCTTCTGAGATTCTGGGAGGAAAAGCAAAACCAAAAATAGCATTGGAAGTAGCAGATGAAAACACAGACTAATAGTGTCAAATTGAACATGACACATAGCTGTTTAAATAAAAATGATAAAATGTTTGCACTTTTTAGGCCATACTGTCTGCCCTCCTGGAATAGATTTAACAGCACAGTTCCAAGCCTTTTAAATCATCAACAGCCAATGCCAAATTTGTTCTCAAATAGCAGATATCAGTTTAATCAGCGTATCATAACCATAATACATTCAGGATAAAGCCTTCAAATATTACTTAACTAGGAACCTTGAGGTGAAAAACAGACGACAGAAAATACATCTATCCAGTTATAACAGTCATTTATACAAATGCAGTGGTAATGCATTTTGACTCTAAGCACAACTAAAGTTAAGAAATGGATGCAATTTTATTGGTTAATCCTAGAAAGAACAACACCAGCTACACTGAAGCTATTGTATGGAAGGCAATAAATACCCCTCAGGGTAAAAAATGTTCATATAATAAAGTAAAACCAAATCTTACTGCACTTTGTTTAGTTATTGTGCGCGATGATATTAAGGAGCTTTAAGCATTACTTGCTCGCTAACAATATATCTTTTATAAGCTAGTGTATCAGCTCCTCAGTTCAAGATCTCCTCTCAGTGAAGTGTCAACTTCTGTAACTGGGTCAGCTGTTGTTTCGGTTCTCTTATCTCACCATTTGAAGTGCACACATGAACTGCTACAGGGAGGCACAGAAAGTGAAGTCAAACGGACAAGATATTACTGGAATAATGTAGATTTAGAGACTTAATATTCCTAATGTTTGAAGTGTTTGTGGAAATTCTGCTTATTCTCGTCAAAGACGATTCGGTATTACTTCACGTTTTTAAAAAATACTGGGATTATAGTTTGTTTTTAGTGCACTGTCACACTAGTGTTGTTCTTATTTTAGGTTACACTGCAAGACATTATTAGCTAATTATCTAACTTTAGCAATCTCTTGATCTCACTACTTACAGCTAGCTAAAGCTAGCACTTGTGCACTGTTTCGCGAGATGTTTGAAGCTAAAAGAAAAGCACACAGACGCAAGAAAGAGCGACAAGGACGAAACGCATGTAACAATTATAACAGGCCAAAAGTCATATGCAAACACACTCACAGTGCCACTGGTGTTAAGAGGCTTGAAACCCCTTGCTAGAAAGCTAGCTAACCGTGCTTGTCAAATTGACAAAACCAGCTCGAATCCCTACGACGGACCCAGCCGGAAGTAAGCAGCTGCTGTATCTACAAAATAAAAGCTCCCTTTATCGAGCAGATGTTGGAATTCCGACCACTAACTCAAACCGCTAGAAATAAATGAAAAAAAAAACACTCTAATCAAAGTTAATATATCTCTGCTTCCAAGCTAAACACGAACAAAAACTGAAATACACATTAAACCAATGAGAACGGCGTAAAACTAATTTTAACGAAAAGTGGACAATATATCCCAATTACAATATCTTAAAAGTTGCTTTAACGATGTGCAATGTTACATTACAGAGTATTCATGCCGTCCTGAAAAGACAAACAGACGGTAAAGGAGAGAATGAAAGTTCTTATTCGAGGATTGCATGACTCGGAAGCCAATCAGCTGTCAGGATTCAGTTGTGTAACTTGCAGCACCAAAAAACAAAACACCTTCCCACATGGAGGAAATCCATCCATCCATCCATTATCAATACCGCTTGTTCCATCATGGGGTCGCGGGGGGAACTGGAGCCTATCCCAGTGGTCAACGGGCGAGAGGCAGGGTACACCCTGGACAGTCCGCCAGTCCACCGCAGGGCAACACACAGGACATACAAGGACAAACAACCACTCACACTCACATTCACTCCTAAGGACAATTTCCCCAATCTCCAATCAACCTAACATGCAGGTTTTTGGACTGTGGGAGGAAGCCGGAGAACCCGGAGAGAACCCACGCAGACACAGGGAGAACATGCAAACTCCACCCAGAAAGGTCCTGGTTCCCCCGGGATTCGAACCCTCTTGCTGGGAGGCGACAGTGCTAACCACCACACCACTGTGCCGCCCCATGGAGGAAATATGCAGCAATAATTGGTCTCAGTGTATGATTTCGATGCAAGACGGCGGTCCAGATCACTAGCCTGGAAATGGTGGGGTTTTGACAAGAATGACGTCAGTCAAAATATA
Source organism: Menidia beryllina (assembly GCA_013363375.1). Lineage (NCBI taxonomy): Eukaryota > Metazoa > Chordata > Actinopteri > Atheriniformes > Atherinopsidae > Menidia > Menidia beryllina. The sequence continues at coordinate 8,394,407 of JABUIW010000214.1, forward strand.
AGTATGTGTAATATTGAGTTCTTTCCAAATGTATGCCATTACTTGGCATTGACAAAATATATTTAATGTGGTTTACTTCTTTAGTAAACAATTACGTTTTTTTGTTTACAGTGGTTTGTTTGTTGTTTTCTTTACAACACTTAAGATACTATTGAGCCAACCTTATTTACAAACATTTTACCCCCTGATTTCCTAAATAAATGACCAAATAGCTGTGAGAGGAACAACAGAAAAATTGTAATTGAAGAAAAATATCTTAAATCTAATTCAAATAAACTAATATTTTGACAAACATTAATTTTCCATACTGCTTAGTCCCATCTGAATAGCGGGTAATAGTTTAAGAAAAAGGTATAGACTTTACATAAAACAGATCACACTATAGGACCATACACAATTGCATAGCCCTTATTTTGAAGAATGATACCGGATGTCAGACGGTCATTTCAACTACTTGATCAATCGTTATGGCCTGATCAAGGCTAGTTAGCAAGTAGCTAGCGAGCTGTTTACAAATAATGGTCCACCTCGTTTGTAATTTTAAGTTTAAACACTTTATCTTATGTGTGACATTGTATCGCACGGGACACATATGTTTTTAAAAAATAAACCATAGTTTTTGACAAGCGATGCACAAAACGACAAGAACAACTTTCGCCTCATTTCGCCAAACTTATCAGCCGGGCTAGTTCGCACGGCGCTAGCATACCAAGCTTCCTCAGCCACTCTCGATAGGCCACAGTGAGATTGCCTCTTAGTAGCTAACTGGCTAACTGATTACCACGATAAACAACAACAATACGACCCGATGACACACGTTAGACGTGTCATCATCTAAATGTCGACAGTTTCTTCTTACCTGCGCGTCTTTAAACTCGTTTAGCTTTCATGATTGTTATGCAAGTGCTACGGTGGTGTGCGGAATAACCAAATATACTATCACGTTTTGTGCAGGCACGTTTGTCGCCCTCTAGTGGTGGACGTGGGTAATAGACGTCACCGGGTCGCTTGGTGCTGATAAGGACGTGACAGAAGTTCGCGACCCACATCAAATGCCACGCTAATCCACCACGAAAAGTGGTCAGCAAAGTCACCCAAGAGAAAGAAATAACGGTCAGCAGGAAGCCCAGGATATTGTCTTTAACTATTAGCAATAAACTGATATGTTTCAGACTATCTGATGTGTAAAATGGTGCGTAAAAGTAGGCTTTGTGCCTACCTTATCCTATGAACAAAATGTGAAAAACCGAGTTACATTTACAAATGGTGCATATAAACAATGATGTCTGATTTTAGTATTTTTAAGATGATAGTGTTATCCTTAAAAACCATCATGGATTAGACATGTTTGTTCATTGGAAGCTTCATGACTACTTTTCATTTTTGTCTATCAACATCTCTTGTAGGACTTAAAGTTGCAGTTAAAAGACATGAGAGTTTTTTTTTCCATATAGATATTGGGATCACCTATTATTAGTTCAATCCATCCAGTTTATATAAGACGTTACCTATTGCGATTATACCAGCCTACTAAAGTGCTCATGCGGAAACGGGTTTTATTTGATTACCATCTAAAAAAAAATCCATATTCTAATCCCTCCTCTGACAGTTTGGCTAAAAAAGGGATGTGGGAGGGTCGCGATAAGATGATAGCCTGTCAGGCCAGCTATCACAAGCGTACACACACACCGTGAGGAATACTAATCAACCTGTTTGCTGTCAAGTGCAGCAGCAACTTAGGACTTTTTTCCATTGAGCCTTACGTCTCTGCCACGTTTTTTCCCCTTCAAACCTGAACTGCATTGTGTGTGTTTTTTTGGGGGGCAGCCTTTCTCTGAGAGTTATCAATTGATTCTACCCTGTCAGCGAAGCCTCTGATGTGCGACAGGCTGCTGGGGAGAGTGGATCCGAGGAGCGGCTGCCAGCTGCTCCGCCACCAGTCAGGGAAGCCCCCGCGCGTTGCGCGCCCGGATCGCCGGGGTACTACCGACGTGTCCGCGGAGCGCGTGTGCCTGCGCGCGCTGCCCTAGATGTGTGCGCTCGCGCGCGGCAAATCCCCAGGCTCCGTCCTCAACAGTTGCCACCGGAGCGGCGGAGAGCAGAGGAGGAGAGCGAGGGAGACAGCGGACTGAGGACGGACGGACGGACGCGGAGCCCCACGCCGCTCCGCCCGGCTCTGCCCCGGACATGCAGTCGCTCATCTCTCCAGTGACCAAGGCCATCCTAGTTGCTCTCTTCATATTCGCCATACTACTCATTCTTTATGTGATCCTGTGGTACATTTGCAGAGACGTGGACTGCGACCACGGCATCTGAGGATTCCGTTTTTTTAAAAAAAAAACGGGAATAACGGGAGCACGTCGATGGGGCGCGCAGGGGAGCCCGCAGAGCCCAGGGTCATCCCGTAAGTCCTCGCATCGGGGTTGTCTTTGTGACTTCAGCATGCGTGTTTGGGGCTTTTTTTTCTGTGTGTGTGAACACGCGCGCACGCTTGTTGCGCGTAATGTGAAAGGCGCTCTGTTTAAAAGGTGATGACCGGCACGCGTCTCCAATATCCCAAACCAGAGCAGAGCCACCCCCCCCACCCCCCCACCCCCGCCCCCCCTCCGAGATACCCATCCTGTTCAACTTAACAACAAACACCCACCCGGGACACCGCGTGTACCACACACTCGCAGTTATGAAAGAAAAATTCATTCTCAAAGGTGAGACAATGTCATCAGGGGGGAAACTGAAGTGGTGGGAACCGGCACGCGCGCGCGTTGGCTCTCAGTCGGTGTGTGGAGTGCGAAGACTCCCGGTGACATTGCGGTAAACGCCATGGATGTCCCTTAAGGTCAAGAACAAGAGTGTTATCCTAATGTTGTCTGCATTGTTCGCCCCCCTCTCCCCCCCTCGTATCCGCAGCATTAGTTCGCCTTCAGTTCATCTCGCTCTCTGAGGATCCCTCACGCTGGCATTTCGCGTCCAACGGGATAACGGCATTATCTCCACCGGTTGTGCGTCTCGGCTCTTAATCTGTCTTCTGTTATGTATTTTCTTCCTCCGTTTTTTTTTTTTTTGCCCCTTTATCGAAAATAATCCGCTAATGCTTTTTTACGCATAGCGCAAATCTATTCTCCGTGACATCTTGTGCCGTGTTTGGTATCAGTGTGTAGGGTGATTGCATTGGCTTTCCACGCACAAACAAACACACACACACACACTCCCGCACAATACTCACTCAAACAAACGCACTGCAGTTCACGCTTAATGAGGGACTTGTCGATATTGCAGGCACGTTGGCCCCTAGTGCATAAATAATGGTCACATGGCCCCATAAATCTAATATTAAGTGTGATATAGAGGATGCTTGACATGGAGGTTCAACACATTTTTAACCTGGGTCCTAACATTTTTTTTCACATTCTAAAGTGGAAAATGTGAAGGACAGACCAAGGGCATGTTTTTTTTCTTAATTTGAGCTGGACTATGATGATGGGAGGCCATGAACGCCAAAAAAGAAAAAATCTTTGTTTTTTTATGAGGGGATTAATCCTTGATCATTCTCTAAATACATGTATAAATTCATGTTCGCCGTTTAAAAAAAGAACACGCATTTGCCTCTTTACCTTGTAAAATCTGGTGCTTTTGTGAGTCATATTCACTGTCTGCTGCTCCCTCTGTGTAAAGCCATTCACTATTCTTCAAAAAAAAATTAACTCTAACATTCTAGATTATTCGAAGAGCTAAACATCTCCCCGGGCTCTCTCAGAAAGTTTGGGCCTTAATATTTCTCCTATTGAGCTATGGGTGCTACACTCCAAATCTAAAAGCAGCCTGGCTCCTGGACACAGTCACGAAAGAGAAACTCCACAGGCCTCTGTCACGTTGAGAGGGAATTATTTTTTTTACCAGACATGTATGCAGCCAGTGTGAGGTACCCTGACATACACGGTCACTATCACTCATGTGCAGGCTGCAAATGACCGCTGAGACTCTCTGGCCCGGTAATGACACGGCGAGAGAGCGGGAGCACAAAGGTGTAGGACGACTGTTTCAGCTGTTGCTGTCTGGCGCGTCCCGATTTCTGGCTTTGTGCGTTAAGAGAGACGCAAGGAGGGAAGCGATGTTCGATCAACTGTGCGTCTGTTCGGTTTGTTAAAGAAGAGAGGCAGGCTGTGCGGCAGCCTGTGTGTGTGTGTGTATGTGTGTGGGGGGGGGGTTAAACATGGACATGCTCCAAAATGACTGAAAAAAGTGGAGCAGGGAAGGCTCAGCAGGACTCAGGTATACGTGGAGCGGCGTGTGTGCGTGTGTGTGTGCGTGTGAGCGTGGCATTCCCTCCGGTTCATTAAAAATGTTTTCTCTCATTACTTACCGCTGTAAATCATCATGCTGCTGTGAGCTGCGAGCGCAGCAGCCGGGGGACTGTTTAACCCGCTCCCTCTCTTTATGATTCAACTGTCTTGATGGCTGTTGCAGTGACAGGCTGGAAATGGACACAAGTCACTTCATGGTGCAAAATCTGTGGAGAAAAATACTTCAGAAAACTCACAAAAGTGGCTGAACATGTACTTTGATTTGATGCCCTGAATGGATTTCTTCTTGCTGCCTAATAGCTAACCAGTAAAATGAGTTAAATTTAGTTTGCCTCAGTTCTATCTGAAGCCTTGTTTTAACACATGAGATGCGTTTCATCAGTCTGTGAAATTGAAGACATTTACTTTTTCACACTTTAGCCATTTTTCCTTCAATCTTCCTCTTAATTCAAACATGGCTGTGAAAGGGAGAGAAAAGAGCCATGTGGCTGATATTTACAATTGACAGTGCCCTTATAAGTACACCGAGTGCACAGACCCTGAGGCTTTTATGCCGTACTTTAAACACTCCTTCATATTCTCTTGACAACACCACATCACATCATCCTAACGATTCTTATTAGAGCACCAGGTGTGCTGTGGATGTGTGAAACAAAACGGCTGAAAATGCATGCTGGCTGTGTTGCGTAGCTGAATGATCATCGCACTATGCAATGCAAGTGGTTCCTGATTCACAAATCCTTGAAAATAATTCATATCAGGCTAGAAAAGATAGAGCAGTTGAAATGCTCACGTTCATTTATCTCCGATGCTGAGAAAAATACTAATTGGTTTGGGAGCTAATTACTACTGATACAATCATGGTGAAATCAATTTATTAAATATTGAAACCTATGAGATTCCTCTGAAAAGCTTTGAATTTTTTTTCCATTTGACCCCCTCAGTTGGTCCCGTTTGGTCAACTATTTGGGGGAAAACATCAAGACGAACATTCCACACATACACATAGACACATTTAGTAACACCAGATAAATGTAAGGCTGGGCAAGACTAAGTCAGGAAAAGTTGTCACTTGATTTTTGCGAATATATCCCTGTTTAGAAAGTCTCCATATTCTGCATAACCAATAAGCAAAAACTCCAAGAAGGCCAAAGACTTCTTAAAACAGGTCTGATGTAAAGAGCTCGGTTGCCAAATGCCCCTAAAAGCACCAGTAAATTCAACACCAGAGCAGCCGATAGAGACACATTTCAATGTATGGGAATGCCCTCAATAAATCACAGATATCATTCCAGCTACAAATAAGTGTTGCGACTCAAAACTCTCTGTACACTAGCTGAGCCACCTAGCAAAAGGAACAGCTTGACAAATGAGCAAAAAATGAAAAAAATTACAAGTGCATAACTCAGAGACATTTTGTGAGAGATTTGCAGCTGTAGTTGATGCTAAACAGGGCTCAACCAGGAATAGATGCTGTGTGTGTGTGTGTGTGTGTGTGTGCTGGAGAGGAGGGAACAAACAAAACAAAAAGCTAAGATCCATTTAAATTCCAAATTGTGAGGCAACAAAATGAGAAACAAGGCGATGTAGGTGGATGCTTTCACACAGCCCAGACTAACCAAAAATGGAAAACTAATAACATTTGTCCCCGTGTCTGATACGCCAGGGTTTCATCATCTCTTCCTCTGAACAGTGAGATTCTGTGTCGTTCTTACCTTAGCGGTGTCACATCACCTGACGTAAATCCCTTCCATTAAACGTACAGCGTCGTAGTCTGTTACAACATTGCTTTTCTAACTCTCAGCAGCTTTTCAAACTCCTAACTGCAACCATTCACAAAGCGAAAAGAACATTAAATCACTGAAGGTTATGGGTGAAAAGATGGAGCAAATGGTTATGAGGGGTAGGATTTAAATCAGTAATCTAATCAGTCATGAGATTTTGCGAACAGACAGACTGAAGGACAATGGGATTCTCTCAGATGCTTGAGTGTTAATAAGCATTGATACATCTCCTTTAAACTGAGAATGAGGCCATGAAAAATGCAATGATAAATATGAATTATTAAAGCTCTAGGCAGTGGCGGGGATTTACTATACTGCTTCAGCCTCACGCGGTACATGAAAAGGTGTGCATGGGTGTTTCTGTGTTCTCATTAGACATTTTCACTAACACCCTTAAAACATTAAGGTAAATGCTACTTTTCTACACCAACTCAGGCTTTGTAGATATGAAATAGTAAACAAGGTTTCTAATAATCAAGCTATGTCTGTGGCTATAAAGGTCAGGCTTTCTGCTTGTGTTGCCAGCATAAAGGAAGGTCCTTTGAAAAGTTTATTTTTGGGAATTCACTGTTTATTAGTGAATTCCCATTTCTTAGTGTTTATCTTAATCGTTGAGGAGTCGACTCATTAAGCCGCAGAAGTTGTGACCCCGGCATATATGTAATCACTTATGGTTTTTCATTCCTAACCTTTTTTTTTCCTCTTTTAAGTTTGGCTGCAGTGTGAACATTCACATTTGTTAGGTGTATTCTCAACATTAAACAATGTTTCTTTAGCTTGCGATAAATCTGATTAAAAAAAGACAGATCAATGTGATATCTTTAAAGTTTTTACATCTTGACCGAGTTTAAGGCAGTTTTTTTACCGCCTAATATCTCCACTTTTGTCTCGTTTTCATTTGGCTGAACCCAGCGCTCTGCTCACAGAACATCCTGTGGCACATCACTCCATTGTCTCCTCCCTGTCCAGCAACCAGCTCGCTGATCAGGCCGAACAACTGCCCCAGAGTTGTTTTAAAGCACAGGGGCGCGTGCCTTTCCTACTTAGGCCGCATCCTTATTCATATCACTCCTCAAGCGCTGAAGGCGGGCCAGGATGACCCGGCATCACATACATGTTGTGTCCTCATTTCGAGGGTCTCGCACGCTCTTAGGATGATAGAAGCATTAGAACATACAAAACTGCACACACACCTCAAAGCCATAAAAATAGACTTTGAGTGACTCAGCCGTTATGTAAAGTCCATCTCTGATAGGGCCGCCTGGGGCTCTTTATGTCAGTTTAGCTTGACGACACTGGAGCTGAGGTGACACATGTCTGCTGTGTCCGAGCCTCTCTCCGTCTTGCACTTCCTTCCTAAGACTTTGCTCCCGGGTGTAACTCCCCAGACGGACAATATGTGATATTGTCAGCACAATTGACATCCTCCAACTCCGAGGGTGCTAGTTATTAGCATAAAGCGAAGAGCGGGACGGAAGCACCAGGGTGGACATGAATTACAGACAGTGTCCCTTTGACCAGGTGCGCCGAATCGATATTGGTGAACAGGATCAACCCGGGACTTGAATTTAGCTTAAAATAGATATCTTTACCTGATGCTGGCTCCATCGAGTGTCCCGGTGGATTTTGGCCATTCACGGGTGAAGACAGCTGCTTCATTATGAGTTTATCATTTCAGAAGAATAATGTCTTACTTAATTAGACATTTTAATCAGCTTCCATGAAATAAGATTTCCTCACTCATTATCCTGAGCATGAGCAGAGACATCGAATGACCCGGGACAGTTTTGACACCAGTTTTTGAAACTCACAAAGCATCTGTGGTATGAACGCAAGCAAAGTTAGTTTGAAAACACCCAATTTCAGGGCCTAAATTTAGACCTACAAAGCTACATTTAGAATCTTTATCCACATTTTAAAAAATGCCAGCATTCATACGTCAGAATCCAGCATCCACAAAGCGTTTGGGGAGTGATCACAATTCAGTAGAAAAATGTTTAAGTCTTAAGAAGAAGAAAGTCTTAAGAAGAAAGAAACAACTAAGCCCTATCAGAAGATCACAGTGTAGTCATTAGGTGTTGTGTGTAATGCTAACACAACCAGCAAAATAACCCTAATTTCCTCCCCTCAACAAAAGAGTTTAAGTCAGCTGGAGGACCCTTCTTCTGTAAGACTGCATGACTGAGCCAAATCCGTCTCTTTTAGGTTAAACAGAGATAGTTGATGACCTCGAAGATGAGAAAGTGGAACACACACACACAGTGCACACACACGTCTTGTGACATGCCGGTGTTCACCTGGTCCTGGAGTACAGAAAGGAAAGAAGGTCCTTGCTGTCCTGTAACAGTGACAACAGGTTTCAGACTAAAAGGAGAAGTGTGCACATCATCCTGCAGACTGTTAAATTAAATGTGTTAAATGCTGTGTGCGTTCACTTGTCTTGTACTGTGTGTGAGGGTGGATTTGAGAATGTTCTGCTGAGCGTTAATGACAGTCTTAATTGGTGCAAGCAAATATCCCTCCCACTGCTCCTCATTCTACATCTACTAATAGAAAGACATCCACTCCCTAATGGCACTTAGGAAAATTGTTTTGGGATGTGTTTGATGAACATGAGTGCGCATAAGCACAGAATTTTGTCCCCCACAAATCATAAATGCATGTCACATGCGCAGCTTGTGTGCATATAAAATTGAACGGAGACAAGGATAAGAAGAGAAAAAGCCTCCTGCTAGCACAGCACCTCTGAACCTTAAGTATTTGCTCCTTGGCCAGGTGTAATTAAGAAGACTGGCGGCTGCTTTCATGTTTATCTACAATAGCCTTAAAACTGGGGGGAAAGATTTACAGTTCAATGGAAGGTTTGTGGCTCTCTGAATATGAATGTCAGGCAGCTGAAAACAGCCGGATTGTTCTAAACTTCAGGGGGAATGCTAACGAAAGCTCAGCAAAACGAGCTGTCACCCAGATGAGCACCTTTCAACCGGTCTCTCCTAAACCCTGTAATTGCTGAAGGATTTTATTGGATTTAGAGCTTATTAGAAACAAGTGGACGCATGCATACCTGTAAAAACACAAAAACACAACAGAACACAGAATATAAAAACCAGGATCCCAGACATTGTGTGATTTCAGGATCTTATCAGATGGAGTGTGCAGCTGTCTACTGAAACAAAAACAAAAAAAACCCAGGTTTCATTTTCAGTATGTATAAATTGGCCTTTGGCTGTGAGGGCTGCAGCTGACATGACACAACAATTACCGAATCTGCCCACGCAGTCAACTGCCTTTTCCCACCCACGCCTCTGAGTGCAGGTGCGGTCATCCCTGAAGTCTAAGTCCTGCTCCGAATGGCTTCTCCCAGAGATTCCCTTCCATTCTTCTCTTTAATACAGTCTAAGAGTTTATTTATTAGGGGGGCCACGCCTGCGGCATGGAGGTTAACTCAAGCAGAATACATATGAATGTACAAATATTGTTTTTTCTTGCCGGTTCCAGACCATGAACTGAAAGCATCTCACTAACAGAGGGAACCTGTCTGCAAGTCGTACGCCATTCATCTGATCCATTCCACATGTGTATCACAGGGATTCAGAACTACAGTGTGGATCTGTAGTCAGATTTTTAAAAAAAAACTTTCTGCCACACAATTCAAGGATGTTGTCACTGATCAATCACCGTACCTGCATGACATATATGGAGTTTCTATGATGTAGTTAGTTTGCTGAGGTGGCCACAGATTTAAAATGAGCTAAATCACTTAAGCTGTAACCTCCATCCATCTATATCCATGAATTGCTTTTTATTCTATTTACATTGGAAGAGTTGTGAAATATATGTGATGATCATAAATATTGCGCAAACATTCCTTGAACTCTGACCGTCATCCATTCAGCTTTTAGACTCTCACAACTTCTGGCTTTGGAAATGCCTAGCAGCACTTCCATGTTAAATATTTAAAGATGCGGCCTCTTTGTTAAGTTCAAACTGAAAGCTATTTGTGGTTAAAGGGAGAGTCCAAAGACTTTTCTCCAATGTTGCCAGATGTGGATGAAGCACCAGTACCAGACTCACCATGAAAACCATGTTGTGGAGGTTCATGTTTCGGTTTATCTATGAGTGTAGCTATTTAGGTATTTTTGTAATGAATAAAGGAGCAGGTTTTTCCTGGATTAAAAGCTACCTTTCTGATAAAACTATGCCTGGTTTCTTCAGTGCTTCAGTAAGATGAAAACACATTTTAGAAAAAGAGTTCTAAAGGCATGAAAGTTGTCATCAGATGTTGTAGTTTGTGGAAGATAAGTTTATATTTAACAATGTTTGCTACAAAAAAAGTCAGTCAGATTTTTCTTTGACAAATGTCCTCAGGAGTGTTTTTAAAGGTTTTTAGTTAATATTTACCCCCACTACATCATCTTCTACTCCATCTAATCCACCAGATAGACATCTTCTCCATAACTGCCCAATTTGACGAGTGTGCAGACTAATTTGTTTTAAACTAAAGCAGTGAAAACAAAAGAACAGATTTCTTAGTTAAACACACAATTAAATTAACATTAACATGGAAACATGTCCCTTCCCCTCATAGCAATATTCATATAAATCAATACACTACGAGTAAGTCTACGATTTAACATTTTCTTTAACCATAAAAATGTAATATGTTTTGAAGCCTGTTTTGTATTAAAAATAAAATCAAGAGGAAAAGATTATTTTTCCTTCACCTCTGTGTGCTACTTTGATCACAGTCAATGTGTAGTACATACATGCTTTGTATATCAGACTAAAAGTCTTTCTACCTTAACATAGACTCTGGCTAAATCCTCTGAAGCCTGCAGCTTCATCCGTCAAAGTCTGAGCTTCCAGTTCAACCTTGACCGTCTTCCTCTCAGTCGGAGGAGACTTCTGAAGACGCTGCTCTAACCATCAGAAAAGACGGCATTGATTCACACAAGCTGTTGCACTCCGGAGACCAAATTGCCCGTGACACGCCCGAAGATTTCCCTTTCTGCACAATGTGACGCTTCACCTGCCATCTCCCCTGGGGGCGGCCGATCACTTACAAAAACAAATAGTGGTAAAGTGTTGAAGAACAGTGTGTCAGAGAGCCATCCAAAAACTCTTTTTTTAAGCTAAAAATATCCGACATTTGAGTTTTTTTCTTTTTTTCTCTCTTGCCAGGATATGTCCAGGTAAAATAAGGATTTCATATTTAGCTAGCAGCCCACACATGCACACAGAGATCCCACAGAGCTGCTGTCAGTCTGGATTTCCAAATAAGCCAAGTAGCAGTCTGCTTGTGGTTGTCAGAAAAGACTAGGTGATTGTTGGTTGAGGCTATTTTGATGCTGTTCACATGTTATTTACATCACACACCCTCCTGTCATGCGCTGTTCCCGGTATGTCTCATATGTGTCTTCATTTCCGTGTATGTGCTTGTGTGCCTGTGTGCTTAAATGTGTCCCTGATGTCCCATCAACCCAAATAATCATCCCACAGTCATGCGTGAGATGTGATTTCCTTTAAACAATAGCAGGCCAGTTCGCCTTGCTGACCCCCGATCTCTCTCTCCGCTGCAGAACAAACCGTCACACACAAGTTCCATAAGGATGATGGCACGGGCTCTTTTTGCTGCTGCCCATTTAGCTGCCTTCTGGAGTGAACTTTAATAAGTGGGGGCCAACTGCTTGTCAGCACTGCTATTCTAACCTGACCTAAACGATTGGATTGTGGGCAAGACGCAACCTAATAGTAATCATTTGCTTGTCAAGAAAAAAAGCTGTGTTATTGTGAATGCCCCAAACCTATCGTTAACAGAAATTATTGTAATTGAATTGAAATGAGGGCGATCTGGTCCACCAAATAAAAACGCCTGTGATAAGTCAGCTGGGTCAGAATATCACTCCATTAGTTCCTCTGTTCAAATCCTCTGACAAACGTACACTTTATTTACGGAAAGCTGTGCCATGCATGGCAATATCCTGCTAATCAGTTACCAACAATGCATTTATTTACTTTCTGTCTAAGGAAGTTAGATTTCTAAATAAATAAAAAAAGTTTGACCAATAACGATCTTGTGACAATTTAACAATTTAAAGTATAAAAAGACGAAAGTTTTATGGTGGCTCTCACTTCAAAAACTAAATATCAACCAAAATCAGTGCACATACTTTAAAGTCATGCATGTATGACAACAGAAGTAGAAGTCTTCTAAGGAATTATGAGTGAAACCCTCCTAAACTGGAGAGCATCTCAGATGAACTGTTGCACACAAAAGCATATTTGCTGGAGTAACTCTGCTGCTGAAGTTGTATTTACCTACTTATTACTATAGTTTTAGGTAAGAGTAGCCAAATTGGATGGAATAGTTTTTTTTGTGTGAAAACAAAAGTCTAAAAGCCGAACAAAAACACTCAGAGTTGCTAGGGGGGGCTGCATAATAGTCACATACTCTGTAACCTCATCTTGGGAATTTATGGAGCAGACTGATCCATCATATGGCTGTTGCTTCTGAAGTGTGTGACCTTACTGGCAGAAGTCAATTAGGTGGCCAGTGAGTTGAAAGAAGCAATATGCAGAATCTTCCAACATGGATCATGAGGCAAATCAAGCCATAAGAACCTTCAATCACAGTCCTCAAACTTAATTGTTAAGTGATAATGGTTTTTAAAGTATCACATTTGTCTGAGTCAAATATTGGATATGCCAAAAATATTTAAAGCCATTTCAACACTGTCTGACACTGCATAAAATAAGACTTAGTGTATGTAGCCAATCTTGATCTGACATAGTGATGACGCGAGGTTGGACAACTTCATATTGGAATGCTTCCCTCTGCTGGAGCAGCGCCTGTCAACTCTACCTTTGCTTGTGTTACCATGCTGCTTTCCACTGAAAACGCTTTCTGATGCCTTTACAGTTCCTGAAAAAGATGTGGTCTGCTCTTCGGTTCCGTCTCCTACCTGCTATCAAGCTTTACCTATTGGGCTTAAAGGTCTTGCTGGCTCAGCTGTTAACAAAACCTTTGAGACTGCCAGGTTAGTTTAATTCCCTCTCAGTCACAGCGTCAACAAACGTTAGTGTCAACAGTTGTGCATGATTCAGCTGGGTATCACACAAGGAATAACAATGCATTGCTAACAACCCGGTCGTACTCTCACATTAACCCGACTAATCCGTCTGTTTCGGGATGGACTGTCACTTTGTTGCCCTGCAGCTAAGCTAGCTGTGCTAACTCTTAGAAATCTTTCGTACGGGTCCTTAATAAGTGTTGACTGGTTGGTGTTGTTTGCCGAACTTACCCAGATAACTCAAGGGTTGAATTACATTTCAAAATATGTTCTCAGAGGTTGTTTAATTTGTCCACGAACGATGCTAGTGTAAATTGATAATATTTCATCACGTTTTCTGGCGTCGTGTCACAAGAGTTTTTAAACGCGTCAATGTGCACACTTGGGGGATGAACCAATTGTTTGTATACAGAACTGGATGACCTCAACGTCAAAGGACATATTCAGGCCAGTCTCAAGGATACACATGCCATCCTGTTTAAATTGGAAAATCGTGGTCCGTTCTATAAAGACCAAATACGTCATTGTTGAATTTGAGTCGGGACTATGGAAAGCAAAATGGGTCATAACTCATCTGTTTCGCCCGTTGTTCAATCTGCCACCAGGCGTTTATTAAACAGCATCCCAAGCCTACCAGGCCACAAATAACCTCTTCCGTTGTAGCATGGTGGCATAATGTATTGCTTGATAACAGCTAATAAATTCACATATCTTTTAAATTACAAACTGATTTTTGTCATTCTAGATTGCAAGTAGTTGACACCAACATAATGCTCAAAATAAGAATGGATGGGGAGGAAAAAAACAGCAATAGAAGAGATACTGCTCTTTAAGTGTTAGTTTAGGGAACCTTAGGCAATTTTATAACATTCACCAAAGATGTAGCCTCAACATTCTCACCATGAATCTCAAGCTTATAAACAACAATGACCTATGTGACCCACAAAATGGGCAGGTGGATCAGTGAGGCACATGTGACCTCAACAACGAAGTGTGAATGCACCTTAGTCGCCTCCTAAATCCCCCATCCCGTCAGCTTAAGTTACAACATTAGTATGACATTCTTGCATTTTGAGTCATCTGGTCACATTTTTAACTTGAAAAAGCACACAAAATAATATGTAGAACATGTGTTGAGTGTTTAAGTGAGGGGGCAGGACTTGGTGCCAGTAATTTAAGAAATAATATTTTATCAAATTGTTTATTTTCTAAATGGAATTGATGGAAGTCCTTCAGCCCCTAACTGCCCTTTTTTAAATCCCCATCTTTGTAGTTTCTAACGTGTAGAAACATTAAGAGAGAACTCAAGTAACCTTACAATGCATTGCAGGTTACTTGGCAGAAAATCTTAGGTTTGTAAATTTGTCCCGTCATGGTTGACGGAATCCACACTTCCTGTGATCATGATACAATAATGAGGAAATCTAATCTCAAATGTCATTTTCTCTGATATTTGCGTTCTCTTCTGACTGCCAGTGATGCCCAGACAAGATGGCACTGTTGCCATAGTGACAGGAGGAGGCAGGGGAATCGGTTATGAGGTAGTTCGCCACTTGGCCAGACTGGGGGCGCACGTTATCATAGGTAAAGTATCTACCACCTCAACACTGACATGCACACTGGACTGGAGTTGCAAACTGTCGAATGCCCACATGTATGAAGTGACGTCTCCTAGAGGCTGCATTTTGATAGATTAATCTTAATTTTACAAAACAACTGAGATAGATAATTTTTAAAAACATTTTTGTTTACAATACAGTCATACAACAACAAGAGTTTTGTACCATATGATGCATATCCTGAGGTTTAGTACTTTGAAAGGCAGAAATTAAAATACAATTTGGAAATAAGTTTGAAAAGGGGAAGATAACCTTGGTTGTGTTCAATTTCCTGATAATGCTGTTCTCTTCCTTGTTTGAGTTTCATCATTGCAAACAGTCTTTTCTCCTTTCCACTGCAACTAGTCTTAAATGGAGGATTTTATCTGTTCTGAGGAAAGACAACTGTCGAGGGAGGTTTTAATACATTACTTTTAGAATTAAGACCTGACATGAGTTTATTTTGCAGATAACAATCTGGTAAAACTGAAAAGTCTGTCAAAGAGCCAAGTGACTGCGTCAGAGTAATAGAACTGAAAAGACCTGTGCTGGTTGGCCCACAGAAGGAAATGTTGCCAGCCTATTCAGTTGATGCACCATCTGACAAATTCTCAACAATGTGCCAATGGATGGAAAGCAACATAGACTGACATAGGAAATGTCCCAACGCAGATAACTGTTACCTAAAATAATCCACTAGCATTGGCACAAAGTGCATTTCAAAGGCCATGCTGTTTACATTTTAAGATCCTGATTTTAAATGATTTTTTATGGAAAATGTAATGAGTGTGGTTAATGAAATCCTTGAGCGAAAGTAGCCTGCACAGGTACCAAAGTGTAAAAGTGAAAAATCTAAACCAGGCTGTCGACAGTGCATTGATATTCTATTCTGCACTCCACATATTCATCTAAGGTTTGTAATAGTATCCCAACAGATTGTTTTCATCATTTAAAAGGCGTGCGATGCTCCTCTGTGAGAGGATATAAGGAGATTTTGAGCTCTGCTGGGAATAGTAGGCTGTTATCAAGCTCACTATGAAATGCAAATTCAGGATTATGGGGAGCCTCTTTGCGTAAATAAAGTTCTGCCATTGTTCTTTGATTCATTTAGTAATATTTATTGTCTCGAGATAAATGTATTACACCAAAGTCTTATAAAGGAAATCGCAGCTTGACTTCTTTTAGTTCTGTGTATTAACTCCTTCTGCCAGTGTGCACAAAAACAAATGAATAAATATGGATTATTAGATATCACAAAGATGTCTGGGAAAATATTCTATTTATTTAAAAACTGGTTAGTAAGGTGTGTATTTTACAACAGAAAAAATAAATCAGATTAGAGAGAATAGATCCACCTTATGAGCTCATTCTTATTCTGTATTTTTATGCTTATTCTATATTACTTATACAGTCATGCCAATAATCTCTGCACACCAAATATCTGATCTGTGGAACAAACAAGTAGCTTTTTCTGTCACAGTGACAACAATGATCATAAGGAGCCATTTCAGTCCGATCTTTCATACGTGTAGCTTCTTCACATGATCGTTTTTTGCAGAAACATATTCTACCAGGTAGTAATAAAAGCCTCTAAGTATGCTCTCTAGAGAAAAGATGAACTATTGCTTTGTCTTTACTTAAGAGTAAACACCCACTTAAAATGGTGGGCCTTCCGAGTCTACCGTATGGTTTTCATCCACAGTTTGATTTGGATTCTAAATTACATAGTGAATGCTACCGTGGTGGAAAATAAGACCTATTCAGCTGACTATTTCTTGAATTCATATGGGTAGAAGAGAAATTGGTTTGTTTTTTCCCCTTCAGCTGCACACGGTGTCACGTCCTGGCCCCTTCATATATCTTATATTGGCTTCTGTTCTTTGTAAAACCACAGAAACCATGTCACAGGCTATGGCTTTGTTCAGACAGTGTCAAATTCAAGGGGCATCTTTTACTATATCCCAAAGGTCACGCCTTGTATAAATAAAAACAGAAACAACTAACAAATGCTGGACATTTCAGTCTATCTCAGTTCCCACGAGAGTGTCTTTTCTGTTCTTAAACACTTGGGCCTCAACTTGATACCTATACCTCAACTTGAACTTGGTCAAGGACCTACTGTCATCTCAGACGGTCCTATTTGTTTTGAAGGGGATCTCAAGTCTGAGGACTCTATATGTATTTCCATTTCTAATACACCACCTTCTTGAAGTGATCCATGGGATTAGAATATTAATGTTGAAGTGGATTCCTCTCTGATCTTGAAGTGGATGCATATTTCAGGTTGAGCTGTAGCATACTGCTTGAGTGAGGGGAGTTTCTTTTGAGCCTCTTCACTGTCAAATAGTGGAAACGGATATAGATCATGGTGAAATTATGTTTCAGGTACTTACGTTTTTAATAAAAATGATACTGTTTGTTGGATTTTTGAAGATATTGAAACTTGAAATGTCTGGAGTGAAAAGTCTGATCATGATTTATTTTTTGTAGATGGTTAGAATATAAAAGAATTATACCTTAATAATTGCACTTATTGAAGATCACAGTCGATTCTAGACTTTCTTTATTTAAAAACAGTTTCTTGGCTATAATAGTGTTATGAAATGTCCTGAAATGGCAGAAAATACTTAACTTTTTCTCCCTCACTGACTCTTCAGAATGTCTTCCCCTCAACAACTTCAAGGGTAACATTTAAGACTTGCTTTTTTCAGTGATTAATAGTGGCACAGTTCCCAATAAATTGGGTACAACAGGCTGTAGTAAATCAGCCCTTGTAATCAAAACCTACTCTGTAAATTCAATTTTCTAAAAGAAAACGGCTTACACAACGGGGTCATCCCTGTTTGCACACATCTTTCTGTTTTCAATCTTGCATTGTACCTCTTTAGTAAAGTCATACAGATTGTTTTTAAATGGCAAGGCAGGAAGAGTCAGGAAATCTATCCCCAAATAAGTACAGTAACTCTTTAAGTTGATGTTTCACCTTTTTCCTACCACACTCAAATGAATTCCATTAATGTTGAATTCCAGGTGTCATATGTAAAATAAGACTTTCATTATGTCAGGTTAAGTTTGCTTAGATTTTGAGCTGCCGTGGTTATTGCTTCTGAACTAACACATTTACCTCCCTTCCTAAAATGTTTAGTTGGTAAACCGTTTCCTCTGGACCTTTCTTTAATGGGTGGCTCCGTTTCAGATGCCGAGGTACTGTGTTTCCAGTGGATGTCAGTAAATGTGCCAGCTGAAGGGCAACTAGTTGTGTAAAAAAAAAAGACTAAAAGATCTAAGCCCCTTCCTGTCTTCTGCCTGTACGTCAGTGTGACCCCTGTGACATGTCACGCAGAGGAGCTGCTTCCTTTAGCCCCGCTCCGAACGCAGTGCATCAGGAAAAATGATGCTGTGCCCTTGAAAAGCCCAGTGTGATAATCCATGATTAGTGTGTCTGTGTGTGCGTCCAGAGAGGAAATGAGAGTGAAGTGTATGGGTTTGCTGTTGGTGTGTGCGTGAGTTTGGGGGGGAAAAAAAGGGAAATAGAGATTGTGTGTATGCATCTATTCATGCAGCTTATTTATCACCGTGCAGCAAAAGCTAACATTTGATAAAAATGGTCTTATAACATTTTGTTGGTTAATATTTCATACATTGACTAACCACTCTGGTACCTGTGTGAGGCTTTGATTTTTTTGTTGGTTCTTATATCTGTTAGATAGCACCAGGTTTCAGTCACTTCCACATGTAGTCTAATTTTTTAAATTATTTTTTTTTTAGTCTCTCTACAATAAAGACGGTCATCTTTGTCCATAACAATATTTGTTTGGAATCAAATCAATCATATAGGAGACTTTTGATCATATTATAATACTGATTCTTTAAAAAAATTTTTTTTTTACTTGTCAAGCTATGAAAAGCTTTTATAAACTTCCCATCAGTCCATCGACAACTTGTTTGGCCCGAACAGTTTTAAAGTTTTTTTAATTTGATTTCATTTAAATATTTTCTGCCAATGGAGTAAAAGATCATCAGGACATGTATTTCTTTAATCTAAGACGGAATAAGAAGACAAGACATGCACCTCACTTTCTCCACATGCAACTGAATGTTTCACCTCCTACTTTATTAGCATGTGCATTAATCGGAGGAAATTTCATCTCAGACTCAGTCGTATTGAAGTGGTATTTAAAGGCTTCTAGTGGTGACATTTATCTCAAGTGTCCATGCAAATGACATGTTAAACTGCTGTCAGATTAAGGAGGCTCTGGTTTCATAACTAATCAAGTGGAAACCCTGCAGAGTTGCTGTCTAGTTCTGCTTTGATATATCAGAGTAAATTTTGAAGCTGAGATTTTCTCACTTATATGTGTCGGCTTTTAGTCTTTGACAACAACGCCGTTGTTACAGGGGCAGGTTTACCCATGCGTTGCACTAAGTTATAAGGCCCAGAGAAAAACAGTAGGGTTTTAACTTGCCTTTATGAATTTAGTCATGAATCAAGAGTGTTTTTTGTCGTACAGATGTTCCACTGATGTCTGATTTAAAGCAATTCCTCCCAAGGTTTAAAAAATAAAAATTTCAGACCTGCTTTTCTGTTTGAAATTCTTAAAAAAATCTGAATAAGAAATTCCACAAACTTTGTCCAACAAGTGTGTAGAGAGGCAATACACTTAAACAGATGAACCATCTATGTGCCCACCTCAAGTTTGACAGTGTGTTGAGTCCGTCCCCATATTCAGCTTTCAAAGAGTCAGTCTTTTTGTAATTCACCTATTGTACAGCGTCATGTTACTGACCTGTTGTTAATTAACCTGCAGTATAAAATTAATTGTGTTTTTTAAACAGGGGAATATCCTCTCTCCATCAAATTGGGCCTACATATGCAACAAATACCAACTTAATCCTGTTAGCCTTCTCTTACCGGACATACAAAAGAATACCAAATCTAGGGCTCTTCTGAACCTTCCTGTAGAGCTCTTGTTTGATATATCCTACCAAGAGAGGACACTATGGTAGACATTAAAGGAATTGTGTAGCCATTGTGATTCCTGCCTCTCCAGGGTAAGGAGCGAGGGCTGAAACAAACACTCGCTGTTTGCAGCAGAATCTCCTGCTGAAGGCATAAATGTTCTGTTGAGCTCAAGCATATTGGACTTATGGCAGGGGGAAAAGACATTTGTTTCTGTTTTTCACTCGAAATGACAGATTACATATCATTTTGGGATCCCTCAAATCTGTTTGCAATAAGATAATCATGTTAGATAAATGTCAGTTTTATATGAAGAAATGAGAAATTTTGGGGCAATACAATCTTAAAACCTTTGCTTTCACTCTAATCCAGCCTGAATGTTCCTTGTAATACCCACAAATCATGACGTGAGTAATAGTTTTTTGGTGTCATTGAAATCTAAACTGGCTGTCTCTTTACCATATAAAAAGATATCAGACTCAACACTAAAGAAAATGCCTCAGGGCTTTGCATTGGCGCCCTCTGTTAACACTGTTTTGAAGTTTGCCTTTTCTTTTGAACTGAGGTTTCTTAAAAAAAAAGAAACTTTGCAAATGTAGAGGAAATATTTGATCTAATCTTTTTCAATGATAAATCTTCATGAAGGTTTGAAAAGGTTGTTCAAAGAATTTCCAGAAACTTGGAGTCCATCTCTTCTTTTAGGATTTCATTAAATGAAAGAACACAGCAGGGAAAAAAGGAAGAAAATCTGCATGTTTTTTTTAAAGCCTTTAAGGGTTTGTCAGACATCATATTCATCAGGGTGTCTCATTTTCTTTCAGGTGGGAGGGATGAGCTGGAGGGTCATGCAGCCATCAGGAGGATCTGTGACGAGTACAAGGAGGCCAAAGGTAACACAGCAAACACATTAGCGGCCGACACAGACACACACAAGTGCTTGTGTTAGCAAAAATATATCAATATCATGTCTGTTTTTGCACAAAAAAGGCAGAGCTGTATCAGTCTGTACCACAGCCTGGTTGTTAACCACCTGAACACACCCAGTGTGCACATCTACACGATGGCAGAGGCCAACAATAAGCTTCCAAACTGGATTTAATGGAGTATCATTGATGCACTATGATGAAGAGCATACAAGGGAAAAGGCTTATGGAAGGAAAAACATGGAGGGTAATAAAAAACCCCACCATTAGTCGTACCTTTATCCTTTAACAGGTCTCCACTCATGTAAGCCCCAGCTGACCAGCAGGTCCAGACCCAGAGTCCTCCGTCTGCTGCTGTGCTCCCACAATAATGAATAAATAAACAGATCGGATTTTAGAGAGGCAGAGAAGAGATACACGGGCAAAGGACAACATGACAAGATAAATGAAAGAAAAAAAAGAGGAAAGGAAGAAGAGATGGAAAAAGAATGGACGCACAGAGAAGGTGATGGAGATAAGAAGAGACAGATGATACCAGAGATTTATCACTCCATCGACTGAAGCTTACAGGGTTCTCTGTAACTCCAGTGTTGAGAAATGGAATCGGCTGACCTTCACAGTACCGTAAATTCCATTGTGTAATGACAAAGAACCCTCATGAGTTATTCTCATCCGTGGCAAACGGCCTTGAGTTTTTACCACCTGCAGTTACGCCTCCGAGATATTCAGACACTTCATTTGGATCTGAAGCTTTACAAGGGAAAATAGATTAAAAAGTTTTACAATGAAGCTGACTCATGTCCAGTAGTGTCTTGCTTTTATACCTCTGGCACAGTTTATCTTAGTCACTGCGTGTCACTTTCTCAGATTGACTCTGAGCTATCTGCAACAGAGGAGAAAAAGAATGATAAAACAGCATGAGATTGTTTAATCCTGAACTCAAACACAAAAAAGAGATGATTGGTGATTTTGGGGAGTGGGGTAGGGGGGATAAGCTGAACTCCGTCATTGCCTTTTGAGAAAAAGTGCAAGTGATTGAGAACTAAAGTTACAGATCCAACACTGAATGTACAAAGAAGAATGTTTAAAATTGTTTTTTAAAAATCTGGGTGCTGTGTAAAAGTAATAACATGCAGTGCTGATTTTCATCTCAGTAAATGCTCCATTTACAGTAAATCAGCGATTGAATTCATACATTGCTAATTACATTAGAAAAAATCAATTATTTTTCACATTTTGAAAAACGGGACCGGTGGAAATGGATTGATAGAAAAACACCTGCGTACACCCATTTCACCTTTTTTTAAAAAAAATCACATAACTGTGTTACTATTCTATTATCAAGCTTCCTTTTAGGAAAAGTAGATGTGAATTTTGCTGTGCCAGTTGGGACACGAGTTTATTTTGCTTGGCCTTGCAATGCGGAGCCAAAGAGGCTTGGAAGACAGGGACCCTGCCCGCGTGTAAGCTACTGTCAGGTACAGAGACAGCAGCCATGTAGCTGGTGTCACTGAGGTCGATTTCCCTGGACGGGACCGTGGTGGAATTGATTACCTCTTTTGTAATTGGCAGGCACTGAGGCATAAGGGACAAGAGGGTGTCTGGAGCTAGATGCTTGTGCACTGAATGAGAATATGTTGATGTGTACGTTTGAGTGTGTTAGAATGAGACAGTAATGGATTCTCATTAGTATGTGTGGCAGGAGCTTTAAACATCTCTGTCCAAATACTCTTTGGCTCCCATCCCAGAGTGTGAACATTCCCCTGTTAGGGAAAAATGGACGACAGCTCGTAATAGACATGTTGGATGTTTCAGCAGATGACTTCACAGTGTTACCAGTAACAAAATTTACGTTAAGTCACTTTGATTTGATCATTTATCCTATTTTCATGATGTGTAGAATAAGAAGAAACACAATACAAAATACCCTTGCCCATCCTTTGGTTCTTGTGCATAGTAGAACTAACTAATGTCCCCAGGAAGATTCTGAACCTGGTGCAGTGTGTGTGATCCGGTCCATACTCATGAGATTGTCACACTTCTGAAGAAAGTCAACATTCTGCAGCTGACACTGCTAGAAGCCTTAATCTTCACTGTTTGGAGTCGATGTAGTTTGTGCCCCATGTAATGCCAGATCAAATTTTGTAACTGGACCAAACCAATACAATACCCACTTGGAAAAGCATTTTGCCAAAGTAGAAAACAAATTAGAGCAAATGCTAATTTGGAGAAAAAAGAGGAACATTAGTCAACTTATTATTATGTGAGCTTTCTCTGACGTACTTCATTTTCAAATGCCATTTGCGTTGTTTGTCAAATGTCAGCCGTTCAATTGTATTTATTTATTTTGCTTGCAGATGTGATATTTGGCCTCCTGTTGGAAAACTTTTTTGTGGGTCTTTCTTTGCCAAATGGCACTTGAGCTTTTCTTGGGAAAGCTTGTGAGATGCAGATCACAGAGTGTTATTGCTGCTCTTAAGAAAGTCAAGCTCAGTACACTTTTTCTTTCTTGTTTCTGCTGTTTTGTGTTTTTTTTTAACTGTGTTACAACAGTGGTGCCCTTCAGTCAACGGTTGCTTGCTTGGGGGGTTAATCAAATTCTAACAATCTCTGTCTCTATAGACTAAAACCTCCCTGGGGCACTGAATTATTTGGGTTGCAGGTTTGTTAAAGTACTAAAATGTACATGTGTTTGTTCAATTTTACATCAATGATATTGCCTTGCCTGGAAAGAACACAGTCCTTAGAAAACCTTAAAAACCACCCTGTGGGAATTTGATAATTCATTTAGACCACAACTGTGTCCTGGTCACTGAAGTTAGGGCATTTTATTTTAAATTATGAGTTCACACACACACACACACACGTACACACATGCTGATATTGGGTTATTTCTGTACTTTTACCACAAGCAGCGCTGTCTGTCCACTAACTTTAGTCACGGTGCATTTGAAAGTAACACATTGTGCCTGAAGCCACAGGCCTAGATTATCTGTGTGAAGCAAGACAACCTGTGTGTGTGTTTTTCCAGTTAACAGACATTTAATTCGCTCCCAGCCAAGGTAACCCAGCTGCATCCTCTTTATAGACAGTGTTGTTTGGGGAGAAAACTCTTTGAATCCAAAGAGAATTAAACTGTAACAGAATGTGTATAAAAGACTGACCTTGTGAGACGGTCTGCTTGCACCCCTGGGATGTTTTATGGCATCACGTGCATATTACTGATTACATCTACACGTTTCCCTGCGTTATTTATGTTTGTAGGTTATCTTCAGAGCATACATATATTTGAATTCACAGCTGTCTTGACATGGGTGGATATCATCCAATTACGCTGCAGTTGACATAAGCACCAGCCAGCCTCCTCTCCCCCACATCAGCTGAAAAAAAAACATCTGTGGAGGAGCAAACGCTGGCACGATGCCCAGAGCTAATGTTCTTGGAAGTCACTGTGTTGTTTATCAGACAGCTCAAAGCACCTATCTATATTTCCTTCTCTGGGTATCAAACAGGTGGTTTTAGAGTTGACAGTTCATTCTGTATTTTCACTCATAAATAGTCACAAAATTTAGCGTAAGACGGGGAAAAAACTGTCACAGGACCTTATACCGTGTTTTTATTTAGTGCAAAGAACAAAAATAAATCAAGTGAGATTGTGAAACTAAATCAGTTTTATCACAACAGCTCATTTTATGTCACCTTTAAATCATGTGACCAATGCAGGTCCCCTGGTCTCTGGGCAAGAAGGAGAGGAATGTAATGCGCTTATCAGAGATGCATTTTGATATCAGATGTAGGTGTAATCCATCTTAATCATATCTGCTGCACGCAAAATTGGAACACAAGATGCCTGTTTAAGCCAGGTGGAAATGGGGATTTATGGTTACAGAAGTTGGCCTCCCCTCCCATAATTTTTTCCCCCTTTTAACTTATTTGCTATTTTTAAATTGAATTGCAAAAAAACTGAAAGGAACACATAAACAGATGAAATAGCAACAAGGCCTGGGATTTGAACCATCGTCTAGTGAGAAATAAAGCATGAGCATTACCAAACTTACTGGATAGATATTCTCAAATAAATACTATGAGCAGGCTGTAACCAAAAATAACCAAAGACTAAAGTCGGCCCATTTGCACCTCTTTCAAATGATTAAAATGACAGTTGAAACACAATGTTCTGCATTTTTTTTCCTATGTGAGTAAAATATTCAACTTCTTTACTGTTGTTATGAAGCCGTGACTTGATAAGTGGTTTAAGTTTCCTGCCAGGACCTTTCTGTGTAGAGTTTTCATGTTCTACTTTGAGTTTTCTCTTGGCACTCCAGCTTTCACCCAATGTCCGAAAGCGTGCATTAGGATAAGTGGTGATTTGTTAAAAGAGGGACTGTATGTGTGTTTGTGGTTGTTTGTCTTGCTTGTCTTTGTGTTGTTCCTGTGATTGAACCTGTCTGGGATATACTCTGCCCAAATGCAGCTGAGTCTCAAAGAGAGGCTCCAACCTCTCTTTGAGGCTGAATATGATTAAGCGGGCATAGAAAATAGATGAGTGAGTTTAAAGAATAGCCAAGGACTTAAGGATATGGATACGTTTAAGGCTTACCTGTGACAGGTTTAATGCCTCTGACTTTTGTTTTATATTACTTAGCTCTCTTCATCCCCAACATCTCCCAACTTTCTCTTATTACTGAATTATCTGTAGCTTCAAAATAATTCTGCCTTCATTAGTTTTTCATTTTAATTTTGCAAAGCTGGACCCATTGACCCATTATGTATCTATCTCAGGGCATGGCCACATCATTTGTCAAAGATAACTGTGGCCATTTCATTAAAATGAAAATGAAATCACTACAGGGAAGCGTGTCCTACCCTCTTTGGCTTATAACCCCTGGAAAAAAGTACAGAATTGTGATATCTATCAGTAAGATACGGCAATAAAATGTCCCCTTTTATCTTCTGTTCTAACCCATTAATCATCCATAGGCCTGTCAAATGAATTGTCAGACACCATTTGGAAACTAGTGCTGAGGAACATGGTGTGGTTGCACACAGTCTGAGTTAGGAATTCTTAAAATATATGTGAACTTTATGTAGTCTGGCTAAAGTGTAACTTGATTGTAACAAGACTTGCTCAAAGAGAAACTAGTTCAAATGTGACAGAATTTGAAATCATACTGAAGCAACAGCTAAAAAAATCAAAATGATATCTACAATATCTTTCACCAGTTTAACAAGTTCTAAACAAGAGGCCCACGCTCGATCGACAGCACATTGATCCCTGAGGACTTTTTACTTATAAGGCCCCTTCCAGAAGACTAGAGAGGAATGATAGAGATTACACAGAGACACGAACACACAAACTGATGTTTATCTGTTTTCAGTTTAATCCACATGGAGACACACTGACACATCTGTTTACTGGTACACATGCTGTTGAAATATACCCAAAAAGACTGAGGCAAAATAGTTACTCGTGGCCATTAAGATGCCCACTCTTCCTTAGGTTTTACCCATTATCCTCTGTCTTTCCCTCTCACTCTCAGTCAGCCGAAGGTGAGTGGCATGGTTTAAAGATAAGGCAGCTATCAGACCTTCATCAGAGACAGCCACACTCTCATCTGTCTCAGCAGCAATTTTTTTAAATCTGCGCTATCAACTCTCCCCTCTTGTGCTTGCCCTCAGTCCTCTTCCCGTCTTTTGTCCAATATATATGACCCTCTTCAGACGTTTTTTGTATTGTAGTGTGACAATGTGCTTATTTTTTAAAAACAGGTGTCTGTAATGTACTTTGACAGTACAATACTCACTCAAAAGATTTACCAAAAGCATACACGAAAAAACTATTTTTTAATCTTTAGGTATAGCTGAAGCCCATTTCTTTGTACTTTGTTGGTTCGGTTTGGATCAAGACCTATAATAGGTCATTGCTTTTTAAAAAGACCCAACCAAGTGCATAGTTATATATATATATATATACACTATATTGCCAAAAGTATTTGCTCACCTGCCTTGACTCACATATGAGCTTAAGTGACATCCCGTTCCTAATCCATAGGGTTCAATATGACGTCGGTCCACCCTTTGCAGCTAGAACAGCTTCAACTCTTCTGGGAAGGCTGTCCACAAGGTTTAGGAGTGTGTTTATGGGAATTTTTGACCATTCTTCCAGAAGCGCATTTGTGAGGTCGCACACTGATGTTGGACGAGAAGGCCTGGCTCTCAGTCTCCGCTCTAATTCATCCCAAAGGTGTTCTATCGGGTTGAGGTCAGGACTCTGTGCAGGCCAGTCAAGTTCATCCACACCAGACTCTGTCATCCATGTCTTTATGGACCTTGCTTTGTGCACTGGTGCACAGTCATGTTGGAAGAGGAAGGGGCCAGCTCCAAACTGTTCCCACAAAGTTGGGAGCATGGAATTGTCCAAAATGTCTTGGTATGCTGAAGCATTCAGAGTTCCTTTCACTGGAACTAAGGGGCCAAGCCCAGCTCCTGAAAAACAACCCCACACCATAATCCCCCCTCCACCAAACTTTACACTTGGCACAATGCAGTCAGACAAGTACCGTTCTCCTGGCAACCGCCAAACCCAGACCCGTCCATCAGATTGCCAGATGGAGAAGCGCGATTCGTCACTCCAGAGAACGCGTCTCCACTGCTCTAGAGTCCAGTGGCGGCGTGCTTTACACCACCGCATCCGACGCTTTGCATTGCACTTGGTGATGTATGGCTTGGATGCAGCTGCTCGACCATGGAAACCCATTCCATGAAGCTCTCTGCGCACTGTTCTTGAGCTAATCTGAAGGCCACATGAAGTTTGGAGGTCTGTAGTGATTGACTCTGCAGAAAGTTGGCGACCTCTTCGCACTATGCGCGTCAGCATCCGCTGACCC
Source organism: Menidia beryllina (assembly GCA_013363375.1). Taxonomy (NCBI): domain Eukaryota; kingdom Metazoa; phylum Chordata; class Actinopteri; order Atheriniformes; family Atherinopsidae; genus Menidia; species Menidia beryllina. The sequence goes on from JABUIW010000214.1 coordinate 8,421,930, forward strand.
CGCTCCGTCAGTTTACGTGGCCTACCACTTCGTGGCTGAGATGCTGTCGTTCCCAAACACTTCCATTTTCTTATAATACAGCTGACAGTTGACTGTGGAATATTTAGGAGCGAGGAAATTTCACGACTGGATTTGTTGCACAGGTGGCATCCTATCACAGTTCCACGCTGGAATTCACTGAGCTCCTGAGAGCGACCCATTCTTTCACAAATGTTTGTAAAAACAGTCTGCATGCCTAGGTGCTTGAATTTATACACCTGTGGCCATGGAAGTGATTGGAACACCTGATTCCGATAATTTGGATGGGTGAGCAAATACTTTTGGCAATATAGTGTA
>JABUIW010000214.1:8422665-8478597 GCA_013363375.1 Menidia beryllina
TATATTACAAAACATTATCACACATACTGTGTTATAATTACATCATGGAGATCTAAAATACTGAGTAGTTTTTCTTGAATGACAAATGATGCATATGTATATTTCCTGAACTTTCAACATGCGTTATTAGCTGCATTCAGTAGTTTGTGCTTACAGACTGAGCTAATTTTCTATATCCTTCGGGTACATTTTAATAATTTTACCAACTACTCTAACTTGAAATAGATGGCAAAGAAATCCCAAAGTTTTTTTTTTACCATACTGCAGTGCAGTGCTATCATTAAGTAGAAGTTAGAGGTTCTGATTTGAGCTCTAATGCACTGGCTGGAGAACAAATGACTGTGCGGGCATCTGTCGAACAATGTGAAATAAGTCGAGTGAGAGAAATTAAAGTCTTTTTTGGTTTGGGGACACAGTCTGTACAACGGGACATGCAAAGAAAACACTTTCATCATATCAGCATGTCGACGTCTGAAAACACCACATTACCACTTGGCCTTTTGATCATACATTCAGAAATGATTTTCTCCCAAGTTATCTTCACCCGTTAAGCTTTTTAAGTGAGTCAGCGATGAGCATCACCAAAATCATTTATCTGCATGTGCACACACTTTCACTAAAACCCGCAGTCACGTTAACATTGTGATAAAACCAGCCAGGGGCACTGGTCCCTCACCTGTGTCTTATCATACATTAGACCTCATATAACTTTTTGTTAAGCTTTGAGGGGGCTCAGAAAGAATTAGGGAGTATTAGGCTTGGTATAATATGCTGAATCGGCGGAAGGAGAGCGCTTCCAGTATTGTTGGGGGTGAATCCATGGAGGCTGCTAGAGATTATTAGCACCCTCTTTGATGTTTTAATAGCAGAATTGATAGCAGGAATAATCCATTTTAAATAGCTCTGACTTGTGTGCCTTTGTGTGTGTGTTTTTTTCTTCTTTTTCAGTTGAGTTCAAGAAGTTGGACCTAGCCTCTTTGCATTCTGTCCGTCAATTTGCGCAGAACTTCAAGGAGAGGAAGCTGCCACTAACTATTTTGGTGAATAATGGTGAGTAATGTTGAGGTGGTCTTCTTATAGCCCAGACACAAAATGCTTTTTTCACACGTAAAGCGCTTTGTCACGTCTTCAGTGTTTTTCAAGGACTATTTACAGGACCACTGTCAGCAGACTGTTGGCTCACTGGTAACAGGAATTTGGGGAAATTTATGTCAAACTTTTCAAAAATGTTTATAACTTCCTTACTTTAGCCTTGGGTTTGTCTCTCTGTATGAAAAAGTCTTCATATTGGAGAGGTAAAGAAATCACCTAAAGACCAATTTTTGTCATTGGTGTGATGTTTTTATATTTGTAGCGGGTGTTATGCTGGTTCCTGAGGGTCGTACTGTCGACGGATTTGAACGGCACTTTGGTGTGAACTACCTTGGCCACTTCCTGTTGACCTGGCTCCTCCTGGATACACTGAAGGATTCTGGGAAGTTTGGTTCCATCTCCCGTGTGGTCAACGTCTCATCATCAGCCCATTGCATTGGGGAGATCAGACTAGATGACTTGAACAGTTGGTGGGTGCAAACTAACCTGCACGGCACGCTGATACCAAGGGAACATTGTTCTTCAAATATATAACTAATAAATGTACCATGTCGGAAAAAAGATGGCAGCACCCCAATGTTTCCTTAATTTCCAACCATATAAAATAACAAAAAACATTTAAATTCAGTTCTTGGTAAATCTGCCTGCCTTCTCTGTGCTGGCATCACAAGCCAGCCTCAGTCTCTGTGGAATCCAGTGGGCAGCTGTTGGTTCCAGTTTGTCATTTATTCCTTAATTTTGTTGCTCATTTGAAAATTTTTGCCCTCTGACCATTAGAACATGTAAAGTAAACAAAAAGTAAAGCAGAGCATTAACATGTTTTAAATATCTGATTATTATGTGTCCTCAAATGATCGCTCCCTGGTCAGAATTTTTTTTTATGTTTCCATAGTACGGTGTTACTATTTTTTCGATCGATGATTAGAATGAACTAAACAACCTCAGCAGTTCAGTTGAGCTTTACATTTAATTCCAACCTGTTTTCTCACTTTTCTCTGTCTTCAGCCAACATTATTCAGCTCACGCTGCCTATTGCCGCAGTAAACTGGCCCAGCTGTTATTTAGCAGACAGCTGCACCAGGAAATGCAGCGTGGAGGTTTCCCTGTGAGTTCATGTGCTGTGGATCCTGGGATGGTGGATACTGCTCTCTATTGTCATCTCTGGACACCTCTCCGGCTTGCAGAGAGTGTCATCGCTCGCGTGCTTTTTAGGGTAAAGCACCCCAAACACTATGTTTTGCACACATATTCAGATCCAGCCTGCACAGCAGGAGATATATTCATGAACTTCTCTTATTTAGTCAATTTTAAGATAGAGATGGGATTTTTTGGGGTTTATTTTTTTATTTTTTTATTAACATAAATTATGTATATTTTGAATAATAGTAACTGCTTACTAAATGCTTCTAAATTATAGATGCTCATCTACTGTCTCAACATTCATATTTTCATATCTAATTTCAAAGCTCACACGTTGACAGTCTGTAGTTAAAAAGGCAGAAAACCTTTTTTCTAACCTTTGAAGTAGATCCGATCAATGATCATCAAGACAAGTGAAAAACAGGAACACAATTAGGCTGACATGCGTGATGACTTTAATTCGCACAGGCCATCCACATCAATGGAGACTGGCGCATTACTCAGAATAAATTCAGGTTGTTATTCTCGTGTTAAATTTTCAAGCCTTTCTTGCATAGCTTAAAGGCTGACCGCAGGCTTATGTTAATGTCTTTGGGATTTGATAGAGAGAGACTTGCGTGTGCGTGTAAACCCTTGACTGCAACTATTTCAGGCATTTACCCACAAGCCTAACCTTTGGTATGGTTCTGACCCACAAAAACAAACACATTAATCACATAAACTCCTGAATGTAATCATAATCATTAACACGGACGCTTAGCACCACAGTGGCAAACTGCTTTTCCTGCCTGTAACTGGGTGCACATCATCGCCACCCTACAGCTACAAGGCTCTCTTTGATTCCTGGCTGGGGGCCCTTTGTTGAGAGTTTATTTACTTTTGCTGTGTATATGTAGCTTGATGCTACATAGAAATATTTTCGCTGCAACTGGACAGTTTTTTTTTAACAAAAAGTCCAATCATTGTTGGTGTCTTGTTTTCTGTTGCTTTTAAAAAGTGGACAAATGCACTGGAGCTTTTCATGTCAGAATGACCTCGTCGGTGATCCACAGGAAGTAAAAGCTTTCAAAAGAAACAGAAGTGCAGCCTTCTTTTAAAAAAAGGAGCAAGTCACAGTTAGCAGGAAATTCTTGTTTTTTCACTGACAACGTATTTTACTTTGTTCAACACTAAAATCCTTCCATGTGTGAAGAAACCAATAGACTGCAGGCGGCAACAACATGAATAATGGAAAGCTAGTTTAATTTGCCAGCATTAGCATGTTTGGCCTGCCAGGCAAAATTATAATTCGTTAATCAGAACAACAGAAAATCATGTTGTAAAATAGTGTGGCCGCTACAGCATGGCTTCACTTGAGGATTGATGCTGATGCTCCCGTCTCCTCAAAGACCTGCTCCTGTTGTCACAGCTGACATGGATATCATTGTTAAGCCACAACACCATCACTCACACGTATGCGTGGAAAGCAGGTTTTCACACACATAAATACACACCAATTACCCTGAACCTCTGTTTCCCTGATCTTAACCTACATTGACATTAGCCCATTTCATGTATTCACGCTCGCAAACACACAAACTCCTGTCGTCCTTTGCTTTTGTAGTGATTGGTTGTTTATGATCTTTTTGGCTTGTAGTATATTCCTTTTCAAGTTTTTGCATTCGATGATTTCTTTTATTTTAATTTAAGTTCATGTTACTCTTTCTTTTCCAAGACTCCTGCAGAGGGTGCTGCCACTGTGCTGTCAGCTGCTTTGTCACCACACCTGGATGGGGACTGTGGAGGAGGCTACTGGGCCAATGGGTGCAGGGAGATGTCAACACCACCAACCTTTGAGCCACAGCTTCAGCTGAGCTTATGGGAAATCAGCATCCAGTTGCTGAGCCTACACTAGCTTGGGACTTTAAAATGACAAACAGAACTAACCTGGTTTGAAAACATCCCGTTTAGACCCTAAACCCGGACCCACCAGCCACATTCCTCTGTTTTGCTTCATCCTTGCCTGATATCTGTAGTGATACAGAATGTATTATGCGCGCATGCGCATAAGTTGTGAAGAAGGAGAGTAAAAACTGCGATTAACGTATGTCAACGGATGTCCTGGCTCCGGTCCATTTATTATATATATGATATATTGTACACGGTACAATACATCTACAACGGATGTCCTGGCTCCGGTCCATTTATTATATATATGATATATTGTACACGGTACAATACAATATCAAGGGGTCTGTAGCATTTTAAGTTGACTGCGTCAAAGTCCAACACTAGACTGACTGGTTGTTTGGGTAGTGAGGATATCATTTTTGTCCCAGACCTGCCAAAGAAGGGCTATAAGGGATGGAGGGTGTATGTCTGTTCGATTTTTTTTTCACTGTGAGCAAGCAAGCATAGAACATAGTCACTCAAATAATTGGCCTCTAAGATCACAATAATTTGTTATTATAGTTATTAAAAATGCCCCTTAGTTATAAGTCAGGGAAAGGTTGATATCATCCAAGTAATTCTCTAATTATGATAATGGTCAGATGTCCAAACAGTGCATTTGGTCCAAGCAGATATCCCCAATGACGCATGCCCGACTTTGCCTTAATGTTATTATGCTTGCTTTTATTAACAAGCTGGACACAGTTTGGCAATAAACTTTGCCTCCATTTAATGGATAAGTAATGCAATTAGACTAAATATTGTGCTGATGAAACCCTAGACCACATGAAGATCAATCACCAACACAGTGATCTGATAGAACACACCTTGCTAGGGCAGGGAAATGTGTCATCATCGTTTTGCTAATTTGCTCTGACACATCACACACTGATTTCTTAAATCATCTCGCCATCCTGCCTGTTCTACTGGGAGCACTTTATTTATTCGTTATTACATTTTTGTGCTATGACTGGTTGCCGCAGAGTCCTTTTCTTAGGGATCTAGTACATTCAAATTAATGTGAATTTAACTGTGCTCGGCATGCTCCGAGTACATAATGTGTACATCTTTCCTCTTGTGTTCACCCGTCAAACAGAAGACAATTATTTTAACTTGTTTAATGATTTTGGAAGACGTGGGAAAAAGAGTACATCTCATTAAACGCATGGCATCAGTTTTAAATGACGGTGAAACATCTTGTTTGGTTTCTGGGAATTTCCAGGGACCCTTGATTTCCAGATGCCTCTGGTGGCTTCTCTTTGCACAGAGACGAAAAAGAGGATGGGAATCCATCCTCCATTCTGTTGCCGGTTTCTTTTGTGATTTGTATTAATCACTTTTGCTTTGTCTGTGATACTTGTGTGTGTGTATGTGTTATGCACACAAGTAAAACCTTAACTCGTAAACTGACCCAATTCATGTTGATGGACGGGCCTGCAGGAGAGAGAAAGAGGGAAAGCACTTTTTTTTTGCAAGTGTACAAGCTGTGATTGGTTCCTCATTGTTGCTGCTAATGCCACCTCCTTATTTGGCGCCACTCCCGGTGCATTGTGGGATTGAAATTTCCCAGTGGTGAGAATCCAGCTCCATCTGCTTAACTGACAGACACACACATACACACTATCAGAGATCCTGGAAGCAGCACATCCAGGCAAAAAGCTTATCCAAACAAACAAACAGCAAACAAACATGTCTGTCTCTCATGCAGCGACATACTCACACACACACACACACACACAAACACAAGCTGCGCCATAATGCCATCTCCACTGTGATTTACTCAGTTTAGCTGTGAGGATGAAAAGTTAATCTCAAATTGACACTTTAAAGCTAAATTCCTTAACGACAAGTCATGGCTGTGAATAACTTTGTCTTTAAAAAGCTGCCGATGGGCATCCGGCCTTCGTAATTATTCGGTGTATATGAAGCAATAGTATCACAGCAGGGCTAGAGGCCATCAGGGATTCTGCTCACAAAACTTTCTCTAGAAGACTTCTAGATAAAAACTGTCTCTTTGTCCCTAAATGAAACCATGCTCTTAAGATTAGAAGATTATAATGTAGTCTGCTTAATGTCTCTTAATGACTTGCACCATATCTGTATTCAGTTTTTGTTCTGGCCCATGGGGGCCTGATCATGTTAACCCAGTCCTTCTCAAATAGTGGGGCATGTGGTGCAATGCCAGGGGGGGTACGTCTGATCACTAAATGTTTTCTGATTCCTAGGGGGGGCGTGAGAGAAAATTAATTGAGAAGCACCAAGTGAATATGATAATAACATATGAATGTATGAGTAGGAAAAGGTTGCAAGACAGCTCCATCGGACAATCATCTAGTATAGAATTGGATTTCGGCAAAATCAAAAGTAGTTGTCATGTTTGAAATCAAGCATTTGTATTCATTTATTCATTTTAGGATCACTGCTTTAGAGGTTTTTTCAAGTTTAGAATTGATAAAGGAGACTTTACCTTTAGATTTATTCAGGACGAGACTCACAAGACACAAGAAGTCCAGACTTCACTTGACTTGTGACACCTCATGTCTATATTTGTGCCACGAACAGTATTGGCAGATCAAAAACAAAATTCTAAGATGTTGCCTTTTATAGTTCCAAGACTGCAGTGTACGATCGGGAGCACCACTCAGCCTGGACTCATGATACATCATGAAATGGGCACAAATTTTAATAATTTGATTTGCACAGATGGACATGAATTTTCAATTTTCCTTCCAAAACACATTAAAGTATTTTTCTTTCACTTTCATGTTTGTTTGCACAGTGTTGGTGTCTTGTTGATGGGGACAAACGTTTTCAAACTGTATGCCAGAAAAAAAATTTCTCTCCCAAATGATAGATATTTTGAGTGTTAATTGAAACAGGCTGCTCATGTTTTTCTGACCCTAATCACAGAAAATGTTACTACTAAAGCTGGATTCCTAACCCCAGGTGATTATGACCATATCAAACAGCAAAAACAGGTTAAATTAGACTGTTAAAGGATTTGAAGTGAAGGTATTGGCTTATAACGATTATAAACCATGCATATAACTCCACTACCACACCCCCAAGCCTGTAAATACTGAATTATTCATGTCTAAACTGCTAATTGCTCTTTTGGTCTCTTTAAGTCTTTCCTCACGATCCATCAAATTTGGAGCTCATCGAATGAACAATGGTTGCCAAATAACATAGAGAATAGACATACATACAGACCATTCGGTTTTGATATAAGCCAATTCCAAGACACTAAATTATTGAGGTGTAATCACCTTTCTACACAACATGAATATTGATGCGAGCAACCTTTCAGGAAAGAACATGATGATTGCTGTAACAATTGCACCTCAAGGGCAAAAAAAGAAAAAGAAAAAACAATAACTGCTCTGATTATTAAAGGAATTAACATTTGTCCAATATGGCCAGCTTTCAGTTTTTAAAATGGAAAAACTGAAAATTGTCCATATTCAGCTTTATAACATTGGTTGAGAAAAGCAGGTGTTTAAAGTTAACATCTCACTAATTTAATGTTTTTTTTCTAGATTAGAAGAGGTGTGGAAATTGACTCTTAAATGCCAGCAATATTTCTCAGTTTTTGACTGAGTGGTGTTTTTTCTGCCTTTCTCAGTGTTGTCACAAATCTTGGAAACTGTTTATCGCCTCTGTGCTTCCTTGTTTGATTGTGTGGCTCCGTTATGCTCTCATTAAAGTCCCGACTAAATAACAAACTACCAAACATATTTCTCCAAAAGCAAATGTGCTTGCCTCCTTCAACACAAATGAAAACACCAGCTTACTACTCAGCAGTACTCAAATACAATGTGTGCTACATCCTGTCAAAGAGCTATCGTCTTTTTCTCAGTAAAGCTGCTGAAGTAATTGTACTTAAAGTAGGGAATGATCTCAGGAGAGCATCACTGGCTGTCTCTGTCTGAGCACAAGGTTTTCCAAAGAGAGGGTGTTCCATGTTGTGTTGGCATGGGGAAGCGTTTTCATGAAGTGTTTCACACAAATGGGAAAATGCAGTGGACTTATTGAACTTGAATTACAAATAGAGAAGAAGAGCAAAAAACAGCTCAAGTAACTGTCTGTGATTTTGTCTGTGTGTGACTTTACTCATACGTGGTAAATACAAAGCTCCGGAGGAGACCGGTGGAGATGTGTGTAGACTGAAAATGCTCTTAATAGCCATTCCTCTGCCTGACCTGGGATTACATTTATATTAAATGTTTCAGTCCCATGTTCTGCAAAATCCCAAATGTGTATCTGTATAAGAAGAGCTTATATGAAAATATATATGTATAAAGGGGTAACCTGATGAACTGAGTCTTTACTATGGCATCATTCAAGTTAATTCACACAACAACAAAAAAACTGTTTTTAAGTACTTTTACCTTTAATACATATATACTCTTTATGTTCTGAATGCAGTACACCACTTCAGTCTGTGGGGTCCCCCGATAGAAGTTGTTCCCACCTTAGATCCATTGTAAAAATTCAGTTTATCAGGACCCCTGAGGATTTCTGAAATGTGTAAGATGTCATTATTTTGTGGTTGTTGAGATACACATCTTATTGCTTTTGCCGTGCCTAAGAAGAAACTCTCCCTCATAAATGTGTTACAGTCCATCTTTTTCATGTAAAAAGAAAAAAAAGTTGTAGAAACTGTGATACCGTATTGTCCTGTGCATTGCTGTAAAATCTTTCTCTTGCAAGAGTGACGGTGTGGGGGGTGGGATGAAGAATGTATGTCTGTGTGAGCGCCTGTTTAGGTAAGGAAATCGATGTTCATGTTTCCTGTCAATGGTTGTAACATTCCAGCAGCAGCCACCACCTTTTCTATTATCCAAAGCCTCTCAATAAACATATCATTGTGCCACTTGCTTTCCGTCCTTTGACGCTGTGTGAAAGAGAATTTGCCCGTCTTACTATGCTCGGTGTGTGACAGCAGGCCTCAAACGCGGTTTGAACTTCTGAGGCATTTTCAGATCTGTCGGAAGATGTGGCAGTCACTCAAAATCTTTTCTTTGAGACATAGCGATGACTGTTTTCTACCAAATCCCTATTCTATCCATAAATTTAACCTTGCACAAACCTGAAATGAAGTAGAAGGACTTGAGTTCTCTTCCCAGAAATATTGTTAGGTTCACACTGGGTTTCAGTTACTAGTTGATATACAAATAAAGAATTTGGAATTACATTCTTTATTTCACCTGTCAGTACTTTTACTGTTATACAGCAGATAGAAGAATGCAGCATAATGATCTTGCCCAGCCTTTCCTTGCCTGAATTAATGAGATGCCAAAGATTGCCTGAGAATACTGTCTTGTGTATAATGTCAATAATTGCATGCAATGATTTGCAAGTAATTTATAGCCAATATGTTACTGAGAATGGTACAATGGCTTCTCATGAATCATAGAAATTGAGAAATGTTATTTCAGGAAGCAATACCCTCTCAGTATTTTGTGCCAGTAACTATTAACCTATGATAACAGGTCAGTTTGTTAGAGTTTAAAATAGCATTTCAGAGCTGAGCTGGATGAATACCATGGATCCATTTGTCTCTGAGGTTCAGTTGTATGTTCTTTATGTCTAGAGTCATTTTCATTATCCCCCTGAACAGATGAGCACCCTGTGTGTTGCCACTAATCACTTTGCCAGAAGCTATTTGGGGAACGATTAGCTTAATATTTAATTCTTTTCAAGTGCATTTTAAGGATACAGACAACTGGCACTGGAGGGACAGATCCACCTCCTACCTGGTCGCCAGCCCTGCATATCTATTTCTTAAATGTCTTTTATTCAAGATTCTTGGTCAACAGATTTCTCCAACAAATGTAGATACAATGATACAATGGTCTCTTTTATCAAGGACATTGATGCGTACAACATTTAGAAATAAGGCTTTCCACCGTGCAATTGAGACAAAACAGAGGGATACTATTTGTGTGTGATGAACAATAATCAACTTTCATATTCAGAATAAAAAAAGAAACACACAGATACGCTGAGCAGAAAGAAAGGCCCCCGAAAAGCTGGGAAATGGATTTGTTGCAGAAATTGCAACATCAAGTTTGGGCAAAGTCTATCAATCCCAGAGTCACCTATTAGCAGCTTCCACGAGTAAATTAAAGACCGACATTAATCTTCCAGACAGAAGTGGAAAATGTAGGTCTGACAATGGGCTAAGTGATACATGGTCTTGTCTAGACTCCTGATAGATAGACAGATGGGTGGATTGCATGCCCACCATGCCTGTCTGATACACTATTACAAATAAAACTAAAATTAGATCATACTTGTACAGAAGAGCCAGCTTGGAAATGTATCAATTTATGTGTTATGATTTCTCTGGGGTGGCCAAAGCAACAAGACACTGAAAATTAAATGATCATTCCTCATCATTAACTGCATTTTTTATTTGTATTCTCAGTTTAAGTGTCCAGTCAATTTCAGTATTGTAAATATCAGCAAAATACATACATGCTACACGTAATTAATGCAATATGACAATAGCAGAAAAAAAAGGAATCCATGTATATAATTCAAAGAGGAATAGTAATTCCAAGAGGAATAGTCAGACATGATTAGGGTCAACGGTTTACCTTCACCTTTCTTTGGCTATTTCCAATCTCCCTCGTGTTGCTCTCTATTCTGTCTCCTGTTGCTGTGTAAGTGTGGTTATCAGTGGTCCACTGATTGTTGGATCCACTTCACCTGTGGCTCATCATCCTCTCTGGTTCCATTACCCTGCTCCACTCTATAATACAGTTTACCCTCACTGTATTGTCCAGGTCACATTTGTGTCGCATGATTTCTTGTGGGCTTTTTTAAAAAAATCCTTGTTTGATTTTCAAGGTGGAAGTGAGCAGCTCTCTCTGATCAGAACCGAACAGTCGGATAGAAAGCTGTGTGGAGTCACATTATTACCGGCAAGATGCATGACGTGTATTTTAGAAATAGTTTTTTGGGATTGTTCCCCCCTTTCAACAGACACTGGATCTGCCTGAAAAAGCAGGGCAGCCAAATTTTATTACCAGATTTACAGCATGTAGCTAATGCTCTTACATGTGACAAACTATGTACATCCCACACACTGGCCAGTGATTGCTCCTGCTTATCCTCAATGGCCTCTTAATTTCCTTTTTTCAGCCCCCCAAGAGAGCTAAACAACACTCATAGTATTGCAAAGTATTTATTTAATCTGTGTCATCAATAATTGGAGCGATGTACTGAAGGACTAGATGGGATTTTCTGTCTCAAAATGGCCAAAGGGAGGGAAGAGAAAGGAAAGACGATGAAGGCAGAGTAAGCGAGAGGACACCGAGTTGCAGAGAGAGAAGATGGGTACATATTTCTCTCAGTGCCGCCTTACAAAGAAATGAGAAAAGGACAAACGACATTTAAGAAAGTAAAAATGAGACCAGAGTAAAATAGATAAATAAATGCCGGACACAAAATTTGGAAACACCGACTGCAGGAGAAAAAGAAAATAAGCTGTCATTTTCTGAGTAAGATTTATTTATTTGTAAGGCACCAACTATAAAGCAATAACATAGATGAGCTAACTCAGAATGAAGGTGAAGGTCTATTTTCCTCTTTGTGTTACTACTTGAATGCAATGCACACATATGCCTACTCCGTCTGAAAAGCGGATGGCACAACAATCTCCAGGGCACAATGTTACTCTCCACCCACTCATCTCTAGTGAGAGGATAGAGAGAACAAATAAGAAGAGGTAAAATTGAGAAGTGGGAGGACAGAGATGAAAAAAAAAGAAAGAGAATGAGAAAGTGAAGAGATGCCCAGAGAATGAGTGGAGGCATGCAGAGTGTGGAAACAGCAGGCAAGAAAAATGAGGATAATGTGAAAAAGAAGTGGATAGGAAGAGAAGAGGAGAAGGATGAGACAGTGGAGGGAAGCAAAAGAGGAGTGTATGTTTGAGTCATATCTGCAGTCGAGGAGAACTGCCTGACAGCCAAAAGATGCCAGCTGAATGACAATATCCCTCTCTCAGGTGGCTAGCTCCCCCTTCTATTCTGTCTGTCTGTTTGTCTGTCTTTTCTGGGAAGAAAACAGTCTAAAAGGAAAAGAAAAAACATACGATGTCCTTGAAACACAAAACAATGGGCATACATGTACAGGCTGATTCCACAGTGGTAATCCAGGTTTGCTGAAACAAGCTCCTGAATCCTCTACGCCACATTATCACCACGTCATGGCTGTCTATAACTATTACAGTTTGGTCAATGCTGAACGGGAAAATGTTAAATGAACACAGTCATAGTTTACCTGGCGTAATTGAAAGTCGTCACCTTCGACACATGCCGCTAACTATTCCATTTCTAAAACTGAAAATAAATGTTCCATGTTGTTAATGGAACTTTGGGATTTTCGCGGCACGGAGTGATAAAGAAAGTATTCGAGAAGTGGCGGCAATTGTAAGTACGAAGTACCTTTATTTTCCAGTGGTTAACACCACTAGAATAATTTTGTCATTTTAAACAATCTGTTTACAAAGCTGCAAACCTTGTTAAGCATTTTAGTACAAATTGGTTACAGAAAAAACAGTAAGAACCAGCAAAGAATGTCCAAACAGCCTGCGAGTGCTTGTTAGAAAGATATTAGTTGGTGCATATACACAAAATACTCAATTTTAGGAAGAAAATTGTTTGTTTTCCCCCTTCCTTTGATCTCAAACAACACATGCAGTGTAAAAAAATAAGGCTTTTTCACACACACACAAAAGAAGTCTGGATCGTCCACCGTCCGTATTCAACACCAGTTGTCCATTTTTCAACAAGAAATGAAGCAGCAAGTTTTAGTCTGTCCTTTTTAATGTTGGTCAGTAGCATTTATCTATAGCCTTGAGGGCTAAAATGTAGGGTTGCTTGGCAACTGCTGTACTCAGCTCCACTGAGATGTAAGTATTCAGGTTTAAAGTCTAAATATCAAGCATCTTTGATATTAAAGAGTGGCTCCAGTGAGTTTGCAAGCTCTTTGGGAGGCTTAAGACTCAACTTTCACTGCCAGAAGAGCTGGACTGAACAGCAGTGCTCACCAACTGCTCAAACTTTTGTTCAGACAGGTGGGTGAGGTAAACTGGAGATACACCGTCCAAACTTGTATTAGCATGCTGGAATTAGGTTAAATCCTTGCTGCTGACGGTTCTGCTTAAATAAACTTGACGGTAAAATCTGCTTCTTAAAACTTCTGAGGGAGTTAAATAAAGACTTCGGGGAACATGGACATACATGCCATGCATGTTTTTCATATGCATGTACATAAAATCATTAACTAAGATTTATTAGTCTAAGCAGGACTATACAGATACAAAAGAATTTTCAACATCATTAACTGAAAAGATGTACTGCAAAATCACAGCTTCATTCAGGCAATGACTTATATACCTGACTGTACCGGTACTTCAGTTTGTGAATGAACTGACCATTCCAAGGGTCGGGCTTAATCTCATGGATAACTGTAGATGAGCTGAATCTGGTTAAAATAAAATCAACCGTTACTGACTAACAGGCTGTGTCTTAGTATAGCTCCCTGATTTGAGTGGCTATTCATTTTGATGAGCTCAGAATGAGTACCAGCGGTATTTTGGAGCAACAATAACCACCTCCTGACTGATATAATCATCATCTGTCCAGGCTCTCGTGCAATTAGTGCAGCCATGTCTTTTGCTCCGTCATTGTCAAAGAACACATAATGACTCACTGCTCTGTGGCCCAGAACAGATGTGATGTTTTAAGAACCTCTGCCACTCGAGTTGTTCTTTCGTGATTAAAAGTCAGACTCGTGAAGATCCCCGCCAAATGATATCCACAAAGAACAGTTTTCTTTGACGATTGGGAGTGGTTTTTGATTGAGCTCAGTTGTATGTTTTTAATAAATTATTGCATGGATGTCATTTTACAGCATTAAAACAAAACTTCCCTGTTCCCAGTTGTTGCCATGTGTACTGTTATGTGGTACATCACTGAAGGAGCCCAGACAAGAGCCAGCACATCGCTGTTTAAAGTTTTCCTCTGGCATTAGAAAAAATAATTCCAGTTAAATTAATTTGCACCCATGTTCACATGCCATCGATTCTTTGGTGGTTACATCAAATACTGTCACAGTTGCATCCAGTGAAAATTTGCTTTCTTTCGCATGAAATGTGGCTGTGACAATAACAATAAATGATCCAGCTTAAACAACAATGAAAGCCACGTTGCATTATTCATTTAACTATTCAGCACTGGTGCAAAATCACAAATGAAACTGAAAATACAGAAATATGAGCCTATTAAAAAACTCAACTCACCTTCACTCCTCACTGAATATTTATGTTGTGGGATTAAAATCATACACAAGTGAGAAATGCACACAGGAGACTTTAGTTATTATATCCCATTCTGAGATTAATTAACATCCTGTGAAGACAAAAAATGACCATTTTCCTCAGGTGACACAATATCTAGACTCTGAGAGACCTAACAGATGCCCTTTTTTAGTTGCAGCACATATTACCTGACAAAGTTACCCTAATAATGCACACACACTCTCCAATAAACATTTTTGTGGAAGTTTGATGTGCACATAGGACCTGTCCATTTGAGTCCTGTAAACAACAAAACACAAAAACTAACATGATGATTACTTTTCCTTTTCCGCACTTCATGAATGGGTGCCCTTTTAATATGTCGTCTTCTCTTTGAGACATTACACAGCCAAAGATGAATGATTTTGCAGTATTCCAGTGATCAACCAACTCTAAAAATGTGGCATTCCACCAGCAAAAGAAGGGAAGCAGAAAACCTCTAGACAGTCAACATGGTCATCAACACTACAGCACTCATTTTATCTTTTTATGTGTTGGCATGTAAATGCTTGTTTATAATCTGCATATGAATAATGTCAAATGATCTTACCTAAAAAGGTAATAGTTCTTACAAAAATCTTAAAGATTAGGAATATTCTCCACATGGTAACGTATTCCTTTTTGTCATTGTGTTACACTACCAAGGACTATAAAGTCCATACAAATCATGCCTGTGTGTGCCCATCTGCACAGCTAGTCAATATCTGATGATCTTGTCAAGGTGTGAGTTTGCAAAATTGCAAAGAGGAAATCTGATGCCATTTGTGTTTTGTTTTTGCTTATGTTTGTTTGCTTGCAAACGGCAAATATATATGGACTGGTTGCATTTCTGAATGCATGATATTGTCCTAAAAAATATCCATTAGAGTTACATACACAGATGCACTCACAGGCTATAAAACCAAGGGTTGTCTTGCGAGACACTTGAGTTCACAAGAGGTGGGAGCATTCATTTTATCTAAAAGGGTGAGCATCTTTTTCAGTTCCTAGATTTTCATTCCATGCCAGATCGCCTCCCGTGTTGGCTTTTGAAAGGAACATAAGATTTCAGAGAGAACATTAAGGTAGTAAAGAAGATAGATGATCATTGAGGCAATGAGGTTACGAGTTTGGGTGAGATCATAAGACGAGGGAAAGGGAGGATTCTGCAGAAAGGATTAGGAAAGGAAGGAGTGTTATCCATTAAGCAACGTAATGGTTTTGGTGGGGAGTGTTTCTGAGTCCTTGGATTTTGGGTCAATATGGCCATTAGATTATAGCAGCACACATACATAAAAACACCACCAATGCTGTCTGGAGACTTTACAGTATTTATTGTGGGTGCAGGCAATGTTGTGGAGACGAATGAGTGACGCAGCTTCATGCTGTCTGCCGGTGAGCCTATTTGTCATCATGTAAACACAAGTTCTACCTATGACAGCCTCACACATTCTCCGCCACCCTAAGGACTGCGGTTTCCAATATGCTCACATCAAAGTGTATTTGCTTGACAGAAAAAGAGTCTGCCATTTTTCATCTTTGGCTCAGGATGTCTCCACAATGCATCTGACTGACTGTCTCAGTGATTTTGTGTCCTCCAAGTGTCACTCCCAGACACTCCAGAGAGTGTCTATGAAAATGACAGGACAATGATATGATTCTAAAGTCTGACCACAGTTCTTACATTTGATTCTTATATATTAGAAGGAAAAACTGATGCTCATTTCAGGGCTTATGTAAGATAATCAAAGGCTTGCTGGACGTAGAAAGATCTGAAGGCAAAAAAAGTGAATGGATGTGAATTAAGTAGAATGTTTGACATTGCAGATTGGCTATATATCATTAGAAAATTGAATCAAGACTTGTACGGCTTTAAACCGTAGCGGCACATGGTAGACTGAGTTATTTTCCTTGGTGATGTGTTTGAGCTTATAGCTCTGGCAGCTCTGTAGCTCTCGCAGGGATGTTTCTCCACAAAAGCAAAAGTCACCTCTATGATATTGCATATTTGAATATCACAATGTACAAATGGAGAAAAACAAATATTTCAAAGCTCTAATCAACATTTTTAAACGGAAAAAAATAAAAAAACTTCAAGCTTTTCAGTCACACATATGCATTTTCTTTTCAAGTCAATCCAAATGGTGGTTTTTATGCCACAATTTCCTGTTTATTTGACGTGGGCTGTGAGTTTTGGTGTGTGTCTCCCTGTGTGTGTCCATAAATGTGTATCTGCATAAATCTGTAAAGCATTCATGCTGTCTTACTCTTTAGACCTTTTTGCTTTTTCTCTCTGGAGTTTTCTTGTCAGTCACGAACCCTCTGCAGGAAGTGTGTATTTGTGTGTACATGCATACTTGATCATGAAAGAAGCAGAATTGTGTATTATGCTTTCATCCACCACGTCTGCTTCCATGTGTTTTTTTTTGCGTGCCTTCTTTAATTATCTGTGCATGTTTTTTCATAGCTAACATGTGTGTCTGTGTCATAGCAACCCCACCCCCCCACCCCCCACCCTTAGTGCAATAATGACACACACTGGCTAGACAGAGCTTCGGGAAGGTCATGATAAATTAAGGTAATGGGGAAGGAGGCTGGGTGACAGTTGTGCCACTTTGGCCACCAACTGAAAATCTGAATAAATCTGTTAAAGATTAGCATTATCCTACAATGGCAAGACGAGGACAAAAATTGGTAAAAACGTGGAGAAAACAGGGAGAGCAAACATCAGGAAAGGATAATACGGTTCAACCTGTCTTCTCTCTGTCATCAATGCCTCGGGGATCTGATTTCCAGACAAAGAGGGTGGGTGGTGAGAGAGGGGGGGCAACGCCGAGAACTTATTTTTAGGTAACATGAGCCTGATGGCGATAAACATGGTACAGCTGCAAGATGGAACTGAATGAGCAATTGTTGTACTTGCTTTATTTCACGTTCTTGAAAATTTGTCTTTTTAAATCCAATGTCAGACTGATGTGGAAAACTTATAGTACACAGCCGCGGGTGTTCCTTCCCCTGTCAAATGTGCTGTTCAAAAAACATGCTCATGTGGGAGTTTATGGGGGGGAGTCCCATATCCATGCCCACGAGGGTCCCAACTCTGTCTGCGAATGTATGTGATCTTTTTTGCTGTGAGAATAATGCATGATGTCTTCTGCAACACTTGAAGCTACACTGTGATTAAATGAGAGGTGTACAATTCCATGAAGCTGGTCTGCAGAGGCTTGCATCACCCTGGGGCTCATGCATCTGGTCCCTCAGCTTTGTTTTGATTAAGTCTCTGTAGCTGCTTCTTAATCTGACAGCTGAAGTCATTCTGAGTCGCAATTACCGAAAAACCTATAGTCGCTGCTCCTCCACCGTCATCCCCATGTATCCTTGACCATCTGACCAGATATTTACTATAGAGTTATTTGCATTCTCTTAGATTCACTATCCTCTGACCATAGAGTACATATTTGTCAAAAGCAGCCTTTCTGTAGCAATTCTATCTTCACAGGTTGTCTTTGAAAAGCATTTCAGTTAGAAATACACCTACTCACCTGAATGAATGATTGACTGGTCAGGTGGTGTAATGCAGAAGTGGCCCAATGTAAAACATTGTTCTCACTCGTAGCACAATGACATTTTTCATGTTTTAATTCATTTTGATGGGAACAAAAGTTTTCTTCTCATACTTCTACATCAGACTAGCCTTTAATTTATATTGCCTATCAGGATTTGGTCCGACTTCTTAATATTTAACACTGACTTTTGAGGGAATGCAATAAGATTAAAAATGAAAAAAAAACAAAAACAACATACCCTTTAGATACAACTGATTTATCATCCTGGACCGGAAAAAGCATGAGGTCACACCTGTGACCATATTCATACAGCAATTATTTTCTTTGTATTGAATTTCTCAAAACAAATTAGTTTTGTACAGATGCGTTTGTGGCAACCATCTTTTTCCAGGAACTGGCTTTGTTATCACTTACCCGGCTTAATTAGTAATAAACACATTTTTTTATTCCTCTCTCCACAAGAGCAATGATCACAATAAGACTTTGAAAACCATACAGAGGAAATGAGCAAACCCAGCTGACTTTATCTGTAGTTAATAAACCACATATAAAATACGTGGGTCTTCTCTCTGTAACACTGTTGAGCCATGAACTACAACATGTCTTCCAACATGATGAAATTGTTTGTAATTTGCCCTTCGCAGTCTCCTTACAGCTGCCAGTCAACGGCTGACGCTGCAGCTGTGACTCAGCCGCCTGGTGCCTCAGTTTCGATTCTAACAGTACCGACTGCAACCAGCGTGATTGATGCAAACCACACCACCTCTGGCCAAGTCAAGTGCTCGCCGCCATTCCTTTAACAAAAGGGGTCTTAAATTGATTCTTTTGGGACGGTTATTACAGTTCTGCTGCTTGGCACACACCAACCCAACAGCAGAACTTTTGTTGTGTGTCAGTTTGAGGCAGGGTGTAAAAGCAAGGCACACAAAGCGGGTTGTGGAACAAAAAAAAAAAAAAGAGAAGTTATTTACTGATGCAGAAATAAAGCAAATCTAAAGGGGCAGAAATATGCAGCGGGGGACAGGTTGAGGCAAAAACTTTCATTTTCTTTGAAGCAAAGCAATCAGAAAAATCTGGCCGATCTGCCAGTAGTTACTGGAGGAAGATGGATGGACAAACTGCGAGTGAGAGAGAGTGGTCACACAAGAGAAAACACAAGGTATGCACATTCAAAAGAAAATGTTAAAAGGCAAAAAAATAACCATGGAGAGAAGTACAAAGGTACCCATTTTGAAAATCATGGTTACGGAGAGCACTGTGGAGTACGGAGGCTTTTGAACCATCTCAACATGTTGCTTTTATGCTATCTTTTCAGACTTCTTTTCACAGTTCAGTGTACATTCATACGCTCTCTCATTTCTATGTCTCGAATTTTCTATGATTTTTTTCAATATTCTGGGCTTCTTCTTGATGTAACTGAAACATTTGAGGGGAGGGGAGTGACAACTTGGATCACTGGTTTCTGGTTGTACATCAGTAGATTTAGCAAAACCTTTGTTTAAGCTATTCATTCTAAAGGTGTTGCTTTTTGCCAGGCTGGGAGAATTCATCATCTATTACTATGATGATGGCTTTCGGCTATGAGAGCCAAAGCACAAGCAGAGTGGAAACGAATATCATGGCTTGTGCTCCACAGATGTTCACTGGAATTGCTCATCTGCTCGTCACATTGCAAAATTTATATATATAGAAATAACCTCTGCTCACTGAAAGTGTGAGTAATGCAATATGTTGCCCTCAATTTTCCATCAAAAATGTAGTTAGCCATGGATTTTCCCCAAATTTACCTGCCATCATCCTACAGTATACAAACAGGAAATATTGAAATCAAGAGGGATCAGTGTATCTAGCATGGAACATCTTTTCTCCACTTTTAGGAAAAGGAGCTGAGCTTAACTAAATAGGAGACTTATTATGATGTTTTGCTGTGTGCCCCTGTCTTTCTTCTCTAGTTAGTATTCTGTCCAAGTCCACTAGGCTCTTACTCTATGTAGTGGAGTGCCAATTATTATGGTAATGACTGAAACAGATATCAGATGGGTTTCCCAGAAATAAGCTTTTCACATTTCACACACACCGCTTTGCATGTGTGTGTTCGTGTGTGTTCATGTCAGGACATGTACAATGTGAGAGACAGCAGCAGAGAGCACAAGGGGTAGTTTCTTGGTGTGAGGAATTGAGTTTTCTCACCTTTTCTGGCTGAATTAAATGTTTATGAACTGGGAAACCACTCGGCTCTGCTCATCAAAAGAAAATCCCTTTGAACATTTCGGACATAAACTGGGTGTCGTTATATCAGAGCCCCTGACAAAAATTGGACACAAAAGAGAGATATGACGCTGCTGTTTTCAAGGTCGCTGCCTCATTTCCTTCATGTTTCATCTCCTCAGCTTCTCTGGCAGATGGTTCGCTGGGATCTTTATGGGATCATATAATGTGTTCCATCAAATGTCTTGGCACTGCTCGGAAAATATGTTTTTTGGCTGACCTTTTTTTTATCTTTTACTGAAACGTAGTGGCGTATATATCCTGTCTACATTGATAAATCATTGAATCAGCCATAAAATCAAAACCACTCAGCGTGGGGGCCCCAATGTGCTGTCAAAACATGGCTGACCTGTAAGAGACCTCTGAATGTGTCTTCTGGTCAGGGTTGTGCCACTTAAGTTTAAAAATAAAGCTTGGAAGGAATTGTTCTGTGGTCCTAAATCTTAATTTTGGCTTCAACAAATGAGGTTCTTCAAATATTCTAAAAATAATTTTCTCTGCTTACTACTTTGCAAGGAGATGATAAATACCAATTGTTTCACCTGCATTGCAAAAGGGAGGTGAAGGGATGTCTTGTTGTCTTTTGAAGTCTGTACTACAATCATTTTTCAATTCCACTGCACTAATGGTTTTGCTCATATTTTGGACAGATTTCTTCAATAGGGTTGAACTCTTTTGATAAATGGGCTGCAACCATGGTTACAAGTACATTGTTATGTCTTATTGTGATCTGGCATTGCGTTCACACTTGCTGAATATACTCAGAAAGAATGGAGACTGGCACTGTCATCGCTAATCTTAAATATCACTGCAGGAATTGCACGAGCTGCACTTTGAAGCTGAATGAAGTTAGATTCACACATTATGATCATTAAAACACTAACCACTGACTGCGCTTGGCTTGAGAAGCACACAACTACTGATGTTATGCAAACACTTTGAATGTGGCAAGATTTCTTTTCCTGAAAAACAGTAACCTTACTTTAACCTTACATTATCACCAGAGAGACAACATGTCTTAATGTCAGATGCTGCCTATCCAAATAAAACATAACCTCACTTTCATCATAGTTTCACCATGTTCTTATGACTGTGAAGTGTATCTCTTTTTATCTGATACATATCTCCTGTGACAAAATTTCCCCTGCTTCTTAAATTCTGACAAAAAATATATAATTTATGTTGTTATACTCTCTATACTGCAATACTTATTCTTTCTATTGTAAAATCTGTATTTCTTTACTTTTTTCTTCCTGATCTTTTGATACTGTCCTCTTTGTTGAGCTTTATTGGCAATAGTGTTTTCATTTTTCAACTATTCAGTCTTGTTGAGGATATTAATGGTTTTGTAAAATATGTTATGGATTTACAACTGGAAACTTACATATATATACTGGAATGATAACACTGGAAAATAAATTCTATCTAGTAATTGCACACTCCTGTTCAAAATCATGATTTTCAATGATTTTTGCCATTCAAAATGGTTGCATTATGTAATCTACAAAACATACCAGGCTGTTCATAAAAGGTACAATTTAAAGTCTGCTCACACTAGAAACTTTTCTATAGTTACAAAGAAAAATAGCGTGTCATAAGTATTTCAAGGTCTCCAACTGTAAGCAAGAAAATCTCTAGATAAATTATCAGGTCCCATGCATCAAAGGACATTGTCTGTGGAAAGAAATTAGGTCAATTTACAACGTCAGCCAAAGCTTCTCCAGGTTTAAACTGTGAGTTCAAAGAGAGATACTTCTTTTTCATCATTTGTGATTAAGCCTCAAGGTAACTGCAGATTTAAACGTGTCCAAGGAAAAGCATGATTGGGAGCTCAACAGCTCTGTCATCCCACAGATCAGTATCACAATTTGGAACAGAAAAAAATAATAGAGAACTAGTAGATTGGACATTTTAAACAGCATACAAGCATCAGAATTTCTTTTTTTCATATGATTTTATGTGTTACCTAAGATTGTGCAAATAGACTAAATAATTATAATTGAATAAACATCAATGAAGTAGCATCACTTAATTTGTATATATTACAAAGTCAAAGGAAACTTGCAGCTTCAAAGGTTTTCAGGCCCTTTTGATTAAGCAAAATCTTATTCAATTAAAAGTAGAAAATTGAAAGCCTGAACTTAAAAAAGCATTCAGACATTTTGTTAAGATACAGGCAACACAGTGATTTTTCATGTGACATGTGTCTGCAACAACTCGATTAAACTGCAAGATTCGCGACATAACTGGATTTATTGAACATAACGAGAGAGGCTGACAGCTACCTGTGAGGTCCTCCAGTTGATGCTATTTCACTGAAAAACAAAAACATAAATCATATGAGATGTTTTTTTTATATTCTAGACAACTGTTCAATTTGACAAACTTTGAAATAGTCTGATAAGGATCCATTGAATTTGAGGGAAAAGTACTTGGGAATTCTAACTGTATTTGCTCCTTTTATTCTTTATTTTTGTATAATGATTGCATCAGTTAAGAAGCTTCTTCCAATTGTAAACAAAAAAAAATTCAAATAAATCAAGTATTGGCGTTGTGTTCAAAATTGTCAGCCATAGATAAAAGTCTTAACATTTGTAACTCCACCAGTCCCAGCCTCAGAGTTTACACCATCTAATTAAACTTTCACTAATTAAACATTTGTCACTTTGGATTTGGTCCCCATGTTGTAATCAGTGAGCTGCTCATCTCAGGAATCTGGAGCTGATTTGCTAGGATATTTTGTGTACATAAAAATAAATTAAATGAAGGTTTAGGCTTAACATATTTTTACATGTTTCACTCCGTTTTACTCTTTAAATGACCTCTTTCTTCTTGGACCAGCTTTTTTCACATACTTCATGATGATTTACCCTCAGACCATAGTGTATTTTAGGGTTAGAGTCACAATTAGAGTCCATTAAAGCTACATGTGACCTCAAAGGAAAATAGTATGAAGATTCATTTTACATTTGTTATTTACAAAATGCTCAAAGCAGAATATATAAGCACAACTAATACACTTTTTGTTTTGTTTTCAAGCAAGCAGTCGAGTATTTTATGTATTCTACTGTTGGATGAAGTAATCACATGGTCTGTTGAGCACACAAGTGCACAGAATAACTTTTTTTTAGAATCTAATATGTCCAGGTAGACAGTGGGGGTGTGATTGAGGCCACAACTCAGTAGAAGCTGATCTCATAGCAGTGAACTTTTTATCCTGGATTGAAGCGGAATAGATTGTAGGTTTCAGGGATTTAGGATGTATTTGAAAGTAATGTCCTTACGGTGTGTAAGGTGTATACAGGCATTTACACCCAGCAGCTCCACAGTTGGGATGCCATACAGTGATGTACAGTAGGATTCTCTTGACGTGACTGTACCTCCATTTTTATTTTCTACTCCCTTCTTTGTGCATCACTTGTGAATCACTTGAACATTGTGGTCCCCTCATTGCTCACAGATGTGATGTTACAGCAGGTGGTATCTTCTGAAGACTTTGCGAATGACTTGCACATCAAGTAGTGCAGCTGTTTGGGGTTTTGTCAGGACATAAAAAATGGGCCTCAGTTTAATCAAACGTGGCACACACATTTTCTCCCATCAAACTGTACACACGCTGCACAAAACGAGTTATTGTCATACTACTTTTTTTAAAATATAACTGGTGAGGGGTAAATCTTTAAAGACCTAAACAAAAACAAATGTGCTGATTTGTTGTGTTAAACTGAGCCTCTAAAAACCACATAGTCCCTAGGTCCCAGTTGTGAATCCTTTGAAATGAAAAATTAATAAATAAATATACAAAGAAAAAAGCCTTGTCTTTGCTCATATATTCTAAATGTTTTCTATGATCTTTGCCTCTCTTTGACAGTTGTGGAATTTTCTCACAGATGTGATGAGCCTCTCTGCTTGCCTTCATGTTTTCAATTCTTTAGTTTTTAGGTTTTCAAATGTCTGAAATTAATTGGATGTAAAACGGAAAAGGAACTTTTGCCCCTCTCCTTTGTACAGTATTAATAAACAGCATGCGGCCTGCTCTAACATTGTTATTTATGGCTGTGGGTGCAAAATTGTTTCATGTGTAAATGAGAAGGTTGAGAATAAAGCGTCCATTCATTCTCCATTCTGGCTTTGACCCGCTCGGTGCCGCGGGAGCCTGGACCCTGTCGCAACTGACACTGGGGCAAAAGAAGGTGTTTTCCGTGGACAGGTCAACTATCTGACGTCACACAGAAAGACAGACAGACAACACCGACCTCTCCCAAAATAGAATAACACATTAACATGCATGACTTTGCACACTTCACACATAAAGGCTCAAATTTAGGGTTGACCCCGAAATCTTCGTGCTTCGAGGCAGCAATCACTGCACATCCTGACACTGGGACATCGATCTGCACACTAAGTGTTTTTATTTTTGTGTCTATTTATGCTTATGTTGAATTGGCTACATTGTCCCAACAGGCTCCACTGGCTGAACCTTTAAAGATGTGGGTCTTCCCACCGAGGCTGGCAGGGATGCTGTCCCTCTAGCTGCGGCAGCCATAACAATCATCTCAGTAATATGTGTGGCTTCCAAAAGTGTTTAGGTGGGTCACAGGTGTTAAAACTATTTCGGCAGGTAGTTTTTCCCTGTAGAATGTTCCAATGTTGCAGTGGTAATGTTTCCATCCTCTCTCCACATGTTTAACAGTAATAAAGAAGGGAATGACGCACACTGAGCTGCTCGGTGAGCTCATTTTCTTGTTTTCCTTTTTGACAAAGTTTCATAAAGCCGCTGTGCCGTTTTACAAACTTGTCCTTTGTCAACTCCTACCACATTGCACACTGGAGTCTTTCTGAACAAGTTGTCGAAATAGCTTTCAGATTTTGACATTGCCACTTGTCACTCTAAACATGCCATCTTTTTTGCTCCGCCAACTTCGGGTCTAATTGAATCCGGCTGCAATGACCCAGTTTTCTCCACAGAGATTAGTACACTTTCAGCCAATCTTTCATGTCTTCCTATAGTTCCTGCTGTATTCACGAACCCCGAGCGCCTGTGTCAGAGCGCGTTTTGGGATTCTAACTGCCTGCAAAGAGTCTCCCAACAACCCTGAACTGGGTCTGGCATGGGGGGGCTTAGTTCCCTCGGTTTCATAACCAACTAATGACAAACTCAGCAGAGCGCCTGCAACGCATGACTCATAAAGATACGATTTTTGAAATGCTAATGAGGTGAAGATTATACAGACTGAAGGAGAGAGATAGAGAGCGGATGGGTTAGATAGAGACTGTAAGACAGAAGGAGATATTTCCTGTGTCTTGATGAGGTTTTTTCTCCGAGGCTCGCAGTCATGGTTTGCTGCTAAACGTGTGGGATATTTTTTAATTAATCTCCATTTATGGGCTTTTGCGTTTCGTGACTCTGCGATGAGTCAGAGCAGGAAGGAGCATTTAGGCAGTGGAGCCTGCAGCACTGAGTGAATGGTCCCTTTACTTATTTTTCAGCCTCTTCCCCTCCTCTTTGTGCTTGTATGTTTATCTCCGCTGCAGTCAAATGGGACTTAACATAGGTTAAGAAGAAGGTCAAACACTCTTGGACACAGTTGATGTACATTAGTAGTTTTGGGAATGATACTATCTGAATATGGATGGACCAGCAGTGTTATTTAGGCTCTTAGTGTGTCCAGAACAAAGATTCAATCAAACGAGCATGGTGCCGTTCATCACACTATCTCATCACATTTGCTCTTTCTTTATTCCACTCAGCTTTCCCGTCTCCCTTTGTGTTCTCTGCGTCCATTTCGTGTTTTTCATCAATTTAATGCTGTCTATCGTGCATCTCATCTGTGTCTGCTCACCTCCTTGTATTTGTTTACCACATGTCACTCCCTTCTTCTCATCTTGCCGTGCAACTCTGCTGCTTTCCCTCCTTCCGGCACATTGAGCCACTGAAGGTCACAGTGTTACAGATGAGGGGACGAGGAGATGATGCAGCTGAGTGGAGTTTGCTCTTCTGGATAGCATCTAGAGTATGTATGGATGTGCGAACGGGTAATAAGCATTGTAACATAAGTCGACAGAGGGAGGAGAATCCAGCAGAATGTCGTTTGATCCATGCCTGCATTGGGATGAGGACAAAGTGTTCTCATGAGTGCATCAGAGCACGTGGCTGCCATCTCATTTCAATTGAGTTCCACCAGGATTGGCTACCTTTAAAATTGCTTCGGTGTCATTTACAGCACTGTTACTTTCCTTGTAGATTAAGAGTGGGAAGACTAAAATAGGTCATATCCTGTTAACCTCGAAAGGAGCATTCGCCAAACCCTCCATGACACACAGACCAAAGCTTTTGTTTATGCAATAAAAAAGAAATCATGTAATAGGATTACAACATGAATTTGTCTCATCTCCTAAAAAAGCAAATGTTATTGTGCCATACTGGCTTGTTAAAGAAAATGCAATGTTGTTTAAGGCTAATGAATTTGTCATTATTGATAATGATTTGTAGGTTTTCATTAGCTGGCACAATATATATTTAAAAAGTACAATGTAAGCATTGAGCTTTGGTTCTCCTTTTAAACAAAATTCTCTCCCTTTCACGACAAAACATAATCAGACCACAGCTGCTATCTTTAATTTCCACCTCCTCTGCATCAATCACCAGCTAATGACGGTGCTGACATTTATTTTTGTTTTTCTAAAGAACCTGATTATCTCATGATCTTTGAACATGGTCCTGAGCAATATTTATCCAGGCTTTTTGAAGATCTGTCAAAGCTTTTGTCCAAACCTGTAAATGACGTTTGATTCCCAGGAAACAAATTGGAATGGCTCATGAAACCCTCTTTTAAAATTCATGTTTTAAAACCAGTGAGTCACACATGCGTCTTGTATAAGTGATTTGTAAAATAGGGCATTACTGAATGGCCTAATACGTGGAGTTACTGCAGTCACCTTCACTGTAAAACATATTGTAGTTATCATATCCAGAGAGATCAACAAGCTGCTATAGGATGCACAATTTTGATATTCATTTGGGCTCCATCATAGTGAGCTCCATGAATACATTTCTTTTTTCATATCACGTTGTCAGGCGCTTGTGGGACTGCATGCAAAAGGGGTGACAGCAGTATTGAACCAGGGACAAAACTGTCTGCTCTGTAGGCTACAAACACAATAAGTTGAACCGTAAAAAAAAACAAAAATGTCAGTTCCCCTGCCGTGTCATTGTTACACGCACATTTTTCTGTCTTTTTTCTCACAGCAAAAGATTAGTATTAACTGCCAGTTAAAAGGGGCTTAGTGGTTTTGGAAAAAAGAATGAAAGAAATGTTCCCTCACTCTGTGGAAAAATATAACGGAAGAGTGCTGCAACATTGCTGGAAACAACCTCTTTCCCTGCTGTTCAAACTGACGTACTGAATCAATATGAGTGCAGCTGGCCGATAATCTCAGGAATTTACTGACTAGGAGTCATCTGCACTTGTGGATATAACTTGACAGTGTGAAATAGATTAATGGCACTCAGCAGCGAGATAACAAGTAGAAGAGTAAAAGCATGCTTTTGCGTAAGCGCCTTGGATTCCTGGTGTACCTGTGAAAGAATATTACTTATCCTCGGCTCCTCTGTCTCTCAGACAGACAGTTGGCTTCACCTGCTCTGATTCCCTGAGGGACAGAGACCAAGGCGACCCTGGCATTTACACTCTAATGAAAACAATCATGGGCAACATGTTAATCTCCTCAGCTGAGGTTGGCTGAAACAAACTTTGCTCTTTTTAAAAGGCCAGATGCTCAAGTGAGTAATCACCTATGGCAACTGAATCCAGTTAGCTATAGCCATTATGCCTGTGTATTTGACCCATGCATATGATTCACTTTATGAAGTGAGCAGATCGCATGCTACACTGAGCATATTACCGTGGAGGGAAATCAACCGTTACATTTAAGGATAATGGCTAACGTAGACTAATGAATGAAAGTGAAAAATTGGCTTAAGCTTGTTTCTCTCGTGTTTTCTCTGTGGGCTTAATATCCTGTGGTTGGGACTGAATACTTGGATAACAACAAACAACAAATTCCACAGGAATATGGTTCACTCCCAATCATGGAGGGATGCTTTTCAAGTGCAGTAGTCTTTGCCCAAGGTGCAGAACAATACATTTCAGACACTGTTCTGATTTCAGGGACAAACATGACATGAACACTGTAGTCAGAATTTTGCTGGGTTCAGCAAGTCCTCCAGCACAACAATGTGATTTTCATGTCCCTCATTAAAAGACATCCTACACTAGTAATGTTAAAGGTATTTTGAAGTTTCAACTTACATACATCTGCAAAGGTACAAGCCTGAGATATGGCACATAATTAATTTCTGAGAAAAGGATGTAGTTGTATGTTTTGGGGTTTGTGATGTGAAAATTGCACAAGTAGAGACTGGATATTGCACAGGAATTGAAGAAACAGTCCATTTCAGTAACTAAATAGGGCAGATAACCACATTTTTTTTAATCTAATTGGTAGCAAACATATTACAAAACAAATCCTTGGTTTCAGGTCACAGGAATCTAGAGAGGGAGATTCAGAACCTTCAAGCTGTAAGCTTTGGTCCTCAGCTGTGAATCACACTGTCAGGGTTGAAGGCTAGGTTTTGCCCCAGGTGAAAGGCATTTTGGAACATTGTTTTCAAGAGGGGGAAAAACTGAGCATGCAATAGATATGCAAAAGACAGGTAGTTTGCTTCCTATCAGATACTACCAGGTAGTTGTGGAAAAAAGGGAACTCAGCCTGAAGGCAGAGCTCTCTATTTACCAGTGAGCCAGCTGAGGTGTTCAGGTCATCTGATAAAAAAAAGCTTTTGTTGTGAGGTTTTACATTTCATCTAGTTATAAATCTTATCTTAACTCAAAATACCTTGCAAGCTCCCAAGGAGAACTAGAAATCGTTGCTGGGAAGAGGGAAGCTTACTGTACACCTCTTAGCCTGCTGCCACCCGAAACCAACACAAACGGTGGATAGCAAAATGGATGAAGAGTGGCAACATTCTCCAACATCATATTAATGCTCATAAAGAAATGTTAAGACAAAAAAAGCAAGAATTTTCACAACATAGACACAAAATTGTGCAAATTCTACAGTCCCCTTTCTCCCTGCCTTATTTCTAAAAACATTTTTTGCTGTGCTTTTGTTGACATTGTCACTGCATTTATGATTTAATAACACTGACACCTGCCAATCTAACTGAGTCTTCACAGATAAACCCTCAACCCTTAATGGAGACGCTGCTCACGCAGTTCGGTACAGATCAGTACACTGATCAGCCTTTACAGCTATGTGAGGACACCATGAGAACTAAATGTAAATGTTAGACAAGCCCATATAGTTATTGTGTTTTGAGACATTTCAGTACTTGCTCTAAAGGGTTAGATGTTCTGATAACACCTCAGTTTCACAAAAGTAATTGCAACACCGACATGTGTCACACTCTGGGTTGTAACTTCTCAACCTGACAAACAAGCATTGGTGAAAAATGGCTTTAATAGAGAGAAACAGGTTGCCATGTGCATGTGTTTTTAACTTTGGCTGGGAGAGCAATAGACATCAAAATCAGGACAGGGATGTATTTCTGTTCCAATCCTTTTTGGGAGGGTGACACGTTGCCAGGAGCAGAAGTGATGCGAAAGAAGTGGGATATGTGTGTCAGACAGCGACAACCTCCTGCTGCATGTGTGTGCATGTGCATATGTGTGAGACAGATTGTATTTAACTATGCTGTGGGGCACGACAAGGATGCAAAAAAACAGAGGCAACAATAAGTGACAGAGAGCACAGAGGGCAAAAAAGGAAGCATTAGTCATTAAAAAAAGGAAAGCTGTGTTACATACGCACGAACACACAAAAACACTCATAACAATACTGTGTTTCCATCATTTCATAGGATAATAGACTCATCCATATCACTGCTTTCCCAACCGATCCAAATCTTTAACTTGGATCATGACAGACCACCTCCAGTTCTGTCCTGTAGAGGAGCAGAAGTGGGTTTATGGGCCAGGTATGTCAACATATTCAAGGGATTCTGTGTCTGTTAGGCTTCACAGTGCAAAAATTGTGTACACAAACGTACAATATACAGTGCAATACTCATACAGTGAAACAAACAAAGTGCAGTCGTATGTGGGACCAATCAAGTATCACTGGGGTTCTGAAATGTGGTGCTGTTGACCTGCTGTTTGTCATGGAAACCGTTCTTGCAGATATGCAGGCTAAGTTATCATCTGGCAGAAGAGATCATACAAAAAAAGTTTGAGTACAAGGTATGAGGGCTCAGTAAAAATTTTTTCCAGCTCAGTCTGAGAGTCTTAACAGTTGTTTTTCTGCCTTGTCTTGCATATTCACGTTAGCGCGTCCCTGCAGACTGTGTCCACTGTGTCGCAGCTCCGGAGCTCTTTGATCATGGCAAAGATTAATTATTTGCTGCATTATTTGCTCTGAAAGGATCAGAGTAAAATTTACATAATTTTAAGATTAGTTGCAGTGTTTTCAGGAATTACACGATTACGAACTTGGAATAACATTCAATTTAAAAAGATGTGTCGGCCATCTTAATCATCCTCATCCAATCTTACAAGTCTATGGGTCAGTAGTTTCCCGTGTGTCTCATGGGGTGATTCATAATTCTAAAACTAGGCCATGGTTTGTTGCATAGGAAGTAAATGATGATGTGTCCAAAACATGACCTGCCAGTATCTGCCTGTAACTACATTACACAAACTCCAACAAACAACGTGACTCATGCTTAAACCTATTTCTTTTGGGAACAACCACATCTGTTCAGAGGCACAAAAGTGCACCTGATGCTATCTTGGATAAAAACAAAGTGCACACATTTAAAGATGGCAGACGAAGGAAAAGAGATGAATTAATGTGTGGATTGGGGATTCGTTAAGTTAATGGCAACTCTTTTTAGTACTGAGGCACTGAATGCTTCCGAGAAAATGCCTTTGTCCACTAAAACAAAGTCTTTGTTCTCGGGCCTCTGGATAGGGTTAATGACAACAATATGAGAAATAAAAGCCTCTCCAAACATCTTTAATAGCGTACATTATGTTCAGTGTTTCCCTTTTTGTAGCACATAAAATCTATGAACACCTGGATTTTATGTGTGAGTGCACATTTGTGTGCATGTAGCCTACAGGGTGGACATCTTTGTCCTCAGTTCAATAGCGCTGTCACCGGCCCATGAATTATGGAAGTGTCTGGAAGTGACAAAGCACAGCTTAAAGCCAAGAGACACTTTTATTGAGTTGTGAGACCTGATGGATGTGTGCCAGTGTGTTTGTGAATGTGTATTTGTAATTCTCAATGTGGAACCCTTCACCGGGGTTCTGATGAAAAGACAGATTACCCTCCACATCTCCACTTTTCCTCCTTGTCTCTAAGGAGGCAGCACTTCCATCACATCTTCTCTTGTTTCTACCTTTTTCTAACATGCAGCTGTCGCAAAAAAAAAGAAGCAACAACCAAAAAAACAAATGGTGGTTTGAGGGTTTGGATGTTTAAGGATTCTTCACTGAACATCAAGCAAATCCTGTCAGCCTGGTGAAACTAAATCCAGTCGTTACTATATTTATTTAGGGTCTCGTATGGGCTTTTCTTTTGTACATGGTATAATTTTTGTAGTTTTGTACCTGTTTTTGTATGATAAGCACGTACGCTACAATCCAGGACCAGCACAAGGTCCTGTTGCTTGCTCAAGTCTGTGTGACTCAAATACTAAATAAATAGGTCATGTCATATAAGGTAAGCTGCAGATGTCATTTCAGAGGCTTTTTTCTACAACAAAACTGTTCCACATTGGGTTACTATAGCAACACAGGTATTTTAGATTCTGAAAAAAGACATCTAAGCATTGATTATACTAAAAACACCATATTGACTTTTATCAGGGACCTGAAATGGTTTGAAATGACATGTTTAGCTTGCTGAATATGTAGAATGGGGCAAAATGTCCATGCCACAATACACAGGAATTTTAAATTAAATAGACTGTATTGGATATAAAGATGCATGACATTTATGATAAAAAAGAAGGTTTACTAAATAATCAGAAATAAGGTAAAACCAGAACTCCTGATCCCTACAATGAAGGGATTTGTTATGCTTGAATTATTTGACCACTTATCCCCTTTGTTTAATGTGAAAACATACAAAGAAATTTGTTTTTCTAAAGATTAAGCTGACATTTTATTGAATTTTTCATGTCTGTAGCTTCAGTGCTCATTTTTAGACTGAAGAACACATGCTCTGAGAGTTATTTTTAAAAGATTGAAGACACTTAAGAATTCACAAACTCTTCTGATCGCAACTGGATTTTACAGGAGAGCTAACAAAAACACTGCAAAATGAAACTTTGCATTAAAAAGGAGGAAAACAAGCCTGAGCGTTCTGCCTCTTGTGAAATTTTTAGACAAAAATCAAAAATACATCACAAAAAGAGCCAGCAGCCCTGATAAGCATCACACGCACACATTCATACACGTTTGCACAAACAGGAACACACGCACACAAACACAGTCTCAGGCATAATCTGAGTGTGTTACCTGTAATGCCCTGAAGTTGTTATCTTAAAGTGGCATCCTGGAGCTTGAGGGTTAGTGGCTGCGTGACTTGTGGAGCAGATTTACAGAGCCGAGAGAGAGCGAGGTACACAGAAACAGTTACATACAAGCAGTGGATATGAGCACACAGGTGAACGCAAAAGGACTTTGAACAACATTGCGTATGCACACTATTCCACTGTTATTAAAAGGATATGTGCCTTGAATCCCTGTTCCAGCGGTTTCCTTTTTTTCCAAATAATAAAAGCCTGTTTTCACTAGATTCAGATCATGTTTGGGGGGAAAGTGGTTAAAAAACACAACTTGGATGTCCTTAGCTAACTTACCTCTTTATAGCTGCCTAACTTTACAGAAGCATCCATAAAACTCACTCAGGATGGACCTGGGGCTGACACAATAATAGCATCATGAGATGGAGAGGTAAATGGAACTGAAACGCGGACGGGAGAAATGTGTGCGCCTTTCTCAGCTGGAGCGGAAAACACTGACCTGCGTCTAAATCACTGACGAAAAGTAAGGGACGAGAACTTGTTCTGCTCTAATTTCTGCATCTCACAGCCACATAAACAATGCAAAGACTAATACAAATGTTCTTGTTTCTCACATGATAAACCTGGCTTGAAATGTTATTAAGCTTTTGTTAATTTGATATAAATTAAATTTCTAAGTAACCTATTCATTCTCATGATTCTTTTTTCATTTAATTTTCTCATTAAAAATTCTAATAAATGTAAAATAGATCCTGTCATTTAGAAAAGGTTGACAGACCTTCTCCTCTTACATGGACTTTTTATTAATTGTCATTGTCATTCGTTTGGTTGAACCAAAAAGCTTGAAATGCATAAACCAAGTGGCACAAGGTACAAGTTAAGCACCGTGTAATACCAAAGGCATCATTGCTCTCGCCGTCATTCATTTCCTTTAATTAGGCCGACTCTCTGTGTGTCCATGAGGATTTGACATAAATTCTAATTTGATGCACTCTGAAGTCTGATTAATTCATAATTACTGTGGAAAAAATGAATAAATGAAGAGGGCACAGGGGGCAGTGAGAATGAAGGGGTGTATAGAAAAACTCAACAAAAGTGAACAGTGGAGTTCTCTGAATACAGAGAAAGCTTCAGACAATATTGGTTTCAGACAGATGATAATAATTCTTTTAAAGTAAAGAAAGCCAGTTACTGATACGGTGGGAAACTGTTTTTTCATTGGCTTTTTTTTTTTCCTGCCAAAATCGAGCCCAGCTTGGTAATAACACTATTGAACAAAAACATGCTTTATTGATACGTGCGAGAAATATGGTTTCCATTGATAACCAGCACAGTCCTATAAAAATTTCAAGCAAACTGCATCACATCAAAGTTGGAGCACAATGACGATCTGAATTTAGAAAGAAAATGATGATTATCTGCAGTCTGAAAAGAGCTGAAAAGACAGAGATGGTACGAAAAAAGACGGATCATCAGTCATACGAAAGAACACGGCACAAAGGCAGCCTTGCGAGGCAGTGAGGGAAAAAAGGAAAAAAGCAAAAAAGTGAGTTCGTGGCTTAGAAATGGGAGATGAGAAAACATAACATGTAAGGAAGTTCATCTTCTCGGCAGACTGGCAGTCCTGGGTGCGGTCTGATAGATGATAGATGTAGTGCACGTCTTGTTTTCTCCATTCCAGTCAGATTTAGAGACATGCGTGTGTGGGTGTGTGGATTTCTGGATTTGAACTTGTTGATTGGCTTTTCTGTCCAAAGTTAGCATGTTGTCTCTATGTCTTGGCGTCACATAAAAGGGGTAGGTTAGGTTATTATGAAATTGGCCGTAGGTGTGAGTTTGCACAGCTTGTGTGTCTGTTTGTATTAACCCTGGATACTTCAGCCCTCACCCAATGTCAGCTGGGACAGGCTCCCAGCCCAAGGGGTTGTCTGGGTTAAGCTGATGTTGCTAATGCAGAGTGACAGAGTAATAGGAATGCTGGAATAGTAATCAAGGTGTAAATTTAACACAAACATCTATTTTGAAGGTGGCAACAGCACTCTCGTTGATGGACTTGATATATCCAACCGCCGCTTATCAGCTGCATTTTCTCAGAATGTCACACGCTCTGTCGAGTTACGTCTTGGATAAAAGACGAAGGGAAAAATTGATTGGGACCATCAAGTGAATTTTTATTGGCAACTTTAATTTTGCTCTTACACAATTGGAATATATGAAAAATGTTGACAAAAGGGAGAGCTTGAATTCAAAGCCAGTCTATCAAACGGTACACCATGTATGTATAAATGCCGAAGGTTTGCTATGGTAGTGCTGTTTCAAAGCAAGCAGGTCATCTTTTTCACAAACTGAAAATGTATCGGGCAATAGTTAATCTATTATGTCTCACTAGTCGTTCCCTTTATCAACAAGTTGATGACACGTGGGCCTACTTTCTTGCTTCTAAGGGGAACACGAAACTTTCACACAAAATGGTTTTTAGATCAGTTAATATATATACATAGTGAAAATAAGAGAGGAACCTTTGTTTTCAGTGAAACATCTCCATGGTGACAGAAATATATCTGTGTCTCTTTGTCATTCATGTCTCTTTGCGGCCCAGAACAGCATCATAGATCTTTCCAGTGAGGCAGTGCTGGATGTTGGAGAAGCCAGCAGCAGCCAGCAAGGCAGCGTACTGAGCATCTGTCCTCTCTCTGCCCTCTGTCTGCACCAGCATGTTAAGGGAGTAGAGCTGTACCGTCAGTGGGCCAGATCCATCCTCACTGAGCAGTGCCTCCACCAGCAGCACAGCACCTCCTGCAGCAGGAGCAGAAAAGAACGTCTGATCTATGGGCTTGTTGCTTTCTTTGTGATTTACATTCATTTTCTTTTTTCTTTTTTTTTCTAGCAAGAGGTTGTGTCAATAAAGTTTTTCTAAACTGTACATGGAAATAGGACAGTCTGGATTGAATGACCATCCACCAAAACTGGTGAGGTCCGAAATTTAAATCTTTATTCAAATTAAAAACTTTTTGTCCATTTGAGTAAAGTTAACAAACAGAGAGCTGACCAGATTATGTATATGGAGTTAGTGGGACAAACAAATATTATTCAGTTATTAGGAGACAGTAATGCACTGATACTAAAATTCCTAGTAACAGTTTTTCTGATAAGCACATTCAGTTTCTCTGACTGGTGACTGTTGCACTGCACTACATGCAACACAACCTGTTGCAAGTGATGGATAACAGTGGCCTCATTTTAATCTTATTTGTTCCTCCGGGTCTTTTACACAGTATGCTACCCAGTAGACAAATCATTGCCTTCTCTTCCTTTCTCTTGTACCCAGTGTCACAGTGTCTGCTCATTTTGTGTCTGGGTGTCTGACTTTGATCAAAGCCACAAGGACAGATTTTTCGGGGATCAGCTGCATTGTGGGATACAATCTGCCATCTCATTTCAAATAGAAGAAAAAAAAAGTAATCATCCCTTTCACAGTCAAAGAGACACACACACTCCCACACGGACCTGGTTTGCAGGCTTTATGGATTCTGCAAAGTAGTTCAATGCAGCGTTCATCTGTCCAGTCGTGGAGGATTCTGGCAAGAATGTACAGGTCAGCCGCTGGGAGAGTGTCTTTGAAGAAATCCCCTAAAATACAGACACAAATGCATCATTTCATTTGAACTCTGAATGAGCTTAGTCACAATGACCTCCAGAAAGATGAGTGCAGAAAAAAATAATAGCTTGCTCTGTACACAGAGCACAGATGTAGATGATGCATCTGATGCATCTAATGTGTGTGTCTGTAACATGTGCTGGAACCAGGAACATTTTACTGAAGGCTCCAGACCCAATGAGACCAATACATTAAGACAGGGGTGCCCAACTCCAGTCCTCGAGGGCCACTGTCCTGCAGGTTTCAGATGTTTCCTTGCTTCAGCCCAACTGATTCTGATTAAGTGAATCAGTTCAAAGGCTCTGCACAAGCCTGATAATCGCACATGCATGGGAATCAGGTCTGTTTAAGATGGGAAACTTCTTAAACCTGCGGGACAGCGGCTATTGAGGACCGACTTTGGACACCCCTGCATTAAGATATAGACACATGGTAGATGTTTCTTTTTTTCTTCTTTTATCTTATATCACTCTTTGCAACAATCCCACTGCTATGTTCAATACAAACACAATTTAAATTCAGCTGGAAAATTAGCAGAGCTCTATTAGCTTAATGTACGACTGTAGAACGAAAATGTGCCTTAGATGCATGTTGTGTCTGGGATAAACACTGCAATAGGACTCGAGTTGGGCTGCCTTCAACGGTTTTCAGGTTAATCATTATTCAATTACATTACTTAACATAACTATTAATTATTCTGACAAGCCTTTAAGTAATAAAACATGACCCATTTTGTGGTTTACTACATTAATTAGTACAAATGGATAATTCCTGGCGTAATCAAATTCCACCTAATGAATGTGGCCCACAGAAATTACAGTGCATTTCAGTTTCTTTCCAACATTCAGCAGTTATTGAGTAAGTGCATCTCAATTTAACCTATGACACTAATTCAAAAACAGCTGTAAAAATTCATGACAGAGGAATTTGCAAAATTTAAAATGATACTTTATAAAGTCACATTTTATGATTAATATTGGCTCAATTCTAATCTGATGCCAGCAGCATGACTGAAAAAGTTGGGATAGGGTGACAAAGGGCTGGAAAAGAAACACCCGGATTAATGTGTTGCAATTAATTGACAGGCAATGGGTCAGTTAGTGGATATGGAAGGAGAATTTAAGAAGGGCTGAATTTTTTGGAAGTAAAGATGGGCAGAGGTTCACTAATCTGAAAAAAGAATCTGGGCACAGCTCTGCGTGGATGAGCTATGACTGGAAAATCAATAATGGATAACCGTGACCTTTAGCCTTCAGGCCCTGCATTAAAAATAGACAGGATTTTGTCATGGAAATCGCTGCATGAGTTCAAGAACACTTCCAAAAATAACTACCTGTGAACACAGTTTGTTGTGACATTCACAAATGCAGGTTAGGGCACTATGATAGCAGACGAAACAGCGTCCATGATAGTCTCTCTTTTCTTTAGTCCTCCAGAAGTCCTGTGAAAAGGTTTTAAGTAACATCCAGATGAAATGTTTTTAAGGAAGTGCTTTGCATACTTTGGCACATCAGTGCCAAACCAGATTTATGACGACAGCATGGCTTCTTAGAAGAAAAGTCCAGCTGCTGGACTGGCCTGTCTACAGTCCAACATTTTCACCAATTAAAACTTCACATACCTACATTGAAGTACGTAATACAGTGAAGACTATAACTGCTGAACAACTAAATTTTTATCTAATATGGTTAATAGAACATTTCTCCACTCGCAAAGGAACAGAAACTGGTCTCTTCAGTTCCAGGGTATGAAAAGATAACGTTTCACAGTGGTCAGCATGGTGCTGGCCCAACTTCTTTTGAGGTTAATTGTTGATATCCAATTCGAGATGGAATTTCATCAGTGGGAAATGTTTTGCTTTCAAAATAGTTTATATTCAAATCAATACATTCTGTTTCACAGTTGTAAAACACGCCAACTCAAAATTAAGTTAACGCACTTAAGGTAAGGACTCAAGGTGAGGACCCAATGACGGAAAATCATAAAGTAAGTAGACGCCGACTAAACTAGGACTAAACTATTGAATATTAAATCAAAACCAAATACAAAACAAAAAACAAAATGAACTGAGCAGCAAGAGAAGAAAAACAATCCAAACTATATTAAATCTACACACCCTCTGAAAAACACCTGTTGTGTTGCCCTGCAAGCAGCAGGGGAGACAGAAATTGACTTTAGCTGCAGGGTTTCCAGATTATCAGCTGTTGTGAACCTTTTTTCCCCACATTAGCAGCAGCAGCACCACAGATGAAGTGTTAGGTACAAACTGGCAGCTTTGTCTTATCCTAAATATATATTTGACATTGTTTTCTTGTCACCTCATTTAGAAGGTCACATGAATGTTTACACAGCCAGACACACAGAATATCAACACGCTGAGCAAGCAATAAAAATTCAATACTTATTCAATACTAATTACTATGAAATATCAAAAATACTTGACCCTAAATGGAACTTTCAGTTGCTCTCAGTTGAGTTCTATTAGCTTCCTTGAGAGATCATAAGCTTTGAAAATACTAATCAGCAGTTCCACTTCCAAATTAAATCTGTAGTTACAACAGAAGAAAAGACAAGTGTCACCGCAGTGCCTTGATTCGGGGGCAACGAAGGAAGGTTCATGACAATTCATGGAGTTTCAAAGTCACAAAGTGATCAGGTATGATAAGGTTTGACCTCAGCATACTTGTCAAACTAAGCCTTTCCCCCCCTCAGAATGAGCAGAGTGGGAGACATACTCTCTCTCCACATAAGTTAAACAGTCCCCCTGCTTCTGTCATCAATGTGATCGACCTGACAGGTACCAGTCGCCTGTTTCATTTTAATGAGACAGATTCCTATTATCAACGCCACATTAGAATACAGAGACTGTATTCCAAGATACACTATATTGCCAAAAGTATTTGCTCACCTGCCTTGACTCACATATGAGCTTAAGTGACATCCCGTTCCTAATCCATAGGGTTCAATATGACGTCGGTCCACCCTTTGCAGCTAGAACAGCTTCAACTCTTCTGGGAAGGCTGTCCACAAGGTTTAGGAGTGTGTTTATGGGAATTTTTGACCATTCTTCCAGAAGCACATTTGTGAGGTCGCACACTGATGTTGGACGAGAAGGCCTGGCTCTCAGTCTCCGCTCTAATTCATCCCAAAGGTGTTCTATCGGGTTGAGGTCAGGACTCTGTGCAGGCCAGTCAAGTTCATCCACACCAGACTCTGTCATCCATGTCTTTATGGACCTTGCTTTGTGCACTGGTGCACAGTCATGTTGGAAGAGGAAGGGGCCAGCTCCAAACTGTTCCCACAAAGTTGGGAGCATGGAATTGTCCAAAATGTCTTGGTATGCTGAAGCATTCAGAGTTCCTTTCACTGGAACTAAGGGGCCAAGCCCAGCTCCTGAAAAACAACCCCACACCATAATCCCCCCTCCACCAAACTTTACACTTGGCACAATGCAGTCAGACAAGTACCGTTCTCCTGGCAACCGCCAAACCCAGACCCGTCCATCAGATTGCCAGATGGAGAAGCGCGATTCGTCACTCCAGAGAACGCGTCTCCACTGCTCTAGAGTCCAGTGGCGGCGTGCTTTACACCACCGCATCCGACGCTTTGCATTGCACTTGGTGATGTATGGCTTGGATGCAGCTGCTCGACCATGGAAACCCATTCCATGAAGCTCTCTGCGCACTGTTCTTGAGCTAATCTGAAGGCCACATGAAGTTTGGAGGTCTGTAGTGATTGACTCTGCAGAAAGTTGGCGACCTCTTCGCACTATGCGCGTCAGCATCCGCTGACCCCGCTCCGTCAGTTTACGTGGCCTACCACTTCGTGGCTGAGTTGCTGTCGTTCCCAAACACTTCCATTTTCTTATAATACAGCTGACAGTTGACTGTGGAATATTTAGGAGCGAGGAAATTTCACGACTGGATTTGTTGCACAGGTGGCATCCTATCACAGTTCCACGCTGGAATTCACTGAGCTCCTGAGAGCGACCCATTCTTTCACAAATGTTTGTAAAAACAGTCTGCATGCCTAGGTGCTTGAATTTATACACCTGTGGCCATGGAAGTGATTGGAACACCTGATTCCGATAATTTGGATGGGTGAGCAAATACTTTTGGCAATATAGTGTAGATCAAAAGCGGATGTACCTGTAGCTCTGGTCAATATAAGAGGAAAAAGAAGCACAGCATAAACAAAACCCGTCATATCTGTGTGGAGTTTGCTTGTTTTGCTCAGATATGCGGGTAATCGTTCCAGATTAAAGCATGAATCTCATGTTATTTGGAGTCTCTAGATTGACACCAGACATGAGTAGTAATAACATGTGATAAGATGAGCATGTGTCCCTGGGGTAGACACCCAAGCCCTCCCAGGACCCTGAATTGTCCGTGGAGGTACAGAAGATGAATGTGAATGTGGAAGGCGCTGCACTTGAACCGGCTTTATTCAGCTACAAATGTCAAGTGATTTCACCCCACTGTAATGACGTTACCTTCATGGAAGCTGATCCTCTGGTCAGCCTCGTTGACAAAGTGTTGCCGCGACATACGCACCACCTTGGGGAGGTCAAAGATCGTCACTGTGCATTCTGGGTAGACTGACGTGCACTGCTTGGCTAATGCTCCACTGCAGCCTGGAGAGAGGGAGAGAATTACTTTTGGTCATGGCACAGTGAATATATGACCTTCATTAACAAGAAGGCACTTCTCATACTCACTTTGCACACAAACAAGCATCCAGCACATTGACACATCAGTTGAATAGGTGCTTTCAGGTATAAACTCATCATTTATAAGCATTATTAGTATTCATTTGAACGTGGCAGCACTGGGAATATGGTTCATTTAACATTAATTTTACTAATGAGGGTAGAATTAAACTGAATGTAGAGCAACAGAGAGAGACACGGTCTCAGAGTCTTATTCAAGTATGTAATCTGAGAAAAAAACATTCTGACTGTTATCTGGTTAATGCTGAATAGCATTAAATCTATTCATTGTTTTTGGCAATGTCAATGGTGTTTATTTCAGGATAGTAGAATTGTTTTGGTTCATTTTCTGTGAACCTAATAGCATTTTAGTCTTCGTTAGTTGAGCTTTGATCCTAGACTTTACATTTAAATCTTAAGCATGCTAAAATGTTCCATTGTATTACAACTTTTGCATTACTCACCAGGAACCATTTTAATACATTCTGTGCGAAACACGTGACCATGTTATGTTTTTATTTAATTTTATTTGCCGCGCAATGAGGTTAATTTTAACACGAGATATAAATCAACATATTATTCACATAAGCAATAAACTTACATTCACAGACTTACTGTTTTCCCGTTTCCTTTCAGTTACAGAGATAACTCGTGTTATAAAGCAGAAGCCATACATCTGAGCGGAGAACAAGACCTTGAGATGAGTATGCCCACACACTCATGCACATGAAGGCAGAAACATGGATTTAATGTGGAAATATGAATCTTGATGCTTTGGCAGTATTATTATCATCTCTCATGCTCCATAAAGCCAACCGAATCTCATACACAAAAGAAAAAATGATGGATAATGATAAAGACAAAAGGAGATAGAATGGGCAAAAGAAATAGCTAAGTGGAAAATGCAGGAGGGGAATGAACAGAGGCTAGGAGACTGAATACGGCATCAAAGGAGCTCACTGACAAACCTACAAAGCAAGGCAGACTTGGGCCAGTGTTTGTGTGTTGATACGTGTGCAGAGAGGGCAAGCTTTCCTCCAAGCTATCCTCCGATATGACCTGCTGTTGCCACATCAGTGTGTTTTCTTACAAAGCTCTATCTTTTCCCACACACACAGACAAACACACATACAAACATAGAGCCTAAATGGCTATCAAACCAAGCAGGGGTCAGTAAAGGATAAAAATCAAAGGGCAACAAGAAGGAGCAAAATCAAACACACAACATATTTTTCAAGACCCAACACAACCTGGCAGCCACAATCTCTTAATGAAATCCATTAATGGGAGTTTTGTGATTTAAAAAAAAACAAATACAGGGACATCATCATATACATTTTTTGGCTGTCTTCTGTTATGTTTGTGTGCTTGGCAATGGCCATATATACTGCATAGATGGACAAAAAAGTATAAGAAAATACTGATTTTTGTGTTAAAATGTTGTGGGTAGAACTCATATGTTGTCAAGGAAACAAATCACTTGAGTAAAAACACGGGAGTATATAACCACTACTTGAAATAGTGATTTTCCTTGTGCTTTTGCCATTTATATGTCTGGGTCAGAAACCCATTTTTTGGACACCCATCCCTGCTGTTGCAGGTTAAGAGACCAGGGAACCCTCAGGAAGTGAAAAACATCCTTCAGACTTCAGATGGTCTGAAAGAGAACTCAGAGTTACGAGAAAAATGCCTTTATGTTCAGATCAAGAAACATACGTTTCATCTGAGTGCCTGTTCAGTGTTTGGAGAGGTATGTGTGGGAATAAAAAACGGGAAATGTTGACCATTTTCTGCTTGTTTTTCAGGGATTTTTCTGCCTCTTTTAGAGCACTACTTCGAAGCTAGACAGACAGATACTGCCTCATGTCTCATATCCATTAGAGACCTAATCAGCTCGCTGGCTTGACAGTTGGACAGACAGAGACCGATCCGAGCAGCAGGTGTGCCCAGACACAACAGATGCTGTGTGAGAGACGGGGTCTGCACGGGACGATACGGCCGTGCCCTTCAGTCTCCTGCTGCTTGCGTGCTCGCACTTTTTGGCGATGCAGCTTCATGCATAAGCATGACAATACAGCCCTACGCAGGGAAAGTCACACAAGAGTGGGAAAAGACATGAGGAGACCGAATTAGCTTTTAGTGGCTCCACAGCTCCCCTGTGTGGTCAGCTCAGGTGGTGCACGCTCCTTGCTGTCCATCTGTGGGGTTTGTGGGTCAGAGGTTTTGATCTTTTGTAATGCATTTGGTATTAAAAGTGTTTTCATGTCCGGCTCCTTACTTATATTCATATTGAACTACAAAAAGATTCCATCAAACTATCATTGAAACTAATTCCCAATTTGATTGCCATACAATCTGTAGAATAGAGTGCATGCTTGAATCAGATAAAAAAATATTCTTATGAGTGTAGACAGAACAGACCAAGCATTCATTCCTAAAGACAGAGCTAGAGCTTTGTAATCTGGTTGTTATATGAGTGGAACCCATTTTAACCTTTAGCCTGAACTTGACGCACTGTAGGAGTCCGGGAGAAAACACACTCACGCTCACCAGCTTTCGGACAAACCTATTGCAGCTTTCTTTCCATCCTTCTAATTTGATTCTGCTTCACTGCTGCTTGGACCTCTCTGGTGCACAGTCAGTTTTGACATGCCATCATTAATTTTTAGTTCTTTTTCAGTTTGTTTTTTCCTCGTCACTTTTTTAAATCAATGCACCAT
The DNA here is from genome assembly GCA_013363375.1 of Menidia beryllina. Taxonomy (NCBI): domain Eukaryota; kingdom Metazoa; phylum Chordata; class Actinopteri; order Atheriniformes; family Atherinopsidae; genus Menidia; species Menidia beryllina. The sequence goes on from JABUIW010000214.1 coordinate 8,466,693, forward strand.
TTGCTGTCTTTATAAAAGGCTTAGTAAAGAATCTGCCCTTCAAAGATGATTATTGATTAAATCTGACAAAGTTGCACATTGTGCATTGAACAAAGCTTCTTTGATGTGTTTAAGTATGAAAAAAAGTGACTGCAACATCTTGTTTTACATTTACACACTTCACTGTAATGCTTTGTTTTTCCAGTCAGTTGAACGATCCTCTCATTTACAACCAAATGAAAATGTCCTTTCTGAGATCCAGGATAAATGGCAAAATTAATAGAAAATTTATTTGAAATAAACTATTCACATTCTAAAATTGCAGTTTCCGCCATAATCTGAAGAGGAGACGGATTAAAAGACACTGATAGACTGTTTAATGTGTTGAATGTGTATTAGTTTGGTGTGATTTTCTTTTGCTCACATCTGTTTTAGATACATTAGCCTTAGCCAGCTGTCACTACATTAACACATATCAAATGTTAATTATGATGAACCAGCAAACTAATGCAAACTAATACGAGGTTTTCATATACGAAAACAGAGCCTTACCTCCAAGGTCACAGATGATTTTGAAAGGTGAAAGATCAAAGGCTCTGATCACATCTTTTCCACAGATGTTCCAAATCGAGTTCATTAACTGCATGAATTTGACCATTTCTTCATCAGACCTACACAACGACACACACAAAGAGGGAAAAGGAATGTTTTTATTTTATTTATGTTTTTACTGGCTCTTTCAGTTTTGTCTCACCACACCAAAGCAAAAATCCTTTTATCGTTTTCTGTTTGCCGTCACCTCAGGGACAACGTGCTAAAAGATACTCACACATCCACACACTGCTCAAACACAGCGTTTCTCCCTGTGGCGACACCATGGTTTCTACGTGCGTGACAGACAGGGTGTGGCAGAACAGAACAGCCCGTGGTGACTGCTGCTGCTCTGAGGAATCTCCCCCTTCATCAAGCAGCACCACTGCGAGGGCTGCGCGCACGCACGCACGAGCGCACGTGCACGTCCTCCCCTCGCGTGGAGCTATTCCTATTTAACTGAACTCCGCAGCGACAAAGTGCGTCCTCAACTGATACTCAAAGCAACTTCATATGACACAGTGCCGTCCAGAGGAACTTTGAAAGTGACTCATGGCTGGCGTCAGACTCTGACTGTATTGGATGTGAAAAGAAAACAATGACTGAGAGGCCAAGCGGCAGACTGTCAAGTTTAATATGAAAGCACTTTGGGCGTTATGTATTGAATGCACTTAAAACAACAATGTCCCAGCTTTAACATGGCAACCCTATATAAAAACAGGTTTCCTGATTAAGTTTGGGCGATGGCATCATTTTTTCTAGGGTTAGACATCAGTCAGGGTTATATCTCATATAAACCACTCTGATAATGCATTGGTCACCTAAATCAATGCCATTTTATTGGTGGCCTTGACTGCGTGAGCTCAATACATCACAAAGAAATGTCACCTGGAGAAATTTAGGAATCAGACTCCTTTGACTGGGTTAGCACACCAAACTGGGTAAGAACTAGCTGAGGTAGCAGAGAAATGAAAATGATATACAGACAAACAGCTTTCTATACTTTAAAGTAAAAAAACAAAGTTTAGGTAGACATTAAAAGTGTTTGCTTGCCTTGTATATAATAATAATGATAATGATAAGAAGAGGAAGAAAAAATAGGAAAAAATGATGTTTTTATGTATTTCTGTATCCAAAAATGATTTAGAAATTCAAACTTCTATTAGACTAAAGTACATTGTGTACAGACTTGTGTAATTCCGTCTCTTGTTATTTGGATACACTCCACTAACAGTACAGAAAGCATATTTATGAAAATGTCATCATCATTAATCCAAGAAATTGTGTCTCAGAAATTTCCTGGGTTCAAGAATTGAAGCTAAGAAAAAAGGACACGGCTGTAAATTATTCAGGTGCAGAACAAGGGTGGTTAAATGGCGTCAACAGGGGTCTGAGTCATCCAGCTACCTTTGAATCGTCCTGCTCCCGCTGCAGCGCTCCCAGAACGCGCTGAATGATTTCAGTGGCTGTTTCCCTTGCTAATTTACCCACAGTCTTCCCGGGGGAAATCAGCAGACACCAACAACTGCTGCTCCATGTTCAATCAGCAGTGCGCAGGTGCTGACATTGTTCTTGGAGGGAATCTCCGTTTTCAAGACAGCAGAGCTGAATTGCAAATGCTTCTTCACAGGTGTATTATTAGAAATGGAGACAGAAATAAAGAAAAGGATGTGCCTGAAGTATAGCGAATTTTACTTTTTTTAAATCCCTGGTGCAGTTATATGTGATACAGGCCAATTCATAAATGCTTATACTGATCAGTTTTGTTTGATTTATTATGTTATCTGATGGAAATTATACAACATTTTGAATGTTGCATGTTTTCTCCAGTGAATGACGTGGAAGCAAAGCGAGGATGTTTTAGCAAGTTCTCCCTTGGTGTTTCACTTGGGATGGATTCTCGTCCTTTGGGCCGTGGTAGTGTTTAGAAGAAGAGGGCCTCAGGCAAGCAGACTAACATCTTTTAGCAAACAAAGTGTGAATTCTTAAGTGTGTGATGGCCCCTAAAAACTGCTGACCAGTAGATCAGTGAAGCGTTAAAACTCCAGGCAGTGTACACTATAAACACGCCAGACCTCAAGGACAATGGAAGATGCATTCTCTCTTTGCTGTCCCCCCGCTTCTTCACATCCCTGCCCAAACCCTCCCACCCCCACCCCCTCCATTTCTGCCTTTCTGTCACATTTCCTACTTTCTAATGAATCCCACTGGCCCCTCTTTTTTTTGTGCAAAGGAGGGAAAACACGACATACAAGCTTAAGAGAAATGGAAATTAAATGAACAGAAATGTGTGTGTGTGTGTGTGTGTGTGTGTGTGTGTGTGCTGGTGCCAATGACACTAGCACAAATTCTAACCTGTAGAGAGCCTCAAATAGATCTTTTGAATTGACTCCAAAAGCTTTTTCATACTGGTTTCTCCCTTCTCTGGAAAAGGAAAAAATAGAGCATTATAGAAAGATGTAATCACTGACAGATATGAATCTTATGTTTTTCCTGCAAATATATTAGACTGAAATTAAGGAGTCACTTTTATTATTTAATACTAAGTCTATTTTAGGGTTTCTCACACATAGACTGATCTGAACACCTCAAAGAGAGACCCCCTATCTCCTGCCAGTACCCCCCTCTTCCATACTAAATACCTCGTACCTCATGTTCAAAAAGCCAGAATTCTTAACCACTTTGTTATTACAAAGAGTTCAGTCCAAGCTGCTTGTTTTCACTTCCTCCTCCACTGCAGCCCCCTGCTCCAGATTCAGTTGGGGGTAGTTCCTTTGTTTTAAAACCTCTGAAGTCAAAGCCTAAGATCCCAGCTCTCCCGCAGTTACGTCAGACATTTCTCCTTCCCAACACATCGCCCGCCATTGTTTGGTCACGACTCTGTGTGTGTCTTTTTTTTTTTGCACAGGTACTCTGTTCAATAACTCTGTTTCCTTTTGTGTCTCCTTGAGTCCTTAAATCTAAGGTAAAGTGTACACTTTCTGACCACGATATATTAAGACAACCATAAGAAACTGCTCATCACCTCATAATATTGCATGATATAGTTTATGTGTTAAATATTTGCATTCAGAAAGAGACTTTAAAAAAAAAAAAAAGAATATTCTGGCCTGGATACTCATTTGGAATTTCCTCTCTTGTGTGAAGTGCCTGTGCTCAGTGGACTCACCTGACAGCGTCTGTGAGGTAGTGCCAGCACAGGTAGATGGTTCTGGAGCTGTACTGGATGGACTGATAGAGGGACAGAGGGCTGGAGCGGGTGAGGAAGACCCTGGCCTGCTCCGTGTTGCTGTAAAACACTGGACCGGGTGGAGGAGGACAGGCAAATGAGTGAAAACCAACAGTTGTAGGTGTGAGAGCACAGATTGGCTGTGTGTGTTGGAGACACTCTGACATGACAGATGTGTAAAAGAGCTGTTTGTCTAAGTGGAGCTGCTGACTGTAATTAACATAAAAATGGCAAACAGAGTAGACGTTAAATGTGATGCCGTTAGAGATGAGATAATTGAGCTGGAGTTTGATTTTCCGTTTCCGTAAAACTGGATTCTACTTGTCTCATGTCATCCATACATGTGTTTTTTTTTTTATCTTATTCTATGTCACTATGGATAGATAACACCTGATTTAGAATTATCACTGTTTGAATTGACTACTTGAACATAACTCTGTTTGACAAGGCAGTGCTTTTTGGGTTTCTGGGTTTTGACCTTGATCATCCTCTCGGTGTGTGTTGAGCAGCTGCAGGCCGGTGCAGGCAGCCAGCAACCTCTGGGTACCGTCCAGACTGGCCCCCACTGCCTGGCTGATCTCCTCCGCAGACAGAGGCCGGTCTGCACTCGACAGCGCGTCAAAAACGCCCAGTTCGCAAGAGGTGAACACCGTCTGAGTGATGACAGATAAGGTATAAGTAATGTGGAAAAAAAGAGAGAAGGAGATAATGCATTTGATTGAGTTCAATTCAGAAAAAAAACATAATGGATTGTGATAACATTTTAAAAACCAGTACGTATAGGGTTATGAGAACTGAGATTTCAACCTAACAGAGCCCAGTGTTAGTCGTGTGATTGATCCTAATCTGCAAGAAACCTTTTGCTTTTTAAAATAGCTTGCTAAGGGGTTCCTAAGCGAGCTGTTTTTAAAGCAAAATGCTGAAGTAAAGTTTGATTTCCTTAGATCGTTGTTAATGTCTGCAAAGCCCATTGCGTTGATTAAAAAGTAATTTAAAGCATATTTTGGTCGTCTGCTCATTGGAATTTACTGACATATTTTTAATTTATGCATCATGAGTTACTGATCTTAACTTTTTGAGCTTTATCAACATCCTTTGGTTTACGAGGCTATATTGCTGTCACAGGTATAAAACTAAGTGTAGTGAATAACTGCTGATAATGCAAAAATGCTATACAAATAAGTTGTTTTGTAACAAACCAAACATCTATAAAGTGCTTGTTTAGTGTTGGCTCATTCTTTTATCACTAGGAAAACTCTAGTGGGTCCATACCTTACAGGGTGAATAAATTACCTTAGATATAAGGAAGCCCTCCATGTATTCCAGTATTTTTCTGGGGTACAGGTCTTCAGCTGGTGCCCCCACAGTGGAACTCATCTCTTGACATTTAGACATGGTTAGAGAAAAAAAAAAGTCTTATACCTGGAAAACTGGAGTTCCCTGCAAACCTGGCAGCTTCTGGAGAGGCTTCAGCAGATGTTTTTGTGCGTAGCAGTGACAGCAGAACCAGACTAAAAGCAAAAGCGCCCACCCGGCAGCCGCAGTGAGAGTAGCAGTGGGCTAAGCTGATTACAGCCAGATAACCCAGATTAGGGCATGGGCTCAGGCTGGCAGACAAAGAAACAACTCTGTGGGAACACTGTCGCCTTGTTCGCCATCACTCATCCACCACTTCACATACCAGACCTGCTTTTCCCAACTTTTTAATCACCAACACAAAAGGGAATCAATAGTGAAAGATGATCAAAGCTTTTCCGATTGGATGGTTCTCGACAACCTTGCACATCTTCACCTTTTTCCTTCAAGTTTACCTTCCCTCTTAATGTCAGCCTTCTTTCAAAGGCCATTTCTGATGAGGGTTCAGTGAGCAGTGGATACATTTATATTCATCATATTTCTTAAGGTCAGATACCATGTTAATCTGCTGATTTTTTTTTTAGGAAGGCCACATTTTGAAGCTGAATTTCTTAATCTTTTTCAGGACGGAGTGAACAGCATGCTGAAAAAAGCCTCCGGTCCGGGAATCAAACCGTGCAGATTGGAGAGAAATCGGAATAAACGATGTCTGTGCAACAAGCCGATAGTCACAAAGTGCTGCAAGTTTGAATTTATTTACAGTATTTTTAAATGAGAGCAGACAGCGCAGGTACATCCTGAGGTAGGTGTCTTCTGCCACACCTAATTATTGATAGGCTCATGCCCAACAATCAGAATCAACTAACTACACAACTTAAGAAATATTATCTAAGATCTCTTTGCAATTATGGCCAAAGTCTATTGCTGCATATAAAAAAAGGTTCCCAAAATGTGGTGAAGCGCATTGTTATATTAATCCTTTCTCTTAACCTTTAAGAGATTTTGGAGAGCAAGAACAAAATCATTAAAATTTTGAAAAAAAAATAGGTCATCAGGTTGAACTTTTTAATTTGAGCAACTTGCAGCCAAAACTCGACATGCTCCAGCAGAGCAAATGCAGAACAGACGTCTTTCCCCCAGACAGGCACAAATCACAACGTAGGTGTGGAAATGTCAACGGACATCCCCAAAACAAATACAGCTAAAAGAAATTCTACCGCCTCTAATAAAATTTAAAAAAATACACATCCCAACATGAAACACTGATCTTTCACCTTTGCTCTTTGACACGAACCCCAAAAGTCAGATTATCAGGTCACAACAGAGACAAACCTTTGTTTTTTAAATTCACATATTCAGAACAATATGCTGACTCATGTTCACCACACTGAATCAGGATTTCAAGCAGCAATACTTAGAGTTCAAATTATTCAACAAGTTACACCATGATCCCCACCAAAATCGTGCATTTTGAAGTTTTATTTGCCTTTTTTGAGCCTGTATCTGGAGCAAAACAAATGACAATTTGACAATTATTTCTGCTTCTTGTAATTTGTAAGGACTCCAGATTTCTAACAGCAGAGGAAGTATTTGTAATAGCGTAGTAGTTCTATCACAAATAATGTTTTGTTGAAAATATATATACTGGGGCAAACTTTGACGCAGAGATAAATCCAGGTCAAATCAAACACTAAGCCGTTATGTGATCCAAGGAACTTGGAAGTATGGAAAGTAGAAAACTGAAACTTTCACATACTGCAACTTTAGGGGAGAAAATGGAAAAAAAAACGTAACACTTTATGAGCAGAAGTGGTTTTGTGTACGTTGTGTAAGTGGAAAGAAAAAATAACGGATCTAGTTGACCAAACCCCCCCAGCCTTCGGTCTAGCGCCTCCTGGAGTGGCTGCGATCCCTGCTGGTGCTGTGCCTGCGGTACCGTCGGCTGTGGCTCCTGTGACTCCTGTGGTTTGGACTTTTATTGCTGCTCCTGGAACAATGTCTGCCGTTTCGGTGGTGGCTTCGCTTGTGGCTCCTCCCCCTGCTGTAGCTCCTCCCCCTGCTGCTGCGGCTACGGTCGGAGCTGGAGCTGCTGCCGCCGTGGCTGCGCCTCCTGCTCTCGTGGTAACTGCCACTCCTCCGGTGACGCCTCCTTCCGCGGCTTGTGGTCCTCCTTCTGCTGTGGCTTGGGGAGGGCCTCCTTCTCCCCTGACTGTGCGAGTTCCTCTCTCTGTGGGAGTGACCCCTTGCTCGTTCCCTACTGTGCCTGCTCTCAACCCTTTCCTCCCTCCGATGCTCCCTTCCTCTCCTCTCCACCGGGCGCACGCTGGATTTAGATCCCTGCTTTTCTTTGTTATCGGGTGCTTTTACCTTATTCAGACCCAGAACCTCCAGCATCACATCACCAGGAGAAGCGGCATCTTCCGCTATAGGCTCAACCTGGTCCTGAGTTCCTGCTTCCCCAGTACATTTCCCGCTGCTTTTCTTAATCAGGTTGCACAGCAGCTTCTCCCTCAGCTCCCTCTCTTTGCGTTGGAGCTCCAGAGCTCGCTGTTTCTCCGTCTCCACCCTGCGCAGCTCCTCCTCCTGCTTGCGCCGACAGGCCTCCAGCTGCTGAAGACGGGCTAGTTCCTCCTTCTGTCGAGCCTGCTCCTGCCTCTCCAGCTCCTCGCGTTCGGCCCTCTCTTTTTCCACTTGCTGCTGCTTCATAGTCTACAAAAAAAAAGGACCAAACACAGGCAAATAGAAAGATTAACGACAGAAGAGGACATTACATCACTGGAACTTACAGCTTTATCCTTTGCAGTGAAAGTGTAGCAGGATGAGTTTTGCTGAATCATGACTAAGAAAAAGCCAACGGGGGGGGGGTGGGGGCAACTGGAATTTTCAAAGATTCCAATTCACTGGACAGGGAGGAAATTAGAGTGAAAAAAAGATCTGCTTGTATTTGTGTGCCCTGTCAAAGTTTATCATAATGAACCTGCAGTGTTCCAGTAACTCTTTTCGGCACAGGCCAGCGCCACACTGTGGGGGTTTGCTACCTTTGCTCGGGCCAGAAGCTCAGCAATCAGCCGTATTGATTCCAGATTTCGCTGAGCTAGCAGCAGCCTCCTCTCTTCCATGGCGATCTTCATCTGCAGCTTTTTCTGCTCCTCCTCCTGCTGCCGCCTCACCTTCTTCAGATTCTTCCTCTCCTCTTTCTCCCGCAGCTTCTGCTCTCGCTTCCGTATTCTTTCCTCTTTCCGTCTCTCCTTCTCCTCTTCTTCCTTCTCCCTCTGTTTCCTGAACAGATGATTAGGTTGACGCTGTGAATATCATACCAATTCCTTTAATTGGACAAAATATTAAATGTTTCAGTTGTGACGCACACACTCTAAAGAGGAAAAAAAGACACAATCATATCAAGTTGCCCACATAGGAGGAATGGAAATAACTTGGTGGTATTGCCTATTGTTCAAATGATCATATTTATAATCGTTATTGACCCACAACATCCGTTGGTGCATTTCTGGTCAAAACACAAACACTGTCTGTATTACAGCTTCATAGCTGGAAAATCAATGTGCTGAAAGGCCTGGGCCTGGTCCAGTTGTTTGGAATCATATATTAAAGGCAGAACTAAGGCAACCATTCACTCCATTCTTTTCTTTGCTGGAGAAATAATGTAGCTACATTTTACATTAGTGTTTTTCTAAGAATATCGTCTACATTTATTATGCTGATGAAGGGCAGCCTCATCTTTGAGATGGATGAACCTCAGGATATTATTAGTGTGAACCATCCTGAACCTGTTCCACACTTCATTTGTACCTCTCCTCCTCTTTTCGCCGCTCCTCCTCCTCTTTCTCCCGCCGTTTCTGCTCCTCTCTCTGTTTCTCCAACTCCTGCAGCTTCAACCTCTCAAGGCTCCTCCTCTTAATGGACACCTCGCTCAGGTGTTTGCTTGTGTCAAAGGTCACCTGAGAAAAACATTTCATCACTTTTTTAATGCACTGTAACGACTTTTACGAAGACTTTTGCGTTGGTCACTTCTGTTACCTTCAAATGTCTACTCAACTATCAGCTTAGTTCAAAAACACAATAGGCAAAACAGATTTAGATATAACTCACCTTTTGCTTCACTTATCTTTAAACAGACCTTCCTTTCCTCTTTTCATGTTCACTTACTTTACACGGCTTATTTTCAGTGGATTAGGAGACTGTGCTCTCTCAGCTATCTTAACCCTGAAAGCACTGACGATGCGTCTTCGCCTCTCATTTCACTAAAAGGTCTTAAAGCTACTTTGTGGCTCTAGCTGCCCCGGTGTCATTGTTACAATATACATTTATAACTATAAAGTTGTAATCACTTGTTGGTCTAATGCACAAAACAATTCAGACAAATCCCTGCTGTTAATGTGTGAAACTGACCAGTTTCTAATGGACTGATGAAGAGTGCTGTGGGCTCAAACTGGTCAAATTTGGGTGCTAGAGATTACTCGAAGCTGCTTTACTGCATAACCTTGCAGATACTAAAAAGACTCTGGCTCTGGTATTTACACAATCATGATGTTCAGACTTGTGATAAAAATATCTTTAATCATTAAAAAAAAAGTTGATGAACATTTTTAATGTACCTTAATGTTGCACGCCACCGCCTTTCCATCCTCTCCTTTCAGCATCAGCTTCATGCCTCGCAGAGTGTCCATGGCCTTTGTGAAGCCACAGTATTCCTGATACTGTACATAAGCCTCAAAGTTCAGGTGACCACCAAAGCTGAACGTACTGAAGTTCTTGTCAAGCATCTCCTCCCTGTATGGGTCCAGCATGGGAATATCAACATTCCGCACCTTAAAGACACATCACACAAAAATACCAAAAATTAAGGACATTAATGAATGTTTTGTGCCATAGTTAGGTAGAAATAAGCATATTAGGACTGCTGTACATCTTAATGTCCTTCAACATTTAAGCTGGAAGTAGAATCACCTTGCCAAATGCCTGGAAAACAGCAGTAAGAGCCTCTTCTGAGGGCCGGTCTGGGTATTGGCTGTCTTTCTGGCTGAACCAGCGGCAGGGAAGTCCTTCCAGGTGGATGGTGTCAGGCCTCTCGCCTGGCAGAGTCTCATTCATGTCCTTGGCATCACGGAAAAAAGAATCCCAGTCGTGACGTGTGGGAAAGTCCATCTTATTTTCTACCGCACGAACCTGAAGAGAGAAAGACCAGTAAAATACATAACTGGATATAACGAACCGTTACATTATCTAATTCAGAACGCTTATGTGCAGTTCTTAGGTGTAGACTTCATAGCATGAGGTATATCTTATATCTGGTCTACCACTGGTATTAACAGCTGGCCAAACAGATGTAAAGCTACTTATGGATGAGTAGAAGGCACATTCAGAAACAGGGCTAACTTGTCCTACCTTGAGTACATCAGTGAATCCACTTAGTTTGATCGTTTTTCCATCCAAACGCCCTAGCAGGCTCTTTACCACCATTTTGTTTTCGACCTCTCCTTCAAAACGGATGAAATCCATGGTGCTCTTGGAGATTCGCAGGGCTGAAAATAGCTCCGGGGCGACCATGGCCTTCACCCGCTCCATCACTTCCCAGTTGGAGATGCTCTTGCCTGGCAGCTTGAGTTGGGGCAAAGCCACGCTGACGGTCATTTTTGCAATGGGTTTGAGGTACAAGTTGTACCTATCGGACAGACACACTGCCTCTGTTGTGTCGTGGACTATGGTGGTCATTGTAGCAGACAGGAGGGACAGCTGCAAGCAAAACGACGTTAAACAAAAACATCATTTATATTTGAAACATTTCAATGCCTAAAGAAAACCTGAAAAGTTTATGTTGATGGACCGTTCATAATTATATTAATAACTCTGCAAAACTATTAAAACCAATGAATTGCAGTTCATATTTCTAGTAAATTACAGACAGTTGATGAGTTGCTAACATCTTGACACCTCTGATTATGCACTTTCTCGAACCTTCATATTTCTTAAACAAACACGGAGAAACATAATAGCATTCATCAGAAATTAGCAACTCTACAGGAATGAACTATAAGATTTTATACATAACCCGTATCTAATTACCATTTTATCTATAAAACAGATCAAAGTTATCGCTAAACTTAAGACAACTTCAGCTAACGCCTGTTTAGCTAACGCCTGTACTAATGTGGACTAAAACAACACTTTAGATTAATTTAGACCGGATCGTAAATTACGCAAATGCATACAAATGGAAAGTTTGATTTGACGTTCTGGACAGCTCACCTAATCACAACAGCCAGCTCATTTTATCAACCGCAGGCTAGTTAGCTTAGCTTAGCCGGTTCCATAACTACCGCCAGGGCTGTGAGACAACGGTCAGTCTGCTTGTATGTACATTTGTTAACACGTCCGTTTACTGCGGATACAACCACAACTTACCAAACATCGGTTGGCCGTTTGATGGGGGAAAAAAATGCAGAGACAATTTTGCTGTAGTTCGCTAAAGTGAACAAAACATTAGTGGACAGAAGTCACCCAAACAACCATTAAAACCTGAGAAGCTGCTTCGTGCTAATTCCGCATGCAGTCAACTTTCACCTCATAGACAAAAAGAGGTGTGACGTCATCGTATTAGCTCCGGACAACAAAGACAGCGCCCCCAAGTGGCCAAATACACCTCGGAAGAACATATAGTTAAATAAATAAATAAATAAATAAATAAATAAATAAATAAATAAATAAATAAATAAATAAATAAATAAATAAATA
>JABUIW010000214.1:8478607-8526015 GCA_013363375.1 Menidia beryllina
ATAAATAAATAAATAAATAAATAAATAAATAAATAAATAAATAAATACACACACACACACACGCATATATATATCATAAAAATATGATGCATATATACATATAAATAGGAAAAATGAATAAGAGATCAATAATGAAAAAAACGAGTCAGTGAGTAAAGTGTAAATCTGTGTCTGTATGTCACGTTTAATATTTGCAGTATACAGATCACCGATAAGTGCTGACATACTTTGTATTGATGCTATAAATCGCATGTCAAAAGCACGAGTGGGTGACACTGAATATTCGTTGCTATAGGTTGATGCCTATTTGGCAAACTCGGGCGCACATTTGGCTTTGTATGAATGTCACCATCACTGCAGTAACTCCTTCAGCTGAAAGCAAGGGAAATAGATGCACTGGACATGGATTAGTCCAACAAGGCCCCAGGCAAAAAAGCTGGCACAGATTCCCTGTAAAGATGGCAGAGGAATTTACATAACAGGCATTGCCCCTTTCAGTTCGTATGTAGGTCAGTAACTGCTGGCAGAGAGGCTCTCTGTTCTGTCCTGATCAGTGGTTATCGAAAAGATAAGTTGCCCAAGGCAACTCTGGATGTCACAAGGCCAGACAGCTCAGAATCGCTTCTTGAACAGTAGATGAGATAAACACCAGAGATCCACGAAACACCAGAAGACTTGTGAGCGTTTCCATTAATATAAGCAATACACTTTGGAAATGCAGTTTCTGCTTGTGTGTCATACCGATTTTAAATTGTAAATCTGATGTGATAAATGTGGAAAACAAACTGGGACAGGGTACTGAAATAATGTCAAGAGGATTGTAGGAGCTGGAGTTATCTTTTTAGTCCCAGGCACTGACAACATTGGCAGGAATTGTGCATCTCTCGCACACACAGGAAGGCTTATGGACGTCAAAATCCTCTTCTATTTATATTTTATATGTTCCCCTGCAAAATGCATCTGCAGACAAGCTTGGATAAATGCCAAATAGAAAAACACACAAATAAATGAAAGACTAAACTACTTGTCACATGCAGGATATGCAGATAAAACGGCTTTCACTCCAGAGACAAACAGAGATAGACGGATGCAGATGTCAGGTCGGGGAGGATCGCCACGAATTTCACTTTGGCTGAAAAACTAGCTGTGGATCTATTATGTGCTAAAAAGCCTTTGGACAGGAAGTTGTGGATTTACTGTAAATGCTCCACCAAAGCTGGGACAGGGGTCATCAGATCATCCATTATTCAGCACCAACAGACAAGGACAATCGCTGGCCGTCAGCAGGAACAGCGGCTGGAGTAAGCTGCTTCATTTGGTGCTTTAGCCTCATGGCCCTCTACAGATTATTTTCCTGGCGTAAATCCCTTTAGATCTTCTATATAATTACTCAATGTTTATAAAATGGAGTAAAGTAACTTGTGTGACTGCTTAACTTCACTTTTTCCAAAACAAGTATTGCTTTAATTCACATTTAACAACAAAACATGACTATAAAGACAAAAGTGCCTTATCAAAAATTATTCCACATCACGAAACTACACAGTATTTCACAAACAGGGCTGACAACAAATATTTACAGAATAAAACAAGTGATTAGGTTGGACATTTCTCACACTCATGCAACTGAGAGAGGAAATCCCATTGATATATTTCCCCTTCCAGTGTCTCTCAACAGTAATTTGAAGCACAATGATTAAAGTACAAAAAATGCTACAAAATACAGGGGGAACATTTGTAAAATCTAGCATATGTCGTTAGGGAAGTCATGTTCACATATTTGGGAAACCGGTCAGGAAGTCTGCTCAGTGCAGCTCAGATGAGCATCCAGCAGATTCTGGATCACACTTTTCGCTATTCAGAAATAACAAATGTAATAAAAAAGTTGAGTGATCGTTTCTATAGAAAGGTTGGACCTGTTGACGAGGGCCGACAGAGACCTTCATTCAGTCTGAGACACTGCAGTTTGCTTGATTCCCTTTTTACTGTAAAACTAATCGATATTCTGCTGGACATCTATCATCGTGTGGACCAAAGCCCAAACTGAAAAGCACCAATGTTATCTGTAAATTTATCTTCAGACGAATGAAGCGTCAATTCTGAATTAAATCAGTGAATCAGTGTCATGTTAAGAAATGTGAGATTTCCTGGAAAGAGTCAGATATGTCCGAAAAAATGTTCTTAAAAAACAACAGAATCCCAATAATAACCCGGAGTGAAAAAGGAAAAAAGCACAATATTAAAAATCTGATGTACAAAATAGTAGAAAATTGGATGTATACGACATGATCCATGTGCTTCCAACCGGGAAAAGAGTTTCATTGCAAACTAATGAGTCTGCTTCTTGATGTTCGGTGCCAAGTGTCAAAGAACATGAGTGAAAGGTTTGGAAACAAATATGCAGCTTCATTTGTGCTTCGTATACATGGTGAATGAACTCTATTCGCTCCAAACAGCTGGAGGGGTTCAGGCTTCTGCAGCCCAATCCCACAAAACAACAACCAGCTTCAAAGTGACAAGTGCAAACCAGCTGACTGTACAAGAAATACAAGAAAGAAAATCTGTTCATTAGTAAATCAGCTCAATTGTTATGTACAAAAAAATCCCCATCAGCACCATCCAATTATAAGAGATAAAAAATGTAAATACCCAACTCTGTAAATATATTACTTTGTAAACATACGTGGTTATGCAGGAGAGTCTGGAACTGATACAAAGTGCTACTTTTGTAGAATTATGCTGCTGGAATGAAAGCTCAATGTTGTTTTTTTGCATCATACTAAAAGGAGGATACCTGGTTTGATCTTTTTAGCTGCTCCAAATTAGGTCCTGAAAATACAGAAAGATGATGCTACATGAAGTGTCCCTTCCACTGTGTGAAGAACAAAAGTCTAAATAGATTTGAAGTTTTAGAAAAAACAGAAATTTCTGGTTATCCCCGTTAAATCACCCTGAAAAAAACAAAACATATAAGCTCCAAAAATTAACTTTGAATCTTGATTTCTGAACACTGGATTTGTGTCATAGAAATATCCGACCACTGATCTTAGAAAAGTTAGAAATCTGAAAATAAAAGTGAAGTGAGACGGGTTCATTTATCGTGTCGCAGACTTGCCTTCACCCAAACAGGTTGGACAGCGGTCTTGGTCGCAGAGGGCTGCTGGGCAGGTCCTCCCCTCTTCCGACCTCTCCCGTGTCCCTGAAAGAGGCGCTGTGGATGATCTGGGCCCGGTGGCGCCCCCGATGCAAGCGGGCGTTCAGCCGGCCGAGAGACGTCTTCCTCTGCAGGCCGCCCTTGGCCTTCCCGGACCCCGGCGACTCGTCGGGCGGCTCGGCCGGCGAGTTCAGCAGCCGCAGGGGGTTCAGGTTGCCCTGGAGGACTTTGGGGAACCTCCAGCCGCGCCCTCTCGAGCTGCCATTTTCCGTGTCCGACTCGGCGCCGGGCGAGGTGACCACTCCGTCCTGCTGCAGGTCGGCGACCAGCGGGGGGGGGCAGGTACTGGATGGCCCGCCTCCCGCTGTAGTCGCGAGTCTCTGGGTCCGCCTCCCAGTCCGACAGCAACACCCGCACAACCTGAAAATCACAGCACATCCTAACGTCAGGTACTGTCCACTTTAGCGTTCTGATATGACTCCAGTTTGAATCTTCTTTTGCGATTTCATCCAGTTCTATCAAAATAGTTACTTTCAGAGATCGTTTCAATTGAAAGAAACAAAAAAATCTATTTGATTTTGCTCAAACAGCTTTTCTAAAAAGCTAACGTTTGTGTTGTTTCACTGCTATCTTACTCACATGACAAAGACACTTTCAGGCTTTGTATTTCGTCACCATGGAACCATGAACACATTCTTAAAAATGAATGAAACTACATGGACGGGTTGGGAGCAAGCTGTTAGGTGCCGTCGTTCTTGGCTCGTGTAACGCATGACACCCGACTCCCCGCAACCCACCTGTGTGTGTCCGTGCATGGCTGCCAGGTGCAGCGGCGTGTACCCGGCGCTGGACCTGACGTTCACGTTGACGGGAACGGCGTTCTCCTTGGCAAAGGCCAGCAGCCGGGAGATGAGCTCGGCCTTGCCCTGTTTGGCCGCCCAGTGCAGGCAGGTGAAGCCCGTCACGAAGTCCCGTTTGCCCAGAAGGCCCGGCTCCACCGCCAGCAGGGGCTGCAGGCTCTCCCACAGGGCGTCCGACGCGCACAGCATCCACTCGTGCTCCAGCGGGTCCAGAGTGACCGAGGCGCAGTCCTCATCCGTGTTGGAGGAGAGCAGCGAGGCCGAGTCCCCGTCGCTCCTCACCGAGTCTCGGATGCGGGAGCCACGGTTGATGAGTGACCTCCGAACCTGCGGGAGACAGAGCATGTATGAGATGTTGCGTTTCATGTTGCAACTTAACAGTATTCATATATCTATGATTCCTACCTGAGGAGAGCTACTCATCATCAGCTCTATGAAGTTCCGGCGGCTCCCTTTGGGCGTGCTGATGTCTCCAATGGTCTCCAGCCCCTCCAGCGCGCTGTCCTCAGACAGGCAGCTGATCAGCATGGCCCGCTGGGACCCCTTCGACACCCTGCGCGCCCCCCTGACCTGCTGGCTGTGGGACGCTGACGAGTGGGGCTGGTCTACATCTTGAATCCCAATAACTGGGGCTGACTCTCGCCTCCTCCTGTCCCTAAGCCTCACCTCTCCTCCTCCTCCAGCAGCCGTAGGAGTCCCTGGGACGGCCTTACTCTGGGGCAGGGGAGCGGGTGGTTCATTGCCATTTAATTTTTTGTCATTGTCCACGCTGACAGACATTGGACTTAACGCTCCTGAAGAGAGATCGGACAGGTTCCTGTTATTATTTTTATGCTCAATGCTGAGCCACATATCTCATAATTGAAGAGGTTATTGCATAATCCTGGCAGACATGCCACATAATCCTGCACAGGCAAACAAATGAGGGGATATTATTACATTTTTTATATCTACTGTTCTACTTTAAATAAAAAAAAAAGGATGTTTGAAAACAAAATCCACTTTACTAGAGTTCAGAACAATGGTCCCATCCTTATATTTCATCACGTTATACAACTCGGTCATCACACACTAAACATTAATCCCAAGCCAGATAGACCTGTTTAGATCCAGCCACACGTAAAAAAAAAAAAAAGACTAAACAAAACTCTGGTCCAAACGAGTGTCATCAAAATGGGCGCGTCTCCCTCACCTGTTTGGTCTTCGTTGTCAGGGTTTCCGTTCACAAATTTGTTGTCCAGCGTTTCTTTGACGTTGCCGTTGCACTCCGTGCGGTCGGGGCCGTCTGCGTCCTTACGCATCACCGAGCCCAAGCTCCCTTCGCTGTCCAAATACACAAATTTCACGCCGTTTTCCACCTCCACGCCGCACACGTTGCCAACAATGCGATTCAGCACCTCGCGTTCCACCTCCTCTTTTGACTGGTCATTACACCCCCCATGTGAAATGAAATGATCGATCAGCTCCATCTGTTGGACCCTCCCTCCTCTCTCCTGCAGGAACTCCCGCACGCTTTGCTGGGTGCACCGGGACGCCATTATTATCCCGAATGGCGTGAAACGATTGCAATTATGGCTGGTTTAGATATGAAACGGCATTGCGAAATCGATCCATGGTCAATGCTCTCTCTCTTAAGTCGGTAGCAGCAGATGACAGCATCTTCTTCAACGGTCTCCTCCTCCTCCTCTCCTCTATTAGGATTCTATACCAGACTTCTGCAGATAGGGGGCGCTCAAGACATGTGAAGCAACAAAGTGAATCACTTATTGCGATAGTAATGTTGCGTTTGGGACTCGTGTTAAAGTCAGAATTTTAGCAACAAATAAAATCAACCTTGGATATTGAAAAGTATTAATACTATTCACGAGCACTCTAAATGATAATGTCATAAAAAAAATACTCATAAATGTGTATTTAGGTAAGACACGAATATCCAGGAAGCAGTGCCAAAACAAAGTAAGATCAGTTGCAGAGATTTCAATCGATTTAAATAGGATTTAATGATACCATTGAACACGGTATCGCTTTGCTTTGGTGGTGAGAACTAAGCAGGTCAGAAAATTAATTTAGTATATATGACACTATTGTTCATATCATTCGAATTTTCTTATGTTCAAATTTCTCAGTCAAAGATAAAGAATCGGAGTTAGGCTGTATGGGATCAGCTTTACAAGGTTTCAAACATTTGTCAATGTAGCACAAGAACGGGGAAAATTGTTGTGGGCTGTACCATTATTAAAAAAGAGGGCAAATTAGTGGTTTTAAAAATACTACATTTCGATTTTAGGTAAGTAATTTACACAGATTTGAAGAATATGACTTTATACTGTAGAAATAATAGTATTTTGGCAATAGATGCCCTATTTTACAAACTGTTACTCTTTAAGTAACTTTTTGAACAAAGGAGTTACCCTAATTCTCAAAGTGTTTTGAGTAGGCTCGTCTGTCCAGTTGTCGACTGTAGTGGCGAAGGCGCTCCAGGATTCTTGGATAAAGAGACACCCGGAATAAAAAGAAAAACCCATTCTCTATTTGTTACTTTTTAATCCTCGTGGGATATTAACGTCTGTCTACAATTATGACTTCATCGGATGTTGCTCGGCAGCCGGTTAGTATTCTTCTCCCCCATGGTTTACAAATAACTCCTCTTGACAGTTTAGCAGGGAGTGTCCGAGGCTATTATAAAGTTAGCTACCGCCTTCCCCAAAACCACTTTGAAGTTGTTGAAAAGTTGCAATGTAAACACGGCTAAAGATTGCGATTTGGCAAAAAATATGGATGTTCCAATGGACATCCATATGACACTCGTTGTTTCATGTATGCTGATTTGACAAAGAGATTTCTTGTTTCATCAATGGGGAGAGCGCTAGCTGCTAGCATAACACTAGCGTTCCCATGTTAGTTAATGGAAATATTTAGTCAACTTTTTTTTCTTTTTCTCTTTTTGGGCTTGGAAGTATTTTGATCTGTTTTTGTAATATAAGATTTATAATTTTAGGAGGTAACTGTCACACAATAATAATTAAATATATATCCTTGTTTTCAACTTATTTAAACAAGAAATATTAAAATAAAATAACACCTTCAAAGTGGAAATATATTAATAACTGTGAAACAAAACAAAGTTAAGAACAAATAGAGCTGAAATCCTCAGATATAAGAAAAACTGTTTTACAAAGACACCCACTGTGACTGTATTCTTAGCCCTTGCTGCAGGATAAGTGTATTATTCTTTTAAATGATATGGTTAACAAAGCTTATTGGACTTCTATAAATAACTTCAGAGTAGGGTCTGACCTGCTCTGTTTGGAAAGTGCTGTGAGATAACCATTGTTATGATTTGGCGCTATATAAATAATACTGAATTTAACTGAATGTAATGTGTTTTATAGGATAAGGGAGTCCGGCCCCTGTCCTTGGCTGGCCATGTTGGCTTTGATAGCCTACCGGATCAGCTTGTCAACAAGTCCATCTGCCAAGGCTTCTGCTTCAACATTCTCTGCATTGGTACCTGAGCTTATGCAAATAGATACAAGGTTCCTTATGTTGTGATATTGATAGGTTTCACTGTGCATTTTGTGTGTATATTTTGTTTTTGTTGCTTGATTTGTAGCTTTTTACAAACTGTCTTATTAAATTTACTTTGTTTGCTCACCTATTCAGATAGTTTTTTTTCTTCAGTTGAAGTAATTCTAACAAAACTTTAGGCCTGTTAAACCATTTGAAATCCGGAGTGTTATGAAAAAATAATTCATGTGAAACATAAAAAGAACCCCTATGAATTTTATTTTACTAGCCACATACATTTGTAATTCACTAATCATTTTCTTTATTTCAAACCAGGTGAGACCGGTATAGGGAAGTCTACATTAATGGACACCTTGTTCAATACCAACTTTGAGAACTTTGAGTCTTCCCACTTTGAGCCTCAGGTGAAGCTGCGGGCCCAAACCTACGACCTGCAGGAGAGCAATGTCAGGCTACGTCTCACTGTGGTCAATACTGTGGGATTTGGAGATCAGATGAACAAACAAGAGAGGTGGGATTGAGGGATCTGTTGCTGGCTGAGTGTTGCGATAGACAAGCTGTTGTGATGAATGCCATGAAGATCCATTTTTCAATGCATGATCTGCCATACAGATCCTTGATTGGTACCATATGTCTGTCCTGTAGCTATCAGCCGGTGGTGGACTACATTGACAAGCAGTTTGAGAGCTATCTACAAGAGGAGCTAAAAATCAAGCGCTCTCTACACAACTACCATGACTCTCGAGTCCATGCCTGCCTTTACTTCATCTCCCCTTCGGGCCATTCGCTGAAATCACTGGACTTAGTGACGATGAAGAAATTGGACAGTAAGGTAGGAAATGTCCCACAGCGCTGTGGTTTCACAAATGTTTGGATTTAGATAGACATGCATACTCATTTACTCCTGGGGTTAGTTTAGAATCATTAAATAATCTAAAGTGAACAGTGGGAGGAAGCAAGAATACCTGGAGAAAACCCACTCATACAAGGAGAACTATGCAGACTGCGTGCAGGAAGGCCTGCCAGGATTCAGACCAGCAACCCTATCGCTATAGCTGACCGTGTCTTGCTGTACAAACATTGCTTTTTACTCACAGTTCAGCCTCTGCATTTCAGAGCTTATTGAATTTGAAGGCGGCCATTAATTAATTCAGCCATAACTGATTATTCTAGGCTCAGTAATTACATATTGAGTCTGAAATAATCAGCTAACTTCACATCAGCCGTGTTTCAGTAATTCAAAGTTTGTTTTTCGGAGTTCTCTGAGCAGGGAGACTGCTGGAGGCTTTGCTTTTATTTAGACGGTAGGTTTTTTTTAGCTTTTCTCCTAAAAGTGAAAAGTAATGAAGAGATGTTGGTGGTGTTGTTTCAGAGAAAGTACACAAAATCCAAAAAGTACACTACAATAGAATATTAAAGTCATATGGAAAGAAAGGTTCTATTGAAATCTAGCAGGACACAACCCATTTCTGGAGCCAAACAGATTGACTTTGAATAATATAGAATTAGTCTTTTTTCCCCAGAGGAAATGTTGGAAAAAAAGATGTCATGTAAAGCTTATTTACTGAGGAATCAGAGGGGAATGTCGCTTGAGAGCTTATTAGAAATGGATGTGTGTGTCTAAGAGGCTATATTGTGGTGGTTTTAATGTGTGATTGCTGGGAGAAGTTCAAAATCTGCCGGGCCAAGCCCGCCTTCTGTCACTCCTGAGGTGGTCACAAACTTTCCCATGCTCTCTGTGTGTAGTGCCTCTGTGTATTTTTGTGTGTCTCTGAGGTTCTTCTGCTCTGAAGTGGCAGTAACCCTGGATTTGTGTGTGAAAGGAACAGAAGAATTGGAGGAATGCTGTAATCGCCTCACGCACACACTCTGGAGTTGTCCTTTGTGTTACTGTACAGACGCACGCAGAAAGAGCCGATTGTTGCGTCTGCTGCAGTGACAGTTAGTCACTCACTCCCGCAGCTGTTAGGGCAGATCCTCCCACATCGTTTGGTTTACTCTGCTGGGATCCACACGAGTGTGTGGTCTGGCCCCGAAGCTTGCCTGGTGACAACAACTCATTCCAGGCCTTTATTTGGTCCGACATAATGACAGACAGGAATGTGGGGTGACTTGGCAACAGATTTAACAGCCTGGTAGAAAAAAAGATGTAAAAGGATGATTAAATAAGGCTCATCTAAAAACAGTTTGGAAAAAAAAAGAGTTTCTGTCGTTGTTATTTTTTAATTTTTGTCCTAAGCCTGGAAATATTTGTAACAATGAATCCGAGTAGGTAAGAGGAAGCTGCTGTTCACAAACGCACGTCCCGTGTGGCTGCAGGTGAATATCATCCCCGTGATCGCCAAAGCCGACACCATCAGCAAGAGCGAGCTGCACAAGTTCAAGATCAAGATCATGAGCGAGCTGGTCAGCAACGGTGTGCAGATCTACCAGTTTCCCCTGGACGATGAGACCGTGGCCAAAGTCAACACCGCCATGAATGTAAGGACACACACACGGGCTCACACACACAGCGGCGTCCAGAGGTTTAGGCGCCGGCTCTCGATGGCTTGACCTGATTTGTGGTTCGGTTACAGTCTCACACGTATATTCCCATTAACCCATGTTTTTGTTTTCATTACCTTGTGAGGCTTCGTTGGGAAGACGGGGAGCTATGCCAAAAAAAATCCT
Organism: Menidia beryllina; assembly: GCA_013363375.1. NCBI lineage: Eukaryota > Metazoa > Chordata > Actinopteri > Atheriniformes > Atherinopsidae > Menidia > Menidia beryllina. Next base: position 8,488,820 of record JABUIW010000214.1, read on the forward strand.
GATTGATAGTTTCCATTTTTTTTGTAACTCTGCCTGCCAAGTCTACACATTTTTGGTTGTTTGAAAGTTCCAGCAGCTCCTTTCCTCCCCAATATTTACCTCATGCTCACCGTGTTTTAATAGGGCCATTTGCCGTTTGCTGTGGTGGGGAGCACAGAGGAAGTCTCTATTGGCAATAAAATGGTGAAAGCTCGCCAGTACCCGTGGGGGATTGTTCAAGGTAGGATGGATCTGTGGTGGCGGGTTTTACTGCGCAGCCTGACTTTGTCTGACTCTTTCTTCCATTAAAAGAAAGAGTCCTTTGGCCTGTGTGTGGGTTTTTGCCTTTTAAGCCGTCAGCATTAACAGCGCTTTGTGTTTGGTGAATGTCAGTGGAGAATGAACATCACTGCGACTTTGTGAAGCTGAGGGAGATGCTCATATGCGTCAACATGGAGGATTTAAGGGAGCAAACCCACACGCGGCATTACGAGCTTTACAGGCGCTGCAAGCTGGAAGAAATGGGATTTAAGGACACGGGCCCGGAGTGCAAACCCGTCAGGTGAGTCCCAAACTCACCACAACCAGGCCGGACAAAGCGTCCACCCTGCTAACCGACTCAAGCCCGCGTGTTTGTTTCCGTTCAAAGCCTTCAGCAGACCTATGAGGCCAAGCGCCAGGAGTTTCTGGTGGACCTGCAGAAGAGAGAGGATGAGATGAGGCAAATCTTTGTGCAGCGGGTGAAGGAGAAAGAGTCAGAGCTGAAGGAGGCGGAGAGAGAGGTGCGCAGCTCTGCCTGCAGCCTGCTTCTGCCCGGGCGTCTCGACATGTAACCGGCAGATCGCTGACTGAAATTAAATTCATTTGCCCTTTGTCTTTTAGCTTCAGAGTCGCTTTGAGCAGCTAAAGCGCCTCCACGCTGACGAGAAAGCAGCTCTGGAGGAGAAGAAGCGGCTTCTGGACGAAGACCAGAGCTCCTTCAGTAAGAGGCGAACAGCGGCTCAGCTCCTGCAGGCCCAGAGCCTCCCCGCCAACGGCAAGAAGGACAAGGACCGCAAGAAGTAAGAAGCCCAAAGTGCATTATCAGAGACTTGATGTGGGATCTGAAAACCTTTGAGGATAATTGGTTGCACATTTTTTTAACCAAGTACACATTTACCACTTTCTGGATGGAGGATTACAGAGCAGAAAACCCAAGAATTTTCAGCTTTGTTGGACATTCTGCTTGATAACAGTTCTACAAGTGGCTGATTTTAATATGTATCCATTTTCTCTTTCAGCTCTGGCTTCATGTGAAGACTTTTGAATGTGATGGACCCTCCACTGACCAGCGTAACCAATGACATTCTGCTCTCATCTCCTTCCTCAAGTCTGAAACACTAAACCTGAAACTGCCACACAGGCCCTCGGCATGTATGAGCATGACTCGCCAATGTTTAAAGACTGTACACTTTTCTCCATGGTATTTTTAAAAATCTCTTTTGTAGGCTTTATGGCTTTTTGTGTATTGTTTTTCTTCTATTTATCCTGTCATTTATATATGAAAATTTTATTTTCTGCATTCTTCCATGTTTTTGTTCTTTTTTTACTCATAGAAAAATCTGCTTCACATGATTCTGTTGAACAAGGTAAAGGTACATATGCAATATAGGGAGATACCTCTTCATCTGTTCACGCTACCAGATGTTTTTCATATTTCTCCACGTAAAGCTATGAAACACTTTACACATGTATCTTAAGGTGAAGGCTTTAAAAAAGCATGTTGATGTTGTCTCTCATAAGTTTCCACCATCACTTTGGGTTCAAATCAAATACATTATTTCTGTTAAAGTACAGTAGCTGCAGGTTACATTCTGTAGTCTTTTTAATCATTAAAGTATAATATGAAACAATCGACAACACTTACAATAATAGATTGCTGTTGAGGTACAAGTACAACACTTAAATTACAAAAACTATAGCCAAATGTTTTTTTTTTTAATCTGAAATAGGTTAAAATAGTTTAACTGCTTTATTGAGATGTATTTCTGAGGGTTTAAACTGCATCTGTTACAATTTTTGGAAGTCAGTGTTATACATACAGCATTGAGGCTTGTTTAGAATCCTACTCACAGGGCATTATGCATTCTTATTGCTTCTCAGGCTTGAATAGAAAACTCCCACAGCTGCCACACTGATCCTGTTGCGCTCGCTGTTTCTGTGCATCTCATGTAGTTCAGCATTTTTTGAACACGATGAGCGTGGGTTGATTTGGGATTACAAACACTTTGCGTTTCATTCACTTTCTCATTTTCCTGTGGGCACAAACGGTTGAAGTCTGCAGTTTCCTCGGTTTCAAAGGAGCCGAATCAACGAAAAATCTATGCATCGTTTCATGTAGAGGGAGGAACTATTTTTCTGTGTTACTACCTATTTTTGTACACATTTTTATTTACTCTTGTATGTAGTGTAACCCGACTAGGTTTCAAAGCAGAACACTGCGGTGCCAGTTTCCAGAAAAAGTGAGATGTCTAATCAGAACATTAACTCACTCTGACACTTGACACTTCAACTAGTTTTTAAAAGATGTTTTGGTGCCTTATCTGTGTGAAACACACTATGTTCATATCATCTATGCCTGCAGGAGAAAGCATGGGACACATTTGTACTACAACATTTAAGGAGCACACAGTATTATGTGGACTTGATTTTCTTTTTCTTTATCATAAAATAAAACTATTTTTGTCATGGCACATTGTGTGTTTGTTTATTCCGAGAAGAGAGTAATAAGTACAACTAAAGTTCTCTTTCCAAGAGTAAAGCTGGATTTATTTTTATATTCAGAACTCAATCCCTTTGCCTCCCAGTGTTTTTACATGAATTTATTTCTCTAAGAAAAATAGCAAAGGTTTTCCTCTTTGCTTTCAAGAGCTGCAGCTTAAATTTTTTGCCTGCCCACCACTTGCTTTACTTGACCACAGGCTGTCTTGTGCTATCTGGGAGAGGCTAGTTTCCCTGCAGTGTCTCACCCTCAGCCTCTATTGCCCTTCAAGTGAGTCAAGTGCCGGCACAGACAGGTGGGGAGACAGGTCTGGCACAAATGGGAGGTATGCTGATCGATTCACTGCAGGAGCCTGCGTCACCTTGCTGCTATTAGTCAGGAGAGAGGACACCCAGAAGGAAACAGTCTCTTAAGAGGAAGAGATGGAGAGTGTGTGTTTGTGTGTGAGCAGATGTTTTTCTAACAAATCTTGCTGATTTCCGTCATATTTTGAAGGTATGAATACTGTCTTGGCAATGCAGAGATCTTTACAAAAAAGATTCAAAACCAACTGCTTTCCTAAAAAAGCATTACATGTCGGAATATTTTTGTCTTTAAATCCAGGACAGATGCCACACACCTGCACTGGAAAGTGCTCATGCATTCCTTTACACTGTCACTTGTCGTCTATTTGCCACTCACTCTAAATGTAAATGGAGGTGATCGTTGTCGACAGGTCTAACTCCAGGAGAAATGAGGTTGCTGTTTGAGGAGAGTGCCGGTAACGCTCATAAGTGATCAATTACGCACCTCACCTGTATCTTTGTTTGGTCTCAGAGTGTGAAGAGAAAGAGGGAGACAAGAAGATAGCAGAAGATGGAGAGATTAAAACATGCATATCTCAAAAACATGTCTGCAGTCATTATGAGAGTAATCGTTGGTAAGACATCTATACAATACTAGACTATTCTTAAGCTCATAATGAACACATTGCGAAAAAAGATCATTATAATCGGAGCAGGAAAGGAGTCAAAGAATGAATCATCAAAAGGGCTTCCGCTATGGCCAAATGACCTACACAGGCAATGTGTTTGTTCTGTATCAAAGCACACTTATAACGTTTTTTCATTTTGCCTAGTAAAAAAAAAAGAATGAAAAAACACCACAAAGTAAATTTGCTTTAAAACAAAGGCATTTATTGCGAAAAATGCACTTGACATGAAAAAACAATCATATCAACCACGGGTCATCAGTACAAGACAATGCATAATGATCACATGGTAGAGAGCGCTGGACGCGGCCAGCACAGAGCATGAATTCAACGGCACAAAAGGCCTATAAATTTTCTGCACAATATAGAATTATATTTATTTATATAATCTTGTTTTACTCTGTTTCACTCACTATACCAACTGCCTCCCTCTCAAATGAAGCCTTAATGAGGCATGAGCATCCATAAAGTTTCTTTTTTTTGTGTAAAGAGCTACATACAGATGTCTCATCCCTCTGAGTCTCTCTCTTGTTCACTCACTCACACACGTGCGCGCGCACACACACACACACACACACACACACACACACACACACACACACACACACACACACACACATACAATTCTCCATAAGAACAAATATGGCTGACATTAAATTGAAAATGGCTGAGTGAGCGCTCAAGCTTCCTGGGAGCAGAGCAAACGGTGCCTAAATCCATCATGTATGAGGAGAAAATCTGAAACAGGTGCCATGGTGGCAACTTTACCGGGCTCCCGCCAAGCTCCTGCGAGTGCTGTCAGAACAGGACCGCGTGTGCCAACAGTGGTACCTCCATCAGTCCCAATCAGCAGGCTATCCAGCTCATTTCAGTTCAGTCCAATTATAGATTGAGCATCGTGTGGATGTTAATTTGAAAAGTCAGTGCCCAGAAGGAATTACAACTCCTTTATAGGATTCTGTCGCATTTTTCCAAGCTGTCAACGTAAACTTTCAAGCATCATTTTACAACCAGGAAGCTGAGTGAATGACAAGCTTACGTCACACAATTTAGACACATGAAAAAAAAAAGAAAGAAAAGAAAACCAGCACTTCAAGTTATTTGATCTAAAGTGACCACTGTGCAGTGGTGTTATTCCTGACATTTTTTGACCGTTGTAAACTCTTTCAACTCAGAGCATCAACGCCATGGAAAGCTGATCTGTGGCACAAACTAAAAAAACTATGATCAGGTTTTCCATTGTAGAAATCTGAGTCCTTAGATCAGGACTCAAACAAATGGATAAAAAAATAAAAATGAAAAAGTCTGCTCAGGGATTGTTAAGAGTTGATCTGGGATCTGCTGGTATTAATTAGCGAGCCAAAGAGAACGGAGCTGACTGAAAGCAACCAGCGGGCTCGATATACTGACAAAAAGACTGGGAGAGAGGCCACTGTTTTGCAAAGTTTGTGTATTTGCTGACATATGTAGGCACTAAGGCTTGACTGACAGATTTGAAAAGAAAACAGGGATTTGTTTACATGGGTGTCATGCAACTGTCCCTTTTGGTAGTGTCAGGAAAAATAGTTGCCCTTTTGAATCAAAATGCCCCGCTGATATTCCGATGTCTCGGTTTTGAATACTTAAATACAATGTCAATAGATAGACCAAACAGGCCAAACATGAAATGCATTTAAAATCAAACAAAGTCTATTTATATGTATATATAAACAAAAAAAGGACAAGCTTATATAAGCTGAGACCTGTTGCAGTAAAAGAATTCAAACAGTAGAATGTTTTTTGGTTTCATCTGTTGTGCCATGGACCAGAAGAGCCTTGCTTTTTAAAAGTGCAGGCTTGTTCCTCTTTCTTACCAATACTTAATAATATATTGAACAAAACTATTTTGGGAGGTGAAGAAGGGAAGGTTTTACAGTATCTCCATTTCTAATTTGTTATCTCCGCTCTTTTCTTCTTGCTTGTGCTTGCATGCTCCAAGTCTTTGACGATCTAGTAGGATGACATCATGACTACATTTACTCTGATAAAAATAATATATCCCAAACTCTTGAGTTTTGTCAATTTAGACATTTTTTTAAAGGATGAAATGAAAAAAATGAATAAATAAAGTGTTTTTCTGCCATATTCTGTTGTCGTAGCAATGCAGTCAACCAAGGAGGACCCACAGTCACTAACAGACACTCTGTTTACAGTCAGGTTGGGATGAACTGGACATTTTTGTGCTTGGTAATAAGAATAAGTCTTGTCTTTGTGTTCTTGCTCTTCAGTCTCCGCAAACAGGGACAAAGGGTAGAGGACTGTGGTAGAATGTAAACCAGACTGGATCCAAGCTCCAAGATAAAAATTTAAAGGCTGGCAGTTGCTCGAGCAAACATTTGTGTCTTTCCTCCTGACTGGCAGGTATCCTCTTCCCCAGTCGACTGTACATTCATGCAAGGGCATTGGATTTGCTCGTTTTAATTCCGAGATGTTGGTGCAGTCAGACAAAAATTGTTGACAACTTTCCCAGAAAGATCTGAGGAAGATGAGTCCTCATATCAAAAGATCCTTCAAAAACTAAGCAATTGTTTTTCCAGTAATACATTTCCAATGACAGTCCTATAATTATTTTTTGTTTGTTTGTTAAGAAAGGTCCATGTTTCAAATTGAAAAGGCTGGATAAAGATTAGTCATTTTGCCGCACTGGTTTGTGACTGCTTACATAAAAACAATTTCAAAATAGAGAGACTGGACAAGAAGCTGTGAAAATCCCTCAGACAAGTAAATACATGTTTGAAATACTGTATGTGAATATAGAGGCAGGCTCTGACGATACCACCAAGTGCATTTGTTTCTAATCTCATACCAAAAATTCAAAAACAACTTCATAAATACAAGGAAAATAAAAATAATAAAAATCTGATTTGGTGTGACTTTCTGTTTTTTTCTTACATTCAACAAGCCAGCTAACTCGGGTTAATCTGGCTGTGGGGTTCTATGAAAGTCTGATTCAATGAACGTTAAAAGTTGAAGACATTTAATTAAGACATATAAATAGAAAAATCAATGATCTAATTTGGGCTTAACTTCTTGCACCATTGCTTTTAAATAAAATGTCTTGTGACAGATTATCACAGCAGGACAACACAAACACCGACCACAACATAGAAAAATAACGTAATAATGCTACATGCATTCTTAACATATACTGGACTGAAAAGAAACATGTGCTTGTTGTCACAGATTGATCGCAGAAATGTGCTTACAATGATGGTGGAGTGTAGGCTGGCGCATGTCCCTCATCACCTGGCTGTATAATTTCTCTTCTCAAAGAAAGAAAGCACCCGGATTCAAGTTCTGAGGTCTCTGTGGAAAAGCAGAGCTAATGCTTTTTGTGCTAGTGCTTGCTGGTGGATGATGCTGAAGAGGAGAACCAAGAGTTAGGACTCATCTTTCTGTGCTCTTTCAGTCTGTGGCTTCAGTAGTCAAGTTCCTGGGTCTCAAACATGAGTAATGAGTAAATCCTACCCTAGTGTGTGTGCATGTCTTTGAATGATTTGACTACTGTGGATTTCCGAAGGCCAATAGTTACCACTCATGATGCTTTGTGGCTTCATCAAATATATTACGATTTGTAAGTCCAGTGTTGTTGAACAGTTTATCTATCTGAAATCCAGGTAAATTACATATTTTAAGGGTCTGAAGCTTCTTAAGGCAGGTTTTAACTTGTATTTGTTATCTAATTTTTAAAAAAGGAAGTTAAAAGTCAAACCAATATCAGCCAAACTGCTGTGTGCATGTGTGTCCATGTTCATGATCTTGTTTTCCTATATTCATATGGTCCAAAAAGAAGGAACCAGGGTGTTTTGTGGGAACCACATAGTGGATCCTACATGGTTAGAGGGCTTTTTTGAGGGTCAAAACTTTGTTTTATGGTTAGAGATAGATGCAGGTTCGTGTTTGGTTTAGGGTCAGGGTTAGCTGCGGTTGCTCAAGAATGGACAATGTCAGTGGTGAAACACTACAAAGATAGAAAAACAAGTTGGTGTGTGTGCTTGTGTGTTGTATAACTCAGATACGGGAGGATGTCTGCTTGTCCACTGGCTGTAGTTCAGAAACTCTCGACAAAGCTGCCCGGAAACAGTCCTGTCTGTCCTGTCCTTTGCAGGGTGCCTTTGTACCAGCCGTCCTCCCTCTTCTTATGAACGAACACCACATCCCCTTCCCGTAGCTCAATCTCCGCCTCACTCTGAGGAGGGTAAGGAACCACAACCCGATACCTGCAAAAGGAGAGAAAAGAGTTGTGATATGCACAATGTTGCTTGCAACCTACTTAGCCTTATTGGGTTGAGACGTGCAAGTCCACAGACTTTTGAAAAAGTTCAAAATGTGCTGTTACTTTGCTACTTTGTTCAACCTACAGCCATGCATCACTCTGTATGTTTTCTCCCGTGTGTTTGAGGACCGACCTCTCTCTTGACAAAGGTTTGGGTTCTGGCCTGAGAACCATGAGAGCACTGCCAGCTCTTGTGGTGGGCGGTGACATGGGGAAGTTGGTATCCAGCGATCCAGACTTCCTGTGTAGAGGCTCCAGCCCAATGGCACCTGCCATCTCACTTTCGATTGGACAGGAGCCAGCTCGTCCCTGTGAGGCCATCGGACAGGAACCCGAACGGGCATGGTGGTGATGGTGGTGAGGATGGTGGGTCGGGTCGGTTGCCACAGCCCCTTGACAAGACAGTGAGGGGTCATGGGTAGGCGGAGAAGAAGGGGGCGAACGGGATTTCTTCTTAGCTGCTGCCCCCGACAAGAGCTTTAATAAACCTGCAGCTTTCCTCTCCTTCTAAGGACAAAAGACACAAAGAGGGTGCAGGAGCAAACAGGGAGCTAGAAATTAGCAGACAAGAAAATTACAACTTAGACATTACTCTTTATGCATGGAGAAAACAAAAATGTAGAGGACGGACATTTAAAGCGACAAGTTACAGGAGATGTTTCACCATTTTTCAATTTCTTATGAGAAGCCGAGCACATTGGACATGGGCTAAAATGTCAAAGCCCCTTCAAACAAGCTCCTTGAAACAAACATGGCTGATGAATAAAAAAAAGTGTGACTAAATCATAAAGAAAATAACACCAAAGTCCTATTGATGGTCGCCTGCCTGAGAGTACCAGACGTGCAGGGCTTATTCTTTCAATTTTTTTACTAACCTGGTAACCTTTCTCAATGCTTATTATGCTTCTAGCCCTTTAGCAGTGACTCACAGAGATTTGATTAATCCTGTGTCCCTCTGTTCGTTCACTGGGCTTTTTGAAGAGACATATAACTAAGGAAAAAAGTAGTTTTATTATTTTTCTGGCTGAAGACATGCTGCTAAATAGACATCAATAGAATTGATTCAAAGAAAAAGACTTTCTAAATGGCACCCGCAAAAGAAAAGTGATGCTTTTCTAAAGCTTTCTTTTAATTGTGATTATTAAAGGGGGTGTATACTCTTGCAGCATAGTAGTTTAAACTCTCAATTATTACAGAATATGTCATTATGGAGAGGTACATATTTTAAACATGCTATTTGCAGGATAAAAAAAGGTCAGAGCATTCATTTGATGCTAGGATATAATAAAGGTTAAAGAAAGAATATTTATATGTAGTCGCTGTCTGAAACTCAATGCAGCAGTTTGTCTCAAGAAGACACATCTTCACTGTCTACTGACATTTTATCACGTCAGCTGGTTCATTGACCAAAATAATCATCAATCTGATTAATAATGTTGAAAATAAGTATAAGCTGTAGCATTCATCTTCTAACGAATCAAAGTCAAACGCAGATTTCTAACATGTGTTAGCATTATTCAGTTGTCACAACCCACCCTGACAATCTTCCCAAATTCTTGTTAAACAAATGAACTGACTGAAATGCCCCATAAAACAAAAAAGAGAAGTGAGTTCTATCCTTGAAGAGGAGGCTTACAACAGCGAAGGAACGACATAGAAATGAGTGCTCAGCAAATCTCTCAGAGTAGCTTTTTGAACACTCAGCAGACTCCCTCTTCCATTCCAAAAATATATTTTCTTCCTGAATACTAACATTGACGTATTACCCATTGACTATTCTTGTATGTCCTGGCATGGTACTGAAAAACACTCCTAAAATCTTCAGCTTTCGTAACGCAGTTTCTCTTCCTGTTATGGAAATGCAGACTGTCTAGAGTTTAATTTTAGAGAAAGATGTGGGGGGAGAAAAGGTGACAGTAAAAGAACACGGAAAATTGAGGGCAATATGAAAAAAGGGGCTGGTGAAGTCAAACTCAGAAAGGATAGTGGGGTAGAACAGGTATCAGGCGAAAGACAGAGGAACAGAGAGAAAGTGAAGAGTGGGTAGAGCAAGAATTAAAGATGCAGAGAAGAGAGGCATGACGGCAGAGTTAAAGAAGGGAGGCGGGTTGAAAATAGCATAAAAAGTGAATAATTACTCCCTCTCTTCTTTCATCTGCAGGCTTAAAGGCTTAATCTGCCTTCTGTGAGTGTGTCTAATTGTGCCTCTGTTTACAAATGTCAAACTACTCATGTTGTTCAAAAACATATCACTAGAGGGCAACAGACATTCACACTGTACTCTGACAAACAAGCAAGTCAAGTCTTCCTCTGCATCACCAACCTTATCAATGACAGATTTTAGGAATTAGCAAGAAAATCTGGTATTGCAACAAGTTAAATCAACAACGCAAATAATTATAAACAAATGTCTTTATCTCTAATATACATACACACAAAGATGTATCCATACATATGTGTGTAGATTGTGAATAAATACATTACTATTTTATATTATTAAATATTACATATTATACACCCAGAAAACTGCTAAAAGTTCCACCTGGCATGTGGAAAAAATAAAAAATGGGAAGTAAAAAGAAGAGTTTCTAGCAATTATTATTATAAATATTGTATTACTGGGGAAGGGGGTCCTCTGAGGTGCTGGCTAAGACATTAATCTATAGTGTTTTACCAGATTTACAGCTGAAAGAATGACTTGATTCCTTGTTTGATTAATACTTTCACCAACATTTTTTAAGCCAGTAGTCGTACTTTCTCAGATTCTCATCATCCACAACTCTTTCAGCGTCTAGTGATGAGTGTTAGAAAAAAAAAAGAAATAGACCTCACTATGAATGGGGGGTCTGGACCTTACCTTCTCTGGTTTGGGTGCGAGGGCACCGTGAGCAGAAGCGCTGGACGGGCCCGGTGACGGCGGCTGCAGGGGACTGGCCGGCTCGCCGTTGAGGAGCACTGCCGAAACGTTTGGAGGCGTGAGGCAGGTGAGCGGGGAGGAGAGGGGGAGGATGGGACGAGAGGCCGGGGAGGAGAGTGGGGAGGGCCCTAAACTGGACGCCGGGGACACCATGGAGAGGGGACGGCCCGACTGGCCCGGGCAGCGCAGCGGGGAGGAGCTCTGAGGACGCAGGGGAGAGAGGGCCACTGCGGGCCGCTCCGGGCTCCCAGCAGGAGGACTGTGGACTGAAACGGACATCATATTTGTTGATTCGTATATCCCAAGGAGCTTGTTATTTATCAATATAATCAGCATCTGCACTGAAAAGGTATATGAAACTATGTGTAGCCTCAGGAATGGCAGCAGGTGCCAGTTTAACACAAGTAAGAGAGCACAGAAACTCTTTAATTCCTCGTTTAGCTGACAAAGGGTTACTCAAAACTAAATAAAATCAGGAATCCGCCTTGAAAAAGGTTTGTTAAATTGACAGAACGGACTAAAAGATTTGTCACAGCTATCACTTGCTTCTGTTACAAGCTGTGATGAAGACAACAACAAGAAGCTTAACTCCAAACTCCTGTAGAAAAAACAACAGGCAAATGTGGCTTGAGTTTGTTTCAGTCTGTGCAATGAATGGAAACATTAAAGTGCATAAAAATAAACATTACCATAAACCTACAGACATGTATATACCACATACATAAACACAGAGGTATGCACACACTTGGGTTTTCCAGCCACCTGCTCTGTTACTCCACAGCACTCGAGCAGAATCCTTGGAGAGGTGTGCTGGTCGTGTAATAAAACCACTAAATGGCAGAACTATGCACATTCTTTCTTTTGTAATCAGGACCAGATGTGTGTATGTGTGCGCGTGTATGAGAGAGAGACACAGAGATAAAGAGAGAGAGAGACAGCAACGAGAGAGCGCGGAGAGAAGAGGGAGCAGAGGTGGGGAAAGAAAGGAGAAGCTCTGTTATTACGCCTCCATAAAACAAAAAGCACAATGATGTCATTCGGCGGTGTGTTTGTCAGTTTTTGTGTTCACCAGTGTGTAGGTGTGTACATGGGAGTGCACATGTCTATGTGTGTGTGTTATTCTTGACAGTTCTGTCTTGTGTTCTTGCCAGCTCTTCAAAAGAGACCTTCGCCATTATGCTCTTAGAGGGAGAACAAAAAGGATACAAAGTGGAGAAGAGAAAGGGGCACTGAAGAGATAAATAGATTTTGAGTGGAAAGCAAGGCTGATATGTGGTTTATATTTGAGAATAAACAGTTTAGCATGCAGCAGTTTTGCTTGATGTGACAATGCAACGAGATGTTTAAGCAGATCCCATCTCTTGCAATGTAATGAATTTTAACAATGGATTGTAAAAACAAGAAAGAACATTTGTTTTTAACATTTGTAATTAAATATAACCACTATTCAGGACTGGAAGGAAACCACGGATACCAACAGCCTCAGCCAAGAGTCCCACATCACTCTGTCTCAAATATTATTATACACATGATTCATTAGTTTTGACCCAAAAGTTAACCACAATTCTGTATGAACTGCATCCCCTTGATGTGTGTTTATGCAATGAATAAGTTCATCTGAGCTGGCTATAAAAAAAATACTAGAACCAGACACCTGAATTGATAGTATTTGAACATTTCACGTTAATACATAAAGTTCCCCTGGGGAAGTAGTTTCTCTAACTGGTTCAATATTACAAACAGAGTGGGCTACAATCCTGTCGGTACAACGCGGAGCTGGACTCCTTTATGCCTGCTGGGTGAGCAGTAACAGTGTGGAGAGCAGCAATGTAAGACTTTAGAGACACACACGTCTCATTTCTTTGGAGGGAAGAGTCTGTGATGTGTCTGCCTCTCTTGCATAACATCGGGCTCTTTCTTGTTCAAATGTGTGTCTGAATGTGTGAAAAAACGTTTTCTCATGTCGGTTCATTTCCTAATCTGTCCTTACCAACCATTGCATCATGTGCTTTTGCCTTTTTTTCCCCAGCTCATGACAATCAGTAAGCAAGTGGCTGAGAGTTATCTAGAATCTGATGAAGAAACTGAAAAAGGCTCCAGTGAACCTAAAGCTTTAATGAATCAAATGAAGTTATAGCGATGAAAAAAATAAAAGGTTTCCGCTTACCGAGCTGCATTGAGGTGCGTGCCTGGTTAACCGTGTGCTGGCTAAAGCGCAGGCAGTTCTTCAGCTGGGTGGCGGCAGTTTGCGGTGAGGAGACGAGGCTGATGCTGTTAACAGAGTTGGCTGAGGTCACGAGCGGGGTGGAGGGACGGGACGAAGAGGGGCCCGGGGACGAAGGGTCGGAAACTTTGCTCGATGCCTGACTGCACCCACTTCCTCCACCAACTGGACTGGACAAACATGAGCCCCGCGTAGCACCAACCCCAAATGGAGCCCTTAGGAGGGAAATTTGGACTTATACGTTGGAAAACTTTTATGGACGTACCAAACTTGCATTTCAAGACATCATTTACAAGACATGTGATAAACCCAAGACAGCAGTGAGCAAAAACTGCAATTACAGCAGTTCATATTTTCATCTGCTGTTTCTTGTCATGGTGACATAGTTCCCGCCCCACCATCATGCACCTTTGCCTCTGATAACTCTGTACAGATATGTCAAAACATGGGTTATTCCACTGAGCTTTTGAAGTTGTATCTGGAAGCTTCTTACATCAAGCCAGCCACTTTCTACATGAAGGGAGAATATATTGTCAATTTAATAAAACAGTGCAACTTAAAAGAAGAAAAGCGGGAGAGAAAATAGCATGGCTAGAGTCAGAGGATGTTCGAGTTTAGTTTAGTACATTAAACAGTACGTCTCTGGACAGCTTCACAGGGCTGCTAGCATGCCGGTTCGTCTCTCATTCAGCTAAAGCACAAAATATTAATGCGGACACAATTTTTAATTCCTAATAGCAGGGCAAGAGTTAAAAACAGTAGTATCAAGCTCTGTCAAAGTGAATAATATCTTTGCTACTATCTGAGTGGTGGATCAGCACGATGTGCTGTTTCATATTTGGTGCTGCAGGCTGCTCGTGTTTTTGTCCGCAGAATGCTGAATGGCAGAACAGTGAACTGAACATTATTGACGCAGTGGTATTCACACTCTTATGGCTGCCCATTGACTTCCTGTCAGACACATGCTGAGTTATGGCTCTGTGTGTGTTTCAACCAAAACGACACAGCAAAGTTATTCACAGATTTTTGATTTGAGGTCCACGGTGGAAATCTTTTACACACTATATTTCATTGCTTCCTGTGTGCTATGGGGTCAACACACTGGTGTCCCCTGCAGACATTTTTGACTGCAGTTTGGTGCTTAAACGATCCATCCACATCTAATAGGTGAGAACCATCAATTTGACTGAAGCTGCACTAATGGAAAAGCAGGGAATGAACTCCCAAGCATTTCGTTGTTTGTTGTAATTATTTTTCAGAGATTGTAATTAGTCATTTATTGCCTTTAAGTTGTCATGTATTTTTCTTATTTAGAATCTTAACAATTTGTCATCCAAAAAAATGTGGATATATCTAAACTGCATAAAAGATCTGTCCAAATTGTCATTTTCACTCCTGTGTAGGTGTCTAAGTCTATTAGTGTGTGCATCTTTGAAGGCTTCTCATTATCATACAGAGAAATTTCTGGGCTGCACTGCAGACAAAGGAGGGGGGAGCTGTCAGGAAGGCGGGGTGGGGGAGAAGGGGAGAGTATGCTTGCGTAAAAATAACAAATTGCCTCTCATTTGATTACGCGCCCATCCTGTCTTTCTCTCGCTCTCTCTAAGATTGTATAAGCACAGAATGTGAAGCAGCCATTCATATCCACAAGAGGAGGACACCTGCTGTGTTTGCAGCCGTTTCATCTCTTTGGATCATTTTCTCTTTCAATTGCTCTCTCTTCCTTCTTCTCCCCTTCTGTTTCCAGTTTCTTTCTCTGTCAACTGTATTCTATTTTAATCTCCCCTCAAAATTCCCATCATTTGTCATTTTTTTCTTTTTTCTTTTACCCCAGTGGTTCTTCATCATTTTTCTTTCAAACTGTTTTATCCCACCTTACTCCATCCTGCTATATTTATTTCCCCCCTCATGTTTTACCTTTCCTTCATTCCACTATTGCACTTCTTTCATTTTCATCCTCTCATTCTTTTTCCTAGACTGCCTGGCGACATAGAGTACATGTAGACAAACAGCAACAGCAAATGTTTTCCTGAACTGTGGAGGAATGAGGGGAATAAAAAAAAACTTTTTCTCACTTTGATCAGCTGTGATGTTTGTAAATTGAACAGTAATGATAATGAAGATAATGATGATAATGATCTATGATGAGGATGTGGTAGCCCAACATTGGAAGAGCTGAGCCAGGGAAATTGGCTGGAATGTTGTTATTGTAGTTAATGTTTCTGTATCGCTGTCCCAGTTTAAATTAGTTAAACTTTTGGAAATCATCACACATTAATTTATGATTTAAAAATAAGTTCTTGTATTTGGAGTTGTTTCCTCCAAAGTGCAATTTGGGCAGTTATTGGTTTGTGACATTATAATAAACATGAGGCAGACATTCTTCACAATGCTCATCTTCTGACCAAAAAGATGGAAAAACATGTAATTATATGTCATAATACCAGTATCATGAAACTGCTAATTCTCTGATATATTTAGTTTTATGTTTAAGATTACAACATAAATTACAACATGTGAGTAAAAAATAATGAGTTAATGCCTTCACATTGCAGTGCTGGGCAGGATCCAAACAGTCGGTAATGCGTGGGCTGAAGGTCTGAATTAGACACATGGTTGTTTATTTATACTGAGCTGGTACTGAAACTGGGGTCTCTTCAAAAGACCATTTCACTTCATTGTACATCCATCATGGAAGAAATACGAGGTAGACCTTGGCTCTCAACCACATCATCAAATCTATACCCCAAATGCAATTTGTGTATATCTGGACATGGCAGTGGCAGCGTTACCACTATAAAATCCATTACAAGCTTCGGCTCACCGACCTGGACACAGGGGTGACGTAGTTTCCTGGGAAGACACCAGAGGCAGCCGTTCTCAGCGAGGTGCCTTTGAACCATCCATCCTGACACTTCTCTGTTACCCGGTACATCTCCCCTTTCCTAAGCTCCAACTCGTCTGCCTTCTGGGGTTTGTAAGCATACAGAGCCAAATATCTGGAGAACAAAAACAACAGAAAAGTGTGTCTGAGATACTGAACAATTCCCAAAATCCATAGTGTTTCCCTCTTCTACATCTGGAACCATGCACGAGGACTTGCATTAAAAATAAATCCTTACAGATACCGACACAAGAACCAGATATTCTTCATGTATTATGAAATGTTCAAAAATCTAAAATGCAGGATTTCCTTCCCAGGCCTTAAAGTTCTGTCACCAAAGAATAAATGTGATGTTGAGCCAAAATATTTGTACACCCTCCCATTTCCTGTTTTTTATCGTTATGTGCAAAGCATCTAAAATTGTGGGGAGGTCAACCCACCCTTTATTATCCATATTTTCAAAGCGCTTTATGAGGGATTATTTCGGTCTCTTTAAGAGAACAAGAGCTCGTTAATCATCGCTCAGTGAAATCTAATAACACGTTAATCCTCACAACAGACAACAGCAGAGAGTACATTTCTTTATTCTACTAAAAAGTAAATATAATTTACATGAGATCATTCAAGTCGTGGGATCACTGTGGCCACTTGAAGACTACTCATGACTGATCGACTGTTGTTTTTTCCATATTTTGTAAATGATTGCCTGATCAGCACTGAACTATATGTTGAATATTCAAGAAGTTCAAACATATGAATGAAGTCCTGGTCCGGAGCTTTTACCATTATGAGGCACTGAAAGAAGACGATAACACCACAGAGTAAATAGCCCCTATATATGCTGCCTTCCTCGTTACCATGGTAACAGATGTGGGGACTGTCTCCGTTCACCACATGGCAACAGGAGTTGCCAGGTCAAAATGAAAACGTCGGACCCGATCAGTGGGACAGACCCATTCTCGGTCTGTAAGTCTGTGTGTGTGTGTGTGTGCCTGTCGTGCATCCACACAGCCACTTTGAATTTGACATTACAAATGCTGACAGTGCTTTTGGATTTGATTCACATCCTGGCAGAAGGATGGCACTCAACAGTAAATACAAGCTCACTTGAACACTTTGTGAGATGATGAAGATTCATGAGCAAAACTAAGCTAATTATGTTCTATTATTGTGAGTACTTGGTAAAATGAGTGAAAAGTTAGTGTTGGCACACCAACAACCAACTGATCGTGAACTGTATTTGCATCTCAAAAACAATCTAATTTGGCTTTTGGAACTATGTAAAGACTGTTTTTTGCCTATGACTCATACAAACAATGTGAAAGAAAAGTCAAAAGCCAAGACCCCAGATCTTTCTTTTGCAACCATTATTTGTTTAATCTTCTATATATATTTTATCATCTTGGTAGTATCTTTTTCACTCTTGATTACTGAATAAAAGATAAGATGGAAAAGAAACGGAAAAAAAGCTTACTGACAAGTTATTTGGTGTCTTAGTAGTTAAGGATTTGTTATGAAACCCAAACCTTGATACACACAGTGAGGGAACTGTGTATAACTGTATTTTTCCTCTCTGAGGGAGATTTCATCCTTGACCGGTGGAGGAGTAAATGTGGTTGCAGAGGTTGTGGAACATGGCCAATATCTCTGGGTACAACAGAGTAAATATTTCTAACGCTGGCCGGAGGTGGTTTCTCCTGGATCTCAAGCACATATTGACTGTGTTGATAAACAGAATGGGCCGGTAGAAGGAGGGACTACAAAAAAAAGAGAAAAAGAAATAAAGCTCACAGTGGAATGAGCTGGTAGCACTGAAGAGTACTCACATGTTGAGTGGCAGCTGCACCTTCGCATGGGCCAACAGCTCCGAGGTTAGAGAGGCCACTTTGGGGGACAGCGGTACGCCTGCCGAGGAGGGCGAGGGACCAGGTGGAGATGCATCCTGAAGCCACATAGGATACTTGGTGTTTTACATTTGAAATATACAAGGAATTACTTAACAAATGCACCTGCATTCTTCCAGCTTCCTTGGTTGCTGTTAACACAAAGCAACATCCAAATGTGTTGCGCTGCGTTATGGCGTGGCGCCATAATGGGCGTCCGCACCTGGATGCGGGCAGCAGCTCTGGGGTCAGAGGAGCTGATGAGGACCGGGTGGGAGATCTCCATGCTGTGCCTGTTGTTCAGCTGGGCCGCCCTCTGGCTAACGGACAGGGCAGAAAACGAATGCCTCTTCTTGGCGTTTTTCTTTCCCTCGCTCCTCCGGTGGCCAGAGCCGTTTCCATTGGATGGGGAGGCGCTCGGCGAGGGTCCCGGGGTGCAGGGGCCCAACGGGGCTGGGTCAGAGCTCGGACCTGGTGCATTGGCTGGCAAAGGCTTGTCGATCTCCATCAACTGCTTTGCTGTCTCATTTAACTGAAAAGGACACAAGAGGAATGTGTGTGAGATGTCAGACAGAGTAGTTGATGCATCAGTGTGGATTTTTCTGGCTTTTCTGCCATTTTTTCTCTGGCATCTGTTCAGATCAGCAGCAGCAGAGTAATCACAGGAAATGAAACTTTTTACAACTTTTCATTCTTATTTTTTAGTCTTAGAAGAGATTATGCAACCAAAAAGGACGGAAGAATAAATAAAACTATAGGCATGAGAAAATATTATTTAAATGATAATCCAGCTTTATTTACTTAAAGCTAGTCAATCTGTTGTTATCAATTGTGCTGCTATTCGAAGCTAACCAAAGAAGAGACAACTACCATATACTTTCTCCAGTGTGAAAAATTCTGAATTGTTAAGATGTGTGTGTTTATTTACTGAGGGGGATTATCCAAAACAAATTAGAACCAGGCAAAAAATTCTGTTTTAGAATGAGTCTCCACAACGCTAAAACGCAAGAAAATGTCTTGAAGATTATTTTTAATCATTGAAATCAATCAGTCAGTCATAGTTGCAGTCTCTCAGACACAGAATCTTTCCTAATATCTATCTTTCGTTAACTGTTATGTCTCACATTGAAAAGAAGCTAAATGTAAACCTGCATAACAATGAACAATGCTTGTTTTATACTTGAACTGCTTTAGGCTGAGCGGATACCTGAAGTTCGACAATGACATAGATTCTTAAACCGTGAGCTTTCAGATGAGGATTTCAGCAGTGAATTGTAAAACTCTCAGTTAATGGGTTGTTGACTCAGTCACACATTCTTATGAAAAGAACAACAGTGCTCAAGGCTTTAGCTTCAGCTTGTGTTTTTACTCTCAACACTGGATACTACACTCACTATTTGTTCATTTCAATCTTTTTCTAATGGTTATACCCAACAGTACTTAATTTTTCCACCCAAAATATAGAATGAATAAGTAATAAGCTGTATGATCTTTGACGATACTGCCAGGAAATCAGGGTTTGCCCTATGTCTGGCGGAACAGGAGAAGAGCCCCTGAATGAAAACATCACCGAGGAAACTTTTATCAACCTCGGCTTTCTGTTTTCTCGGGACCCATTCTGCATTATGCAGATTGGACAAAAGGTTGTCAAAGTGCGCAGAGCCGGAGAATCCTCAATGTAATAGGGAGACGTGGAAAATGTTTTGTTTTCCTCTCAGTTAATAATGTAATTGGATGGTTCTAATGAGAAAAGTGATTCATTGAGGCTTGCTAATTAAGATTTGACATATTCGGAAGTGTACAAGCATTCGTGTACAAAGAAGAAAAAAATGAAAGAGGTAAGGAGGTTAATGAGTTGGTTGTCCGTTATCACGTTTAAACAACTACAAAACGTTTCCAACATGTTGGATTACTTTCCCGGCTGCTGTGGTGATGATGCAGGTGTTTTCCAGCACGTCTGCTCTTACGTGGAATTTTTCATTTTCTTTCAAATAGCACATTTATCTACGTAGTCTGGGGCAAGTTTATTGGTACAGCTCGTAAGCAGCTGTTGTAAAACACAATCAAGCACTTAAGAGCAACATCAAGTTAAGCAGACAAGATATTTGATTGTGTCCTCTGTTTTCTCTGAATTCCATTAATTTAATCGAATTACCATAAAGTTCACACTGATTCTGAGCTGTCTGAGTCTCAGCCCTGTCTTGAGTCTTAACTCTCTCCTCGTCCCGGGGAGAAATCTAATTTCTCCCTTATTATAAGTTTGTTTGTATATAGTCACACACATACGCACTAACACACCAACCATTTGAGATGCAGAAATGAACATGCTATAAGCCATCACCGACACGACCACGCCAACAAATTTACATTGTAATTATGTCTGCTTAGCAAAACCTTAAACCCAGAACAATCCCTGGAGAGAAAATAAAAAATGTATTTCTTTCTGCGAGTGTATGTGTGTGTGAGTGGAGAAAATGTGTAGAGCTGACTTTAGTGTTCACTGTTGGTGATGTGGCATTTCCATATTAATAGATATGCTAATCAAAGCCAAATCATATGCTAATGAGGATGATGGATTGATGCAGATAGAACTCAGTTATAAGTCTCATGAGGTTGACTTATAGAGGACTTATATACACTCATATAGATGCACAAACACACACACTTACAAACCACTCATGAGGTCAGTGAGGCTGTGCATCATCTAACAGCCACTCATACACATTCTAGTTTAGGTTCAAAAGTACATTTATAATTACGTCACAAACTCAACCCCCCACACACAGAGGGACACAACACTAATTGTTGTGACAGCCTTTCTACTACTTAAGCACATGGTCATGGCTAAAAAAAAGAGAAAAGTGTGTGTGTGTAAATGAACGAGGGTACTTAATCCAGTGCTTAATACTGAATGCTTAATCCAAGGTTATCAGTTCGTCTGTTCAGTGAAACTGATGGTTTGAAGGATCTCAAGTTAATACTGAAACTTGAACTGATAACCTGCAATGTGAGATGGGTAAACCAGCAAAGGGCGTGCATGGGCTTGGCCCACACACTTCCTTTGGCTGCATAGATACATTAAGCAAGACGTATGGGAATAAAAGGAAAAGGAAAGAGAGAGTATATGATTATATGATTTATAATAAATGATCCAGGTTCCAAAACTAATCTAAACAATCATTTCTTAAACTAACCTCAAATCAAAATGATACAACCTCAGTTCTGCCACGAGGCCAAAGGCACATAACCAATCTGCACTGACCCCATGTCCGTGCACAGCACAATATCACCGAGGAGGAAGAGTGATAGTCTGCGAGTCAAAGTTTCAATTCACCAGACCAAATTTCAGAATGACTGCGGGCACTTTGTGTCTAAGATGAGTTCATCCGTTTGTGAGAGTATGTGGTAGGAAAAAAGCCCCGTTACTGTACGGTTTGTGAAAAGCTGAACTAACAGGACCGCAACTCATCACAGACTCCTACTACATAAATCCACCATCACTGACAATTAAATCAATTTTATCTCAAATACTGTTTTACAGTGCATGCAGCAAGACAACTGTATTAATGAAGGTTCTTTTCCTGTTTGTGTGGTAACAGTTAAGATAAGGGGGGAGATGCAACACGCAACACTGCAAGAAACTGGAGATTGAATAAATGTCAGTGTCTAAAACATTACTTTGCAACACTTTGAACAAGTGTACACGATTTAATTTCTTTCAAAATGCTGTTCCTTATCAGACACATTTCCTAAAACAGACATTCACAGGATTTTGCCATTTTTTTCTCAAAACTTCAAAATCAGTTAGCATCAACATGGAGCTTTGTATAGAGGGAAGGAAACAGATGAACACATCAGCGGAGGTTTCAGCTGTGTCCCCTCATTAACTTCTCAGAACAAATGAATGTGCCTGCACCCCCGCCGTGTAAGAGTGATGGATAGGTCTAAATAATTGATGGATCTCTATCTAATCCCCTCTGAGAATGTCTGTTCATTCCCACGTAGTCTGTGGCTTCATCAAAATAGCAAAAACAGTGTTTTGGTCCCTCAGCAAAACCCCCCTAAAAACGACATGATTGATTGGCCTGATGTTTGAGTAGGCTGTTGTTTAAAGACGTAAAGTATGAAAATTAGTCTATCAACAAAAATATAACTTGCCTCATAAAGGAGAATTGTAATTTTTTACACAGTTTTTTGTTCTGGATTTTATTTTCGTACATTTGTCCCTCCAGGTCAGGGCTAATTTCAGGCAATAGTGCCACAAACAAGCAGCAAGCGACAGTGTCCAGGTGATTTAGTCAGCTTACAGGGTGGAAGGAAACCAAATCAAATGAAGGTGTAAGGCTTTTGGAGCCACATTGCCCTGATCTGAAATAGCTCAGACTACAGTTGTTGACTGTGTTAATGTGGATTATAGAGTTCTCAGAGTGGTCAGCTGGACAATAAAAGTGTGATATAGGCACAGTCTATCTACCATGACTCTGCATTGATTGTAGGGGTTGGTGTGAGCATTCAGGCTGTAAAAAATGTTTGACTGACTATAAACCATTTATCACAAGTAACTCAATTGAGCAAAGCCCTCTACGTTTTTTATCAGGTGGAAGTTAGACCTTTTTGTTTTCTAATTCTACTTAAAGATTGTCCTACTGTAGGTAAATGTAAGCCATTGAGAGTGAAAGAGGGCGAAATGGTTGGGGTATTAAATGTCTGTTATGTTCATTTACTGAGACAGTATTGTTTTTAGAAAAGTGCCATTACAAAAAACGATCAAGCAGCACAGCCCGTGTTTTTCTTTCATCTTCGCAGATGTGTGGTCACTTATTTATTCACATTTTCCAATTATACATACCAAAATACCACAATGGGATAAGGAAGCATCATGGCAAACCTTATGGCTGTTTAACACATTTTACGCACCCAACACACTTGTTATTAAATGGAAATGTAGCTGTTCCAACCTTGGGATCATCAAAAAAATATTAGATTTCATAACGTTTTGCTCATAAGAGGAGAACAGAGAAGAAGTGATAATATCCTTTTCACAAGCACTGATACAGGCTCAGTTAAAAAGGCACATGTGAAACTGAGGCATTCCATTTTTTTTTAAGAACAAAGGTATGTATTCCAGTTGGAGCTGTACCTTTGACAACAAAGACAGATCTGAAATCTGAATGAAATTTGACAGCAAATAACATTTCTATGTTGAGAGTATTTTTCAATGATTATTTCCCCAAGTCCACAACAGAGATCGATTCTCTGCTTTTCTTATTCTTGATTATCAACATCAAAGAACGTGTCAAAGCTGAGAGACAGCCTATATGGTAACTTAGGTATTTCAGAGGATGTGTTTTTTACCTCTCTATCAAATGTAGCAGCAGGATGAACAATAGTTAACAATGAGAGCTGCTTTTGTGATTGTGTGTCGGTTTACCTCAACATAGAGGATGGGGAAGATTCCAATCTTGTCGCCCAGCATTCCTTCTGCCCAGTTCTCATCTACTCGCCTGATTACTGTTAGCACCTCATCCTGGGGAGAGGAGAAATGAGTGAGGCCACACGTAAACACGCAAAAACACATTTCAGACTGTGTCGACAACATTTTTTAGGCTAAAAGTAAATGTACAGTTAAGTAAGAAACAAGGCAAAATATGTCTGATCAATCTTTAAAATGAAAGTAATGCATTCAACATTTATAAGTTGAGATTTGGAAGTATGGATTTTTATGCTTCATGTCAGTGTTTTTCCTAGCTGAAGTTATGATTCAAAATGGTCAAATGAAACAGTTACAATCTATGGAAGTAAAAACATTCTCATGTGCTTGTGTTGGAACCCTGTAATAATATTAATTCTTAAAAATCACAGAAATTCCTTCACGCCAGAATCCATTAAATACAAACGACAGCATTTTCCAGAACATTCATCTCAGTGATGAATTAAGAAATCCATGTGTTGCCAACCTCAACAGCCATTTCACAGCCATTTGAAATGCGTCAGACTTCTTTAATGGATTGCTGAGGACCCAATGATTTAGAGCGTTGAATGTGAGGACATTTGAATGGGGAGTGATCTCATTCTCAGGATCGTTACAGCTCTCAAAATAAGGGCTAAAGTGGGTTAAAGTTGAAAATGTTGCAGTCGAATCATGGATTATGAGACCTATAAATGTCGATAAACATCATAATAAATTCACTGGTTTATGAGTGGCGCCTGTGACAGAAGGCATACAATAACACTGACCTGAGAGTTGAACATTGGTTTCATACCTTTTTACTTTGTTTTATCCAAGTTATTGGTCCTTTGAGTTTCTCAAGTAAAGATTTTTAGTGTAACTTTCAGAATACTCCTGTGAGCAAGACATTAGCAGATGTATTTAGCATCCTGTTGTGTGGGCTCGTGTGGAAGCTTGCACTGTGTGGGTTAAAACAATACCTCTGTCATTATAGTTTAACCATAAAGTACTGGTCTGCTTGGGTTAGAATTCCTCTTTTATAATGAATGACTTTTCCACAGGCCTCAGTCGTATTGTTCCTTGGCCAGATGTGCCACAGGGTAAAGCCTTTTCATTTGATGTGTTTTTGCTTTGGTGTGCACGTGGGTTTAGATGTTTTACTCTGACCATGTGTTAGGTCCTGAGTTGTTCTCGAGCTGGCCTTTGTTGATATAAGTAAACTACTTCTACAGCCACATCAGCTCATGTTGCACACCGCTGGTCTTGTCAGGGAGTTCAATTGAAGCACTGAGGGAAGACACTCGAGACCGGCCACGAATGTGACAGTTTTTTGATTTTTCACACAAATGCACTTTTCAGAGAGATGCAGCCCAGTGGCTGTCAAAAGCTGCTGAGAGAGGTTGGAAGGCTTTTTAAACCCTTTCACACTATACAGCAGATAATGGCCGTAAACGTCCCAATGCTCCTGCATATTGTTAGATAACCTTAAATCGTGACATACTAAACTAATGTAATCATTTTTTTTTTTTACACCGAGGCTCATCACTAATTGGAGCATTTAAAAAAAAGAATATGCTACATCATTTATGATTAAGTCGAGTGATTAGAGGTGAGCTCTTCGCCCTGAAGCAGCCTTATCTTATCTTATCTTCACTTCTTGTTTACATCACTACTTTTATATCATCCACACCTTTTCATTTGAATGACCTGCTCTTTCATAATGTCCTGTGCTACATGCAAGGTATGAATCACCAGGCCTGTAAGCTCATTTCAGCCCTCTCTGTGAATATACATTGCAACCTATACGTGAGAATTTATTACCTTTGTTGTTTGCCACACACGCCCACACACTTCATTATAAAAGTGTTGATCCCTCTGTTGTTCCTCTCTTCACATCGATGGCTTGTTTAGGTCATTACTGGATGGAAGCGATAATGCTGCTAAATGACTGTGTATTATTCATACTGAGTAATTACCTCTCACACTGAGAAAACAATATTGTAGTCACTGGTTCTGGATGACAACACGCATATAGAACACTATGTGTCTCTGTGTGAGTTTATAGCTTAATGTAATTTTCAGTCATAAATCTGTTGATTAGCTTAACCCAAAAATATAAAACAATATGAACCACTGATGTTTTGTCATTATCTATGACTCGTCCTCGAATGCCTACAGTGGAAGGCGTGCTGGAGCAAAATTTAATATCCTTTCTCTTTCTTTCTCTGCAGGAAACATTAAAGAGTGCAGAAACAGAGTGGGGGGTACTGAGTCTTTAGTCCGACACAAACTAATCCAACGTAGCAGCGGGAGCAAAACGATAGTCTAAAAAAGTTTTCTACAAACTCACCTCGACACACTTATTTGAGGAACTTGCTGCCCTTTCTGATTCTGTCTTTCAACTTTAATTTTCTTCCTTTTCAAAGATTTCAAGGACTACTCTTAAATATCATCAGCTAACATTAATTCTACTAGCAGATAACTAGATGGTAAAAGTTTTCAGATTTTATAGGTACAGAAAAACCCATTTAAAACAGCATAAAAAAGTAATCATTCCTGATCCTAAATCTACTGATCCTTTACAGAATCATACAGGTGTTGAATCAATTAAAACTATTGTGGTCAATGGGGCAGAGATATGAAAACTTAGTTTGCACTTAAAAGTACACAGTAGAAAGGTTTATGGTAAAATAACATTTCTCACCAGCAGTTAGTATGACGCTCTATAAAGTCTGGATTATAAAGGCTCCTGACGAACAGACGAAGAACAAAAAGCTACAATTATCTGCCAGGATGGGGCGTGAATTACTGAAGACGTGCTGGCTTTGACATGCTGGTTTTCTCCAACGTTTGCTTTGAAAATATTTTTAATTTGATTTGTTCCCAATCTCATTAAAAGAAGCATTTTGGTATGGAAAGGCTTCACTTTGGGAGCAGTCCTCTGATGAAAAATTGCATTAGACTGGAATTAAGTTAACTTGCATTTGCTGTGTGTCATTGTGGCAGGAATACTGTCTGCATAAAAATAACATTAGAGAAACATTCAAATTTCAATATGAGCTCAGGAAACATCGACTCCAAGATTTTCCTTCCAAAAATGAGATTGTCTCTCTAATAAACTGACCTTCAGCCAAATCCTTAACTGTGGTAATGAGCTGCTGTCTGTGACAGATCAAATACTTAAATTGCTAAAAAAATATCTTGCAACATTACCAAAAAAAAAAAAAAGAATCTTTAAACATACTACCAACAGCATAAAACTTGGAGTTAAGTTACTCTTCTTCAAGCTCTTAGCATGACTTGGGTGACGTAGGATCTTCATAAATTACATAGAATTATTTCTTTCAGCCTGACTCAATTAAACAAATTTGCTTTAGCATCAAAACCTCCCAGTGTAAACTTTCTTTGTTGTGTGTGTTCACCAGGTGTGTGTACGTGTGCTACCTTGCTGAAGGCCAGACAGTCTTTATCCTGGTCTTTGTCTTTGACCTCAAAGTCATACAGCGCCTTGCCCTGGGGAGGAGTTTGACTCAAGGGACGCAACAGCTGGATGTAACTGGCTGGTAAGAAACCATGGCAACCATTGAGCTCCCCGTGGTACCAGTTGTCATCCACCTTGCGCCGCAGGATGATGATGTCACCCTTGGAAAACTGAAGATCACCTGGTTCTTTGCCCTCATAGGAGTAGAGGGCTTTCCCACATGGCAGCGCCGGGATATTCTGCAAAACGCACACACGTAAAAACTTATTTTAATCTCCAAAACTTTGATTCACGGACACTTACTGGTGTGAGCTTTCTGCTCCTTCCAGTAATGTTGATTATGCACCATAATCGTACAGATAATCTTTTTGGCAGTTAAATTGTGGGTGTAAAGACTGTTACTCTGCAAAATTCTTGACCCTCCTTAATATTGAAAGCAGTCTGAACTCTCATTGATACACCTTCTTGAAGCTTCTTAGATTAAATCAGATTTAATAAGGAGTTCAGCCTTCTTGAAAAGCATTGCTCTTCTTTAGTTGTTGATTGCCTTCTGTTTGTGACCCCACACTACTTCAGATATGCTGCGGTCCAGGCTTTTGGGAGGATTCATTACCCCATAAAACGTGTTCACGCTGACTTTCAGTCCAAGTGGCTTGGCTGAAGTGTCTATTTTGTGTAGACAAAATATAATATCTCATCCCTTCAGTTATGGGCCTTTGTTTGCTTGAATGATTCATAGATCAGACTTAGGTGGCTTAAAAACCAAAAAACACATTCATTTTTTAATCAGAAGATGTTGACAGACAAATGTTATAATACCTTCAGACTTATTGCTCATAAGCCTGTTTAACAAAGTTTTGCTCCATGGAAGAAAATAATGATGAGAAAAAGAAAAACTTTCATGACTGAGAGCACACCATAATTTTAGGTCTGACGGGAAATGATAGATGAACCCAAAATATTACATTCCTGCTTACAGCAACCCAAAATGGCTTTGACACCTCTAAAGATTATGCAAAGCTTTCGTATTTGCCATTTACCTGTGTTGATGAGAGTAAACTATCCCGAACAAGTAATTTATACTAAAGGTGTTTTCATTGGATCTTTAAAAATGGGCCACTTTACAGAAGATTTATCAGAAAAAAAATGAGTGGCTCTCTGTTGACTTTCACGAAAAAGCAAATGAGACAGTGACTCCTGCAGTAACCAGTAAATAATCAGGAAAAAAGCCCGGGAGCAAACAGGTTTTGAAGCAAGTCAAAATAGTGGCAAATTCAATATGCTGCAAACTGTGGACCCCGGGGACTAATTTGTAGAGCATGGATAGTTGGATATATGCCCCAAGGCTCACTTTATTCCCCTCAGCAGTGTGTGAAATATGACTGGTTATTAAAATGTTTGGAAGGTAATTGCTGTTCCAACTCTGAGCCAAACATAGTAATTTTGGAAATGCCAGTCCAGTGTGAAGCATGACTCCCTTGAGTTTCATCCAGATCTGCTCTATGGTGTCTCACACATCACAAGTGCCGGACAGAAATGCACAGGTGCATTAGCCCAGACCAAATACACATGCAGCGTGTCACAAATGACCAAAATGTCACACTCAGACTGTGAAGAAGTTCCACATCCACTGAGCTTTAAATGTCCCCTCACAGCTGAGAACTTTTCTACATGTGAAAACATGTTTATTGAAAGTATTTAGGGTTTTCAAAAAGTTCTCCATCAGGGCGGGCAGAACTTAGCCCACGCTTAAGTGTATGGAAGTCATTACACAGCATTTGACAAAAACAAACATGGCCCCTGAAAGCCAAAATAAACAGGAAGAATAAGGCTGGTTTTTGAGCTCTGATGAAAAAAAAAAAAGGAAAAAAAGAAAAGTTATCTGGAAACTATCCAGTCTGACAGGACAGGCCTGTCTCTAACATTGCTCTTTGTGTCCTAAAATTATTTTTTTTTGTCTCTTCATTTTCAAGGTTAAGGATTTGGAAACAAACCTATCCTTGCCCTGTTTATTCATTAAGGATGTTGCTTATTTTGGGACTAGAAGTGGTTTAGCAGTTACAGACAGACAGGTTGCTGTTATACAAATATTACTGGATGTCAGCACATCCTGGGGGCAAACCACAGCTGGTAGTCATTAGACTTTATTAACGTTCTGTAATAGTCCTAAATTTGTTTGTAAATTCTTCAAGACTCAGTAATAAGACTACTTGATTAACATTTACCCTAAACATCTTAACAATATTTCATAGTTGAACATTTTAATTAAAACTGTAGATAACATGAGGCCACAATATTTCTGAATAAGCTTGATATGCTGTTAGGATATACATTAAAACCTGCCACAATATAACATGTAGAAGACGCTTTGATTTAGGATATAAGAAAATTCAATTTAGTGATTACGTAAAGTAAACACAAACTCCGAAGCAATCTTTGAAGACAAAGTTATTGATATAAATGGCACCATCCAGCTAACAATGTAATCAGTTCCAGCCACTGTCCCAGACTAAACTAGCTGTCATTTCTCCAGGAATGAAAACGCACAGCCCGATGCGCATCGCTGACAGTATGGCCGAGTGTTTTTGTCTGCAAGCAATTCCTTATGCTTCAATTTATATTCTCTTTGTAGTTTTAAGAGATTGATCTTATAACATGGAAGCAAAGTTATGCCTTTCCAGGCATGAAATGAATACTGGACATGAGTCTGCTCTTTTACCGCCCTGGATTCACAATCATGTGAAGGCCTGTGATCCCCTTGTAATTCTGAGAAGTCAAGTTTACAGCTCAGTTACGTTTGCTTAGAAGCTACACACAACAATTAGGAGTAATGTTTTTACTATAATGAATAGCATCCATTTTGGTCACACTAACGATGGACCATACATGTAGAATTCAAGAAAAAAACACACACAAACATAGAAATCAGCCACCGGATGCACACCTCGCTCAGAAGTGGTCATCTGATTGTCTGGATTTCATTTCTCCCATCAAACCGGAATGGTGAGGTCTACCTCTGTGGACACTAGCAGGCCTGTGATTGTGGGCCGAACAAAACTTCTGTTATTTATTACATGGTTGAAACAGCTGGTGATCATTTTGATGGTTTTTCTGTGACAGGCAGCTTTGAAATGATAAGCCTGCTTTTGTCTACATCTGGGTGAAATCAAGGACCCATTGTTTGAAAAATGCTTTGAATTTGAATGGTAAACCTGCCACTGCTGTCACTGTTTACTGCATATGTGGCATACTAAAAGGGAAAGCTTAACCAACATAGTAACTGTAACTACGGGGGATGGGGAGACATGCAAGATGTTGGTACTCCAGTTCCCCTGCTTTGCTCCTGTGGTATAATATAGATACATGGTGATTATGGTGCTGAAAAAGAGTTTAACCTAAAAAAAAATGTGATAAACAATCAGCAGCGTGCAACCAAGGAGAGAGCTAAAACTGAAAAAAACAAAACAACAGCTTATCTTTTAAAAAAAGAACATGTTTCCAATAACACTCAGACACACACTCACATATTCCTTTTCTGCACTCGCATTTGGTGAATTCTCCCCCGACGCTACATAAAAGAGAGTCGCCCGGGGTTTCAAAGTCTAAATAAGATCAGTGGTGACGCAATAAGAGGAAACAGATGCGCAAACAAGAAAAACAGTATTAATGCTGCTGTTACAGTACAATCATCATACTAATATTCATACGTGTGATCCAATGTGGTTTCCCACGTGGTCAAAAGAACATGAATTAAGTCTGTTGACACCTGTACACTTCACTCAACGGCATGGGCGCTACTCATTAATCTCTCCTTGCAGCTCTCTTTTTGGGGGGTTTTCTATACAATTACTTCAAATTCTGACACAGAAAGCTAGGAAAATAATTCTCGTAGAGTATTAGTGTGTTTGTTTGTATGTATTTGTCTACAAGACTATCGATCTGAGACAGGATCGAGCCTCTCGGAGCATCTTATTCTGAGGCATTGGAAATGCTGTTGGCAGGGGCAGCTCTGCTGCAGAATCTGTGTCAGTAAGCTGCATATCACCCACGTACAACCAAGAAGACATCAAACACAGGTTCTGGGAAGGTAGTGGGGAGCGAAGTTTGGACGGAGAGATTGCATCGCTGCAAATACAAAAGCATAAACATCAGCATGAAGCCAACCCTGTTTAATGAAATGTTGACTTTTCCCTTTTCAGAAGACGGAGTTAAAAGGAAAAAAAAACAAGTAGACGGGGCTGATAATGATGGCAAGGATGAGAATAGGAATGGGACAGCTGCATTATCCATCTCTTTCTTTGGCATCCTCTCCCTCCAGCCTTCACCTTATTCTTCTCTTGCGCTGAGCCTCTGAATCTTTCTCACTCTCCTGCTATGTTCACCCATCTGTTCCATCCTACTTTCCTGCTTTTCATTTTCCTTTTTTCTTTCTTTCTTTCTTTCTTCTCTTTGGGCTAACATAGAGAGATGGGAAAGGCTCCTGGAGGGTCTCGTCAGGGGACGGCTCTGTTTACTGCTTGATGCCTGGAAGAAGGAGGTTGCTGTGCTCTCTGCAGTGAGGATCATCTAAAACAAGAGGCAGGCTGCTGCGCTGCTCTACACTAAGCCGGAGGCAGAGGGGTTAGGCTGTCTTCTATATTTTACAACAGAAAGACCCCATCTGAGTCCAAAACAATGGCCCAATTCTGGATTATATTGTAAAGCGTTATTTATTTTTGTGGATAATGTCTTCAGTCTGTCAGTTCCTTTTACACTATAAGAACAATTGTGCTAGTTGGATTAAAAGGTGAACAACCACAAACAAATAAAATATTTGTCAAACTCAACCTGGTAGTGGAGATGCTGATATCTGAGTGTCCAACAAACCGAACTGTAAACGTATTACTGAGGATGTCTGTGGGAAGGTTGAGAGTGGACTTTGTAGTATGCGTAAGCTAAGGTTCTTGGCTTGCTGTAATATGTTGCATATTTCTAGGAGCTGTGGAAAAGCTTTCTAAATCATTACAGGAAGAAGAGGAAAACACTGAATTCAACACTTTAACTTTATTTGATCTAACACATTTTAAACAGGTAATTATCACATTTTCGCTTGTCATTATACAACTGAACTGATTCGTATCTGTCACAGCTCTGCATAGAAATACAGCAACTCCTGAAATGAGTCTGGTCAGTCTGCTGCTTCTTTTAAACCTGGTAACTCCTCAGGAAGAGCGCACTGGTCTTGTTTTATGAGGCAGTGACAACATGGGGATTGCCATCAATCCAGTAGCCCAGCAGAAACATAGTGTTTTTCTGATATAACATGTAAACCAAAAAACCTGAACATCTGAACTGAAAAGATTAAGGGACAAAGCACAGAACCGCTCAGCATGACATTCTTTAGATAAAACTTCCAGGAGCACGTCCACAGATTTTGCAAACGTACAGCATAAGTGCCGGCTTGTTATTGTTTCGCTGCCTTTTGAGTGTGTGTGCGGGGGGGGGGGGGGGGGGGGGTGGGAGTGGAGGGGTGTTGCTCCACAGAAAGAACTGTTTAATGCGGAGGTATTACAGTGACTTACAACTGTTGGTTATCCCGTGGCATTAATTGTTAATTTAAATGCCACGGGTGAATACTTAACTGTGATTTACTCTTATTAGGACCTACATTGGGGCGGTGTTATAAATCTACAGATATTTTACAGCAGTTCATAACAGTGCATCTGGAGGACACATCACTGCCTTGGCAAGACCGCTGCTAATTTGCCATTGCCTTTGTACACAACTTTAATGTATCATGCAGCTAACTGTCACAGCACAGACAGTTTTATCAGCATTGCTGCTATTAATCTTACTGAGGCTACACTATGTACACATCAAGCACAGAAGTCACACTCAGACTAAAAACTACTGCTTCCAATTTTTAAGAAAAATGCAAAAATGCAAGACAAATCACTAGTCAATCACCTGTCAGCTCCCGTCTATAACTTACTGTAAATTGACTTTATATCATGCTCTGATGAACACACCAGCTGACACAAGTGGAAACCTGACACGAGTAAACTTGTATTAAAGCTCAATAGACTTCCTGGTTACCATCAGCTCAACAGCAACAGAAAGACTGAGAATGCGCATGTTTTTAATTAGAATTCTCTGCATTCTTATCTTTAATTATAATTATAATATTTAATTAACTTAAGACTGTATGACTTCATCCCTAAAAAAGCTCTAAGATTAAATTCACCCCCGTTAAAATGCTACCTTTTTCCCCTTTAGAATAAAAAATAATTTCATCAATTGGAGAGATAGTTCTGTTTCTTCCACCGCAAACGTTACTTCTACTGACACATGGTGCAGGCTCCTCAAATAAAAACTAGAATAATGCAATTTTAAACTGTAAATCAAGGGTGAAAAAGATTGTTAAGACTTCAGAGATCTGTAATTCAGTAATGTCAACATTTATCTAACTTTCATTATCTTTTTCCATTTGGTGCTACCTGCTTTATATGCTGCACCGCCAAAGCCATTTGATATATGAGCTGCTTTGTATAAATTTAAGTTTGATCATTTGCAAATCAAGTTTAGGAAAACTTTCCCTCGTCAGCCCAATGAACACAAAACACTAAAACAGATTTTCAACATAGACAAGCAGTCATGTGGACGTGCATATAGATATTCATGCACAATTGCACAGTCTATTTGTATAAACTGCCTCTGGTGCAGACTTTGCTACCAAGTCTAATAATCTAAAATTCATTAATGTTTTATTTGCATAAAATAAATATGAAAAAAACAAACAAACAAATAAAATAGTTTAGGCACATTTAATAGTGGAGCTGTAAGACTGCTTACTCATGAATATTTTCTGTTGCAGGGCAGGGAAAAAAAAACTCACACAGCAATCTGACTCACAGAATTGCCTTCTACAAAAAAATACAATCAAGGTTTGTGACATTGACTTAAATTCTACAGCACAGACCTGCAGGAAAACCACTTTAAGTTACCAGCAAACGAGTGCGGCGTGGATTAAATGAAAGCTGGAGCTTATCTAGTCTTATTTATAATTGTGCAGTTTGTATATTTTTAAGTTTGCTCGCGTCAGAGAAAAAGTCCATCTCTGAAGAAGATTCTGGGATTAGTTCATCTTTTTTGATTGGTCCTTAAACTCTTTGGCGCTTTTTGGCAGCACTGCAGTCATTGTCGGTGGAAGACTGAATCTTTCTTGAGCTTGTCATTCATTTTTTGTGTGAAAAGAGCAGAACAGTGTGATCACAAAAACCCAGCCGGGATTGCTGGATTGCACATCTCACACCTCTCAAGTGAAATGATATTTCTTTTTCATCTTTTTTTTAAGTGTCTTTTCAGCAGCACGATATCATAATTTGTCAAATCAAACACACGCACAAAGATATACGCCCTCTGTCCATTATAGAAATCAACAAACAGTAATTACTGTAGCACAGGGGTAAGGGGCTGTTCTGAATAAGTCTGTTTGTGTGTGCGTAGGTGCATGTGTGCGTTTGATGCCCTTGGGGAAATGTTATGGATGCACAAGACCCCCCATCAACCGTTACTAATAGTCCCATCTGTCAAGTCTCTCAGTGTGTCCTCAGTAGCCATAAGGTAAGGGAGGTGATTGGTCCACGGTGGGACGGACTGCCTCATTCAACAAGAGCCCTGTGGGATAGAAGCAGACACACCTACAAACTCACCAGACATGCATGGCTGATGAACCAATTAGATTTCTTTCCAACTTGCATAATATAACTCTCCTAACGTGTTGCTTCTGTATTCTGATGTAATTTAGTGGTCTGGCTGTCGTTTGTTTCACTCTGCAAGGGAAATTTTCGGCTGAGTAATAAACAAACAGGTTGATGGATGGATGGAAGATAGAGATGGAGATGGAGGACATCTCTTTTATTTTCAAAGTGGACTCAAACTGATAGAAATCCACAAAAGGAAATATATACATTTTAACATTTGCTTTTCTGCCTTATCTTCTCATCCCTGTATGCTTACACTTACTGTAAGATTATAGGGGAAATTAACAGAAAATTCAAATTCTTCTCCTTTATATTTCAGTATTTGTAGAGGGTGTTTCTTTGTTTAGTTTTTTTTTTGCTCACTTGTATAATTCAGGAGGCCTATCTTGACTTTGGGATCCCAAGGAGGTCTTTAGTGCATTTTAGCAAATATGTAAAAGTTGATGTAGCACTGCTGTAGATGTTACATGACAGTATTAGGACAGAAATTTAGCAACACCAGGCGCAGCAGCTGGCTTTGCGGTGATCTCTGCTAAGACTTAATAATGTCACGCATGAGACCCGTGCTTCTTTATGCAGCCTCCCAGCTCCTACACATCCCATGGGACCCCTATTATAAAGACAAGGGCTTTGATGCATTGTCCTTGTTTACCACTATTTACTTTTCCCCCTTTTTTTTATTTGCGAGTCATCTGGTTAAATGTCATCTTACGTTTAGCTGTGTAAATAATAAAACTATATCTGCATATTTACGGGTTCTCTTGAGAATTTTGGGGGGCCTAAATAATTCTATGTGTGTAGATTAAGGTATCTATGGCACCAGAGTAAATATAGTGTAACAACGTGCGGACGTATAGTAAATTCAGCCTCCTTAACAGAGACCATTGATGGTGATGCACTGCACTTTGGCAAGTCAGTGATGTCACCCATGAGAGCCACAACCTTTATGCTGCTTCCCATGGCAACAACACTTTAAAGACATAAGCATTGATTTATGAATATTGTGGAACGTATATCACTTGGAGGCATTAAGTCAAGCCTATGCTTCACAAAATGTGAGTTTGAGGGAAGATTATGTTACAGATTAAAAGAAGAGATGCTCGATGGGGCTGAGTGGGGGTTTAAACACGGCAGGAATTGCTAGAGGAGGAAGCAAAGGGAGAGAGCAGCATCAGATGTCCTCAAAGATCGAGACATATCAGCTTTGTCAGATCCTCACTGCGGTTTGCTGTCACCACAATGAATGAGGACAATTCCAAAAGCTGATTTCTCTGTTTGATTTTCTTCCTTGTCCTGTTGTTGTTTCAGTATATTTGAATAGAAAGACTTCAGAGTCAAATACAATTAGATATTTTTGTGTTAGAAAATGCTGTAGTTCCTCACATTTTTATGCAATCTTTTTGTTCAACCCACTGAATGAAAGCTGAAATTCTGCGTCTGAATTGTTTAATCTAAAATTCACTGTGGTAATGCCCAAATATCCATGGACCGAACTGATTTGACTTTTCTTTTTCTAGAAGTACATTCTCTTAAAGTCTCGTCTGGAATATTTTTTCCCCCCATTTTTTCCCATGTCGATTTCTTTTGATTCAGTCTGTAGTTCTTTTTCTTAGTCTGATACAAATAAAACAGAAGAAAAAAATACGGCGCAAGTTTTTGTAAACAAGGATACAGCGGTTTTTCTATCGAAACTGTCAACATGAAGCATAAAACAGTCTACTCAGAAGCGCACTGCATTTGCCTCTGGAGGGTGTCAGCAGTAAACGGAGCACCCTGCTCTTAACAAGCATCTGACTTCTATCACTGGAAACTGCCTCATGGTTGGTGCTGTCCCTCAGAGGGAAAGAGATGGATATTTGATGATAGATGAAGATGGTGCAGTGAACTTGATGAACTCAGACTTGAAGCCTTGAAATGTTACATACATAACTTACTGTACAAGCACAGTACTCGTGTTTGCATTGTGAGGCGAACATTGGCCATGAAGTAAGTCTGTAGTTTACAGTTATCTTTAACTTTCATGTTTCACATTGATTGTGAAATAGCTGAATGCACCCACTGCTGACACATAGGAAAGAACAGTGAAAGCTGCTGACTTGTTTTTTTACCCCCTATGTAACCAATAGTCACAGTCAGTGAGCACGGCCCACTGATACCTGGGATGATAGAGGATTAATCTTAGACCAATGGACAGCAGCATCAACAACAGTTTTGGTTCCACCTGCTTGCAGTTGTGCACCAGCCCACCAGTCACTGATGGTAATCATCTGCATTAGTATCTTTCAACAGGCAGGCTCAATACTGACATGTTAGCGTCACAGGCATGTTTTTTAAACTGTTTCAGACATGATAGGCGGCCTATGAGAAAACTAACAGCCACGGATAAGTAGCATTAGTACTGTGAATCTCATTATCTATTCCTATAATTTTTTATACATGTGTTAAATCTTTTGCAGAGAAATTGTGCTATTCATTTAAAATTTAGTAAAGATGTTCAATGCTGTTGTAAAGGCAGAAAGTACATTTTAAAACTGTATATATGTATGTGTGTGTGTGTGTGTGTGTGTGTGTGTGTGTGTGTGTGTGTGTGT
>JABUIW010000214.1:8526025-8616040 GCA_013363375.1 Menidia beryllina
TGTGTGTGTGTGTGTGTGTGTGTGTGTGTGTGTGTGTGTGTGTGTGTAAACAACATATGAGCTGCTCTGTTTTAATACTGACCTGGTTTTCCTAAGTTTCACTTTTTTGTGGAAACATTTGCATACTGGTTATGAAGAGAGGCTCCAGGAGAAGTGCGCTTTTGGAAGTAATGTGAAATTAAACAGAATAAATGCTGTTGTTTGGAGTCCTGGAACACATTCTGGATTCTGGATTCCCTCATCTGTCTCCTCTATTGCTCAACTGACATTCCCACGCCAAACCAGTGTGTGAGTGTGTGAATGATGGTAGATGGAACAGGATGTTCCACGCTGCTCATATCCTCATCCATTTTTCCAGCTCTAAACCATTCTGAGTCCCCTGTAGTGCATTTATTCACTCCCCCTTCACACACACACTCACACAGACACACACACACGTGCGCGCGCTCTTTAACTGTGATTACTCTGTACAGTCTTCTCTTGCTCCCCCGTCCTTGGAGGGGTACTGGGCTATTTCAGCTCCATCTCTGTGTGCGTGGGTGCGCGTGTGCGCGTGCATGTGACAGATATTGTGTACGTGCATTCGGTAACACCATAGTAAATCTGCAGAGGTCTTTTTCCACTCTGCTGCGAGTCCAGCATTCTATCTTGTGGTGCTGGTTTATTGGAGGAGACACTCAAGCACAACACAAACACACAAGTATATGCACAGATGGAAAGAGATTACTGCACCTATATGTGAACATTTTTCTTGGTTGAAAAAACAAACATCTGAAATAAAGTCTTCACTAACAACTATGAAAAAAATGAACTTGTGGGAGAATATAAAAGTAAGTAATGTAGCAGATTTATTTTATCTATGGAATAAATAGCATCAGTGGAATAAATGCTACGCAACAAATTAAACCAATATCAGCAGGTCCACCAACGCACACACAGAAATGTCCCACAGTTCTTCAGCGCACTATTGATTCACTTTTCATTTATAATTCATGAAACAACACACACCTCGGGTTAAGTGGAGACACACACAAACCGAGTTTCTCAGCAGGAAGAAGAGGAAATGCAACACCGCTCACTCACTGTCTACAAATTTAGACACACCAGCCAGAGTACACACACGCACACACACGCACGATGTGAGATACACACCAGTCTAGCCAGGAGGAGTGATCATGAGTTCATTCATCTCAGCCATCACTCCCTGAAGCTACTACCATGTCTCCTCTCTGTCTCCACTCTCTGACTGGCTCATGTGCTTCTCTCAAGCCCCTTCCACTCATCTCCCACCTTTTCCTCTCTCACCCCTCTTACTCGTTCTTATTCTTATCCATTCTTTACGGAGGATGCCTGAATATAAGTAGTCAGAGTCTTACTTTTGGTGGACAAGCTTTAAAGCTATTCAGGAGTGGGCTGTGAGAACTCTTTTTTTCCCCCATCTCAAACAACTCAAAACTATGTGAACGTTGTTAATTTAACTGTTACATTTACATTAACAAGACTGTAACCTAACCCTAACCCTAACCTGGACCCAACGTCAACCCCCAACCTCTGGAGCTTGTTTAGATTAAATCAAAATTATTCCACCACCAAGGCAGGAGTTGGTGGTGCATGTTTTTGATCTTTGCTGATTGTCTTCACATTCATTTTGTTGACTGGATAACACAGATGTTGCCAAGTTTAAGTTCGTGATATTTGCTAATGAACTACAGCAGAAGAAAAGTAAGAAGTAAAACATTGACCTTGGTAGAGAATACTCCCTCTGAGCGTGTTTTAGATCTTTTGCTTGTTTAAATAGTCTAAAGTTGAATATGATTCAAGAAAGACAAGAAGGAACACAGAAGACTGCAAATGCCCAATCCTCCAAGAGACTGAAAATTGCTCGCACACTTGCACGCGCCCCAGTGCGCAGTTGTCTTCAATCAGTCCTCAGACATTTGTACAATGTCATATAAACTTTCATCTTCCCATTGAATATTCTTTGTGAATGTCATCTTTGACTTTCAGTCAGGTTCCTACATGGAGGTTATTTGACTGAGCGAACGACTGAGAGAGAAGCAATGACAGAAAAAAGAAACGGAGCTGGAGATGGGAAGGAGAAGCGACAGCGAGGTTTAAAACAGTGAGCTCAGGGACCGCATGCATATTCATAAGGCTCATTTCCATCTGAGCTGTGAGACAGAAAGACGTCTAAAAGAACACACGCACTTGCAGCAGAGCTCCTTAGATATGCAAGCTGCGCAGTGCCAGTGGAGCTGTGAAGAGCATGGATGTCTTACCTGATCAAGTATCCAAAGTGCGGAAGACGGAGATATCAAGAAAGGCAGCGGGGGATTCAGATCAGAGGGAAAGGGAGAATGAGTTTATTATTTAATGACAGAATCAATTCCAACATCAGACGGAGAAACTGAATGAAACATCGGAACTGAACTGAAGCTCACAACTACAAAGCCACCCAACCACCCACACACACCTGATTACCTAACCAAAGTTTCTACTTTATGTTGCGTATTTGCTTCACACAAATCAGATATTTTGACAATAAAATAAATATCTAGGTAATATCTTCTGGCAGAAGAAGAAGATGTTGAATAAAAACTACATCCTGCAGCTGATAGAGAGATCCATGTTCCACATATGACACCTCAAACTGATATGCCTTTTTATAGATAATAACCAAGAAGCAACAATAGATACAGTCAAACCAAGTCATTTAAACTATATTGGCTGTGTTACGATGAAGCAAGCAGCTCTATATAAGGAAATATTTTGGGGATATTTAATGTTCTGTAATAGATTCAATAAAAGGTTTATTGAATTTAAAGTGTA
Organism: Menidia beryllina; assembly: GCA_013363375.1. Lineage (NCBI taxonomy): Eukaryota > Metazoa > Chordata > Actinopteri > Atheriniformes > Atherinopsidae > Menidia > Menidia beryllina. The sequence continues at coordinate 8,528,855 of JABUIW010000214.1, forward strand.
AACACACAGAAAACTAATTTCCTGAGACTAAAAAAACAGAACAAGTAAAAACATGCCAAAAAAATAGTGACGGTTTATTCAGGAGGTAGTCTTTAATGATAAACTTCAACAGCCAGATAACTGCTTTACTGGTTTTTACTACTGTTATGATGAACATGTATAATTTGTACACAATTGTTTTCATAAACAGGATTTATACAAAATTCAATCCTGTGCTATAAATGTGAACAGAATTTTCGTATCAAAACCTCATCAAGTCTATGGCACGTCACTATGTCCACCGCAGTTAAACTCATTCTTACAACTGACCTTTCAGGGAAGCAGATTTCAGCCTGCAGGGTCACAGGTGCAGCACAAAGACGTGGTTAACAGCCTTGTTAGTGTCCTCTGTCATGTTGTCCTCTGACATAATGAAGCTGCTCTCTTCTGCAGCCTACTGCTGAGATTAAAGCTGCTGCTTTTATGCTTGAGAGCGAACTTACATGTTACGTGCAAGAAAGTCCTTCAATTATTTTTTTAAAGGGCCAATAACATTACTGCAGCCCAAAACTGAGCACAGCCCGATATGGAGAAAGATTGCCCATGAGGAGAAAAAGATATACCGGGGATAGATGAGGTTGCTATGGGTGACAGATTCTTATGGATGTGGCCATTGTATTGGTCCCCTTCCCATCCCTCGACCCCTGTTACTGTGGTGACAGGAGGCCATGAGTGACAGATGGTTGCCGAGGCGTGTCGGCAGTTGTTAGGAGCACCAAATGTGTCAATCACAGTCACAAATATAGTGAGCCGATAGGATGCGGACCAAACTGAGAAAAAAAAAAAACACAGTCAAAGTGGAAATATTGAAATACATAAAAGTTGTGCAGGCTTTTAGTGAGAGAAAAAAGTAAAATACTTCTGGCCATGACAGCTGCTTGGTTGAGTTTGAGGTCTGAAAAACTGCTACGACTGCTTCGAAAGCAAATGAGAGTGAATTACCAATGGAAGAAAAGAAGACTGCAGAGCAGACTGATCACCTCTGCCATTCGGTAGGACAGTGGCTGGTTCTCCAGCTTGCCCTAATCAAATGTCAAAGCACCCTTGGGAAAGAAACTGAGCGACACTTTGACAAACACTGATGTGATCATTGGCGTACGAATGGAGTGTGAACTGTGTAGTCTTTAAGAAATGTGAACAACAGAAGTATAATCATGCTTAGAAATTCAGTCTATGCACCGCTTATAAATATTTGCTTCGTAGAGGGCTCATGAACAGAAAATGTCTTCTACGTCCTTGTAATTTGTAAAAACATCTGAATTAGTTATAATAACTGTTTTTCCACCCAGAGCATATTGTGAAGGGCTGCGCTAAATTCTCAACATAAAGTTACTCTCAGTAATAGGGTGGATGGATGTGCAAACAGAGCAGTAATTATACTCTTCTTACTCTTCCTGTCAAACCCCTCATTATTAAGCGAACACATGAACACTCTGTGACAACTCTTCCAAAACTTTGCAAAAATATTAGAGGCAGAAACTCTCACTCTCTCGCTCTTTTTCTCTGTCTCTAGGATTTTGTAACTTCTTCTAAAGATACAACTTGCTAGCAAGAGCGTTTCTAGGTCTGTTGAATATTACCCGACATTTCATAGCAATGCCAGAGGGACAGTGAGATAAACCAGATAATGATATATATGTGTCTCAGATGAGGTTAAAGTCGACTACAATTTGTACCAAACAAAATGTTTGGACTTATGACAGATGATTTAGACATAAAAAACGAAGATGATGAAATCCAGAAGTCTAAGCTGCATTTTTAATGTTCAAACGGAGGTGTGTGTGTTAATATCCAGAGCCATTCCAAACTGGGAGAGCACAATACCTCTTTGCACTTCATATTCACCTTTTACACTTCACCCCTCCCCCTACACACCAGAGTAAGCATGCACATACATGCAAAATCCATTTTTTCCTTTAGGTTCCCCCCCTAAAAAAATCCATGAACAATAGATTTCTCTCCGTGATGTCACCCTTTCACACTGGTGTAATACACATAGACTTTCACAGCATAGGTGATTGGAGGAAGCTGTTTACGGCCACCAATGAGGTTCCAGAAACAAATGGTGTCTATCCCTTGTCTTCAAACACCTCGTCCCCGTGTGCCTTTCTTTCTATCTCCCACCTCCTCACACCTCCACCTGCTATGTTTCCTATCTCATGTAACATCTTTTCCTCTTCCTGTCTCGCCCTGCCTCCCTCTGTTTATCTCTCTTCTTGCCTCCTCTGACTCATTTTGTTGCTTTAGGGCGTAGTGTTTATTTTATGCGATGCTCATTTCTGTTTAAATTCCCGAACAGCTAACAGAAGGCCTGAGGTGCCGCTGTAGTTTCTCATTTCGGGGGTATACAAGTCAAAAATTGTGCTGATATCTTGGCATCATTTTTATGCACAGGTTCGGGAAGTTTCTGGTTCCTTGTTCCACATTCATGTTTAGTGTGCCAGCAACAAATACCTCAACACACCTGGTTCACGCTGTCCAATGGGGATTGCCTACTCTGAGGTTGGCTCAGAAAAAGTCCTGATACTGATGAAGCTGCTTGATATTTAGGAAGTAAACATTTTAACTACGTGTGTAACTGCTGCATAGCATCCAAAACCGTCAGGTTTTTAGACCTTTTTAAAGCCAAAACTGATGTGCCTTTGTTGTGGGACAAACCATTGTAAAGCGAGATGCTGCTGCACACAGCTGAATCCATGACCCTGGCTTGAGATGTGTTATCAAACGCATATGTGGTGCTGAACCACCAGGCTGGCATGTGTGAATTACCGTGGAGATACAGCAGAGGTTTAACTACCACATTGTTTTGTGCACAATCTGTAAAAATGGCATCTGAATGTGTAGGTTATCCCCAAACCAAACCTGGCATTCCAGATCTGTTTGTTTTTTGGAATACCCTTGGTAGAAATATGCCGGAATAGCACAAGCCCTTTAAATTTTGCAGGGGAAAAAAATCTAAGTCAAGACAATCAGAAATTCAAATTGAATTAAATACACACCATTGCTGTCATAAGTTATTGTTGTTTATTGGTTACTATGTTTGAATTTCAGCCCAAACACTATTTTCAAAACATCAATCCATCAATCCATTTTCTGAATCGCTTATTTCCAAATGGGGTTGTGGGGGGACTGGAGCCTGTCCCAGCATTCAATGGGCGAGAGGCAGGGTACACCCTGGATGGTCATTTATAGAAACAGCTTTTTTTTTTAATATAGAAAAGCTTATAGATATTTAATAAATGATCCAAACATTTGAGGTATATAGCTTCTACCATATTGAGTCGTTTCTGTACTCTGTGACTGTGTGCTGAATCAGAGGGGAAAATTTGGTTCCGGTCTATAACAAAGTGCCCTGGGCCTTGACATTATATGTCGGAAATAAAAACGTATAACACATCTATTGAGAAGAGGTGAAGTTCTTTTAGAGTCTCGGAGTTTTATATAAGTTGAGTGAATTTCCTCCAGCCACACAAAAGAAGAAAATTGCTGAAGTTTAACTGCTGCTCTGAGAGTCCTCTGTCATTGGAAATCAAATAAGAAAGAGACAAGGGGATGATCTGAAAAGACATTTTATCACTAGTGACAGTTCTCTTTATTTTCTCCGATAGTATATCAGTATATGATTCCCATTTAATTCAAAGTACCTCAATGTCCTCAAATTTCATTAAATATTTAAACCTTAAACCTTTAATAAACTTAGAAGCTTACTAAATGGAGTAAGTTCAACCGGTGCATTTAAAGTTAGAGAATACCTTTGTTTTTATTTGTGACATCTGTCTAAAATGAATTCAAAGTGGACAGAGACCAGACGACAGTCCTATGGAGACAGGAAGATATTGCACCTCTTTACCTCAATGTTTGGTTTGCATTCCTGTTCTGAATTGTTCTCCCGCTGCATCATAAAATGTCCTCAAATGAGTTTTGAGTCATTTGACTAAATCTGTGCGCACAGAGGCTGATGAAGTCATCAACAAATGCCATTATGTCTGTTCCTCTGGCAATCACACAAGAACAGCCTCATGTTTGATAGATCCAATGGTATGCTTTGAGCCATCGATGGTTCTTTATTATGACACACAATTTTATTTCTATATTTCGGGACGGTGTTGATTTGTTTTTATTAATCTAGGCAGGCTGAGTGTTGTCTAAACAGCACACATATACCCAATAAACATGGATGGAATTATCAAATGACTTTTAGACCTTTGCTAAGTTGTCCTTTTTGTATAAAAATGGCAGTCTTTTAAATGCTGAAGTAGATAACTAAACTAAAACTGAGACAAATAGAACCCACTGTTTGATTTGGAAGTGCAGGCCCCGACAGTTTGACAGTTACTGTCTGTGCTGTAAACTGACACTTTTCTGTTCTTTTTGTATATGTGATGAATATATCACTCGAACGGTATGGTTTGCGTGAAGTTGTTAATTTAACACCTCATTACAGCTCATCAGGAGTACAGAACTGGGTTATTAATGTTGCCAATGGGAATGCTCATCCTAGAGATTTTTCTTTTCTTTCTTCTTGTTTTTTTTTTCTTTCACAGGATATGACAAAACATTGTACAGATTCTTTTTTAAAGGGCAAAATCTCTTCTGCAAATATTTGAAGACACTCCACTGCTGGCAGAAGCCCTTCCAGTGGGTATTCCGGTGTCAGTCGCCATATTTGTACTGCTGATATAGAGCCATTTCTATTATCTTCTTTGATCTTGGAATGTTGGTGATTTGCTAAAATCTGTGAAAATGTCGTTGACTTAGAGATAAAAAACTTGAAACGGACCGTTCTTTCCAAATGTGATCATTAATATATGTTGTACATAAAAAAATGACAGAGTAAGTATTCAGTGATCGTCAACTCACTGGTTACCATTAAAATAAAACATCTTTATCTGCATGATATTTGAACTATTTAACACTATATAACACAGACAGAAAATGTGAGTTACAAAACACAATAAAGTAACGAAAATCATCCCAAATGTCAGGAGATTAAAACTCTGTAGGTATAGAAAGCTGCGATGCTTGCAATGATTTACTTGTTTTCGGAGCTGGTGGTGCTTGCCTGACTTCCTACCCACAAGCCTGTAAATGAAATAGAGTTTGGTGGCTGATTAAATCTTAGGTCAGTCCAAGATGAACGATGGCTTGACACGAATAACTATTCAAACACAGTCGCAAACAAATCATCAGAAGTCACAAACTTGAGCAAAATCTGATCAAATCTGCACACTACAAAACTATCTGAGACAAGAATGTTAACAAAATGAATACTGCTGGCAAACACAGTACATCATGACACCTAGTCACAGAAAAATAACCAAGTGAGTAAATGAGTGACTGAATGCACAGTGGACATGACAAGGACCGTCAAGTCTTCTCCTCTGCTGAAAAGTAAACAGTAGTTTTCCAGTCTTTATGCCAATCTCCATTTCAAAGAGCACAAAATGCATAATTTTGTGCCTCCTTGCACCTTGTTACTTTGAAATGCTAATGAGTGCTCTGGTTCATGCTCTCAGGCTATGTGTGTGTCTGTGGGAAAGAGTGGGAGAGAAAGAGATTGCATACGTGTTTTACGAGTGTATCTGGTTCATACAAGCATTGTTGCTGAATGGATGTCATCTTCAGCTTTCATTTATTGTATTTACTCTCATTTGTCAAACATACAGTACAAAACTGATGACAAAAAAATCCTTAATTCACACACACACACACAGCCCACCTGCACTGCCCTGTATCTATCTTAATGTACTGCGAGAGGGTGAGTGGACCCAAAGCCGTTAATCTTCATGTATCTAGTCTTAGATTCTGCTACCTCCCAAGCTATTATACCTATATATCTTACACACGCACACACATAAACACACTGCAGATACTTATGAAAAGGTCATGACCCACGTAGGCTGCATTAATCATGTATGAACAGATCAGATCGGTGTCTTCACATTTAACAAGGGGCGGAGATTGACCTTTGGAAAAATGTGTGTGTCTATGTTTGTGTGTGTGAGGGTGGCAGCAGATATGAAGTTCAATATTAAGTGAGGTGCCAGCTATTATCACGGAAACGAGGGAAGGAAAATGTTAGGGAAAGAATTAAAGAAGCTTAGAATAAATTCAAATTATAAGAAAAGAAAGTCAAAGACTGTTAATATCTTCCTGTTTTTTGTGTCTTTTTTGTTTTAATGCCCCTGAATAATCATAAGAAAATGAAAAGCTACATTTTTCCACCTTCCACCTCATTTGCATTTCACACATGGTTTATCAACACACAACAGCAGCCTTCTCTAACAAAACTGACAAAGAGCTGCTGCAACACTACCCAAAATCATAAATAGATTCTGCATATTCATTTCAGGAGGTGCGTCTATAGTAATGAAGGAGCAGAAGAGAATCTTTGTTTTTTATGTAATAACTACCATTTATCTGAGCTTGTGACAGTGAGATCACTTCTTTTCTCCATATTAACATTAATACATCTGGTTTAAGGACTTTTTAACGCTGTGTGTGGTTGTGTACATGGGTTCGCGCCTGAGTGTGGGACTTCTTTTGGCAGCTAGATGAAGGAGAGCACCATAGGAGATGACACTGAATCGTAAAAGAGGGGAGGTAGGATGGATGTAGCAGTTGCGAAAACCTAGCCATTTATCCTCTGAGGAAGACGTAATAAAGTTGCCAAAAAAAAGAAAAAAGTCATCCTCGGGAATTGCCAAGCAAAAACTAAAGCAATGAATGTACAGAGCCAAAAAAGTAACTTCTTGAACACTAACAGGCACATATGTATATAACTCACTGTCTACATAGAAGTTGGGCTTTGGCAAGCTTTCAAACTAATTCTGCTACTTTCTTGTGTTGATATTCTTTAAATTCTGTTTTGTTGTGATGATCAGTTCTGAGGCCACTTACCTGCTGGAAAATTTCCCTAACAAGTCCTGCTTGACCAGTATTCCTGCCTTTCCAGTAAAGAAAGATGGAATTTGACGGATGATGGAATGGTAATAGTTGTGTTTCACCAATGTTTTACCCATTGCTTTCTGATTTGAGGAAGTTTGACTGTGTGAATTCCTGAATCATAGCTGGTGTTGTGAATTTGGTGTATCTGAGAGAAAGGTGAAGGTTTCCGCCTGACCTGTATCAAATTGCCAAACTATGAGGCACAAATCACAAATCATTTCAGCTCACGATGTAAAACTGCTGGGAGGACTGCATGTTGGCATGCATGGGAGGCTGATAACAAATGTCACATGACGTCAGCCATCCTGCAAGTCTATTCCGCAATAAAGCTAATATATATTATTAAGTGCCTGAAAACATACATTTTTGACAGATTCACAGGATCAAATTCTTATCCTAATTCACTGTGGGTATAAGGAATGTGTGTACATGTGTATGTGTCTGAGACCTCAGAGAGCCGAGAGGGAGACTTTGAGGGATTGGGTAGCAGTGTGTAATGACTTTGGGGCAGAGGGGTGGGCTGGATCAGGTGGCACATTAGGTGGGTGGCCCACTAGTTTACCATGAGCACACACAGGAACAACACAGGGAAGATGCACAATGAACAGAGACACACCAAAGCAAACAAGGCTTCCGGTCCCTTCAACGAACTCTCCCTGTGCAGACAGAAATGCAAAATTTGGCTTTCTTCCCGACATTCACCTGACTCATGTTGAATTGCCGATAACCCTAACCATATGCAGACGGTGTGTGCGCGTGCGCGTGCACAATTGTGTCCTCAGCTGTTCCGCTCATTCAATTCTCCCTGATGCCCAGCTCCTTGACTGAGCTGATGTCTCTGTGGCGTCTCTGCAGCCTCTTCTCAGCCTCCGTCAGTTGCTCAGTCTTTGAGTGATTCTGTCACACGCTCCGCCCGCAGTTTATTTAACCGTTAACTTAACACTCTCATTAAAGGCAGCTCTTCAGGTAGGCCGACAAATGATGAAAAGCCTCTCGAAAACATTGAAATGTTGAGGGTGGCTTTATAGCTCGTATTTCTAAAGCGTTCTAAGTATCTGATTGATTAGTTTGGGTTTCTGGTCTGAACTTGATTTGAAGTGGCATCCTGATGTTGAAAGTGAAAGAGAATTTATCATCATTCATTTGCAGTGCATATATGTCAAGAAAAATAATTAATAATCCCAGGAGGATGATTTATTTCTCGTAGGATTTATAAGCAGCTGTGCAACACCAAAGACTGTATGCTTTAATGTGTTTTTTTTCCCACTGTACATACTGTCAATCGGCTGTTGGAGCTGAGAAAGCAGCCTATCAGTAACAAAGACAAATATCCACAAAATCCCAGCAGACAATGCATAATTCATCAGCCAGAGATTTGAATTATATATATATTGATTAATTATTTAAAGTATTTGCCTTTTTCAAGAACAGGACCGAGATGTAGTCTTTATCTGCATTGGCTCAATGTGACAGAGGGGAAAAAAAAAAGGAATTAAATAAGATGTGGTTTTGGTTTCACAGGGGAAGCAAAGCAGCATGATAAAAAACAAGATTGGTTTTGATGTTTTCCTCTTCCCTCTGCTCATGAATAAATCTTTTAAAATGTTATTATGTCTCCGTGTACAAGTTGTAACTCTTTGAGTTTGTGAATATTTTTCTGTGATTACATGCGGATCGGTTTGTGTCAGTTTGTCCGGACGTCTGTGGAAAAATGCTTTGCATTATATGTTAATGCAAAATAGGTTTTATTGTCTGTGTAAACTTAAAAATACACGCAGACACACTCAAGCACCCATTCGTCACAATAATTTCACAAATATTAGTGAGCCATTCAGGTTTCCATCCAAGAGACACGAGTGGGTGAAATCACGAGCTGTGAAGTTGTAAGACATGTTTGCAACCAGTTCAACAGGCCTTAATTCAACAGCCTTTATTAATTATTATTGTGTTACCATGAAAAGATGTTCATTTCTGCACCTCTACTGAGAATGTTCAAATTGAGAGAACATTCGCTTGTCCCAAATAAATGGATTTGGTGATAAAAAGGCCGAGATTAACTCTGTGCTCACGTGTGCGTGCCTGCATTATAATTCTTATAAAGAGATTTAACCTTTAATTTGGCAAGCATCTCACTCAGAAACGATCCCCCCTCGCGTACACACATGTGCAGTTAAGCATTGGGATTAGGACGTGGGCCAGTTAAGACGGATGGAGGAAAGCCACCTACTGGTGAGCAAGAAGGATGGAGCAAACACACCAGATGTAGGAGGCCACAGCGGGTCAGATAACGCCACGCCGATGGAGAGCAGGACACAGAGCGAAATAGGATGCTGTTTAGCTCCTTTTCTCCCATCTCTGTTCCTGTGAGTGTCGGGCTTCCTCCTTCTCTTCACGCAGTCGCTGAATCTTTCAGTCAAGCGTGCAGCTGTCAGCCGCCCTCTGGCAGGTCAGCGATACACAACCCCTCCATCACAAAGGAAATCATCCACCATATTAGGGGTGCATATTTAATTCAGCTTGTTCAAAGTTGGTCTCTCTGTGGACCTGGAGGTTCCAGTCTCTTTAGTGGGAGCAGCTCGAACGGCACAGTAAATAACAAAGCAGGCCCACAGAGAGACAAATGCATGTATGACAGAACATTACAGGCCGGCCCAGGCCTTTGGGGCTGAAGGCTGTAGATCTGTGATAAGCTCTATCTGTCATTTTTTCCTGGAAGGGAAACAACAATACTTGATAAGAGTCATGGCTAATGAAAAAAAGATAAGAGTTTGTTAAATAGAAACTTGATTAGCTATAAAAAAAAAAGGAATAAACTGACACACAATATAAAGAAACCAGATAAGAGGCATTAATAAACTATAAAGGAACGAGGGGATTAAAGTGGTGATGGTGGCATACCACACTGAGCATGTGCACGAGCGTTACAGTGCGCTGACTATTTACTCAGTTTGTTTCACTCCCACAAAGGCCTATCACGACCACCACACAACTCCGCAGTCTGCACTGTTGGAGCTGACAGTAGTCACACTGCAGAACTGCTCTTTTGACGGCAATTTATCTGCATTTAAACAACAGAAAGAGATGGACATAAGTCTCTTATCATCACCAGTTCCCTGCTTGGTGGACCTTTATTTATATGCAGAAATAGTGTTTTTTGATCCTGATTCATGTGTTTAAACGCTCAGTGCAAAAAATGCCCCTCCTCACCAAGTTTATGTTTGTTAAATGTAAAACAATTTGTATGACCTTTAATCATCAGATAAAATGTCAAGCGAGCCATACGCAATTTGCAATAAATAATAAAATGTTCCTTCAAAATATGAGCTACTACTAACATGTCTAACATGCTTTCTAAACTAAAACTGGATTCTGTGGTTTGCTGAAAAAGAAAAAAAAGAAAAATCTATGATATCAGATGGTACAACACCACATTAGAGAAACACTATCTTTTATGGAGGCTGGTTGGATTCGTTTCCCTGAAATCATTCACAAAACGAAATATGCACTGCGGCTCAGAATTTCTTTTACCCTCCATTACCTCAGTAATGGTCAAAAAAGAGCTAATGAGAAAATGTTCTTCTCCATGGGAAACCAAAGACAAGTTCATCTGTTAGAGAATAAGAAAAACAACATAATAACCGCCAATACTAGATCTGATACAGTCTCTTTCAGGATGGAATGTTGAAGAAGTGACAGAGGTGGAATATTTCAAGATGAAAAAGAGAGGAGTGGGAAGGGAAAAAAAGTCTATTTAATAAAGGGAAAGATGACGGAGCAGGCCGTAGAGTCAGATGGAGAAGCAGATGGTTGGAGGGTGCAATTCCAATCAGCCTGGTGATAGGAGCGGATCCACATAGATTAAATCCAGAGAAATCCGAACAATCAAAACACACACGGCCCAACTAAAGGAGAGCATATATCTTACAGCACCCTGTCTTCCTCCATACAATCTGAAAATGAACCGCTCTCACAATGATCACAAACATGTGCATCTGCTGTTGTTTTCTGTCTTTCTGCCCTTCTGTTTTCCATTTCCAGCAATTAATAAAAAAAAAACATCTGACAAAAATGGAAGAAATGCTCCTTCATCTAAAGTGTGACTCAGGTTTACTTCGATTACCTGTTGTTGGGCCAATAAACTATCCCTGAAAGGGTCCTTCGTAACGTGGCAGTATTTGTTCTGCTCGGTATACCTGAAAAATGTATTGGTTGCTGAGCAAAAACAAAACAAATAGAATTAAGATGGCTATTGTGGTCATCCAGCATCACAGGGTATCACAAGAGACACATATGGAACATCACATTTTTCGTCAGTTTTATTTCTACTCCAATAATAACTGTTGTAGTAGGTTTTAGTTCAATGTGAGTTCATGCAAACCCAAATTAAACTTCCGTTAAATTGCTTTCCTCCATCTGTCCTCCGTTGTGTTTTCTCAGCCTTCTGACCTGCAGCCGCTCACCCTCAGTCTTGGTCTTTCCCATTTGTTTCTTTGACTGTAGGTTATTTCAACTCTTCATTCAAGGCCCCTTTTTAATTTCTGAGTCTTTGAGATTTCTACATCAGATCTATCTGTTTCAAGTTTTTTTTTTTCTGAGAAATGTGTGTGCCATTTCAAGGGGTGATAAATAGTTTTAATTTTGGTCAGAATTAATTGGTCAGACCGCTCGGAATTTGTGGCAGGAACACCCAGCAGTGCCGATCCAAAATTATACACAAATCCCACACATTTGTAAATGTTACTCATGGACCAAAAATTTGTAAGCAATTAGACATTAATTTGTCTCCACTGCATAACAGCTGTCTTGCTTCCATGCTAATGTCCACTAGTGGCCTGAGCCTTCTTGAGCACAGGATTTGTAATTGAGTAATTTAATTTAAAAAAGGCATCAGGGTACAACACCCATTTTAACAGCTTCAACAGAAATCTAACAATATCATGACAAAGCTAATCTATGGCATATTTATCAATTGCTGTAAGTGGTAGTTTATTTTATAAGTTGATTATGTAAACTTCAAACAAAAAGCTAATCATTTAGTCATATTTAAAATATGCCCGGAGCTCAAAGTTTCCTAACAGGATCAGTCAAGTGTGTGTGGGCTTTAGTGTGTGACTGCTGCCTCTTTCATCTGCCACCGTAACATCATCAACCAGTTACAGCAGAAATCTAATTTTAAAAATCTCTAAATTTAAATTGTCAGCATATGTGAATGTCTCAAAATCATGAGTCCGACGTGTCCTTTCGCGCTCACCTCCAGACAAAGCAGCAGCTTGAGGACTTACATTCCACCGCTAATGAGCAATGGCCTCTCTGTTTACATTTGCTTCTTAGACTGATATCAACCTCCACAAAATGAAAAATAAAAAAAACATCCTGTTTTAAATTCTGCAATTCAAAAACGGGGACAGACGTGGCATTATATTATTCACAGCTCTCATGAATGATGGCACGGAGCATCATCTGACCAACGAGTGTTATTCTAAGTTATTAAATAAGGCTGAGAGGCCACGCTTTGTGTCAACAACTTGAACATGAGCGGTACAAACAGAACTGTGGTTTATAAAACACATTTTATATGATTCACACAAGCCTTCAAGGTCACAGTTTCCCTTTGAGCATTTTAACTGAAGTCGCGAAAGCTTTGAGCTCATAAAAACTTTTTTGGACCTTCTGACAGATGACTGTATCCAGGAGACCTCCCTCTGAAAACGATTATGATGAAATGTTCGCAGATCATACAGAGGTCTGTGGTGGGTGGATACTACGGTCAACTACAGTGGTGAAAATTAAGAGGAAAACAAAAAAATGCTCTGCAGAGAGAAAAGAGAACAAAAAAAACAGAGAGGGTGATGAGGACCAGTAAGAGGGAGGAAACAGACAACTGCAAAGAACAGAAAAGCTACAAAGTGTTTATCAGCAGCAGCTCTTTGCATATGTGGATGACTGGCAAAGTGGCATCACGGCACAGCAGTCACACTCCATCTGCGAAAAGTACAAGTTGCTGATCAATAAAGTGTCACTAAAATGGAACTAAAGCAAAGAACGGTGAGGCGGAACAACCTGACGGCTGCATAAAACTCCAGGCAAAAACTCACCTGTGGCAGTTCAGAAACACGACAAAACGGATAAACATTAAGACGTATGTCTGTGTGTGTGTGAGTGTGTGTGTGTGTGTGTGTGTGTGTGTGTGTGTGTGTGTGTGTGGGAGTATGGACGGTCTGTCGGTGTTGTCAGTGGGCTGCAGCTGCTTGTTGACATCATGACCACAGGACAGCTGAGAGCAGCTGCGAGGCTCCAGAGGCAGAGGGGAGTTTAGGTCACTCAGCCTAAACGCCAAGTCGCTCCACCTTTTCTCAGCAGCCACAGTATCGTCCACGATAGACAAAGTGAAACACAAAATTTGTTTGAGTTCGACTTCACGGCATCACACGTTTGCGTCCAAAAATAGAGCGCTGGAAAATTGGTAAATTGTTTCCATAATTGTGGTTAAGTTGCTCTGATTTGAGAACCAACAACAAGGGGTTACTTTGTACTCCTCTAGTGAAAGAGCACGAAACGATACGCTGTGTATTTACGTTTCAAGCAGCAACACACAGAGCAACATTATTTGTGTACACTTCGCAGTGGGGATATAAATCTGCTTGTCATGCTGAAGGGACGCTCCCCTGTGGTTTGGGTAAGGCTCCAGGAAATGAATGCTTGTCACCCCAAATGACGGAAATATGACTGTGGGCTTGTGTGCGAGTAAAGTGGTCTGGCCAGAAAAATGCGAGGCCAGAGGGAGACACAGACGGACACATGCAGACACACACACCTCCCTCCATCTGTCCGCATAGTGGGTCAGTCGTAACCCCACTCATGCAGGGAAAGAAGTAGAGAAAGGATCAAGTCTCCAACTGAGACTAAAGACACATTCACATCCACTCTCTCTTTAAACCAGGCTTCTCCGGACCAGATTATATTGGACTGAAATGGGATTATGCTGTACTGAACTGGATCATTGGGGCCTAAACCTGCTTATATTGAATTAGTAGATTATTTGGCACTGGATTCAATTGAGCAGATGAGGACTACAGCATAGGGAGTAAGAATGAATGTTAATGAATAAAAGAAGAGAAAGCTAGATTAGACTTAAACTGAACCCAATACCTCTGCGCTTGTACGAATTACACGAGATGCTAGTGGTGAGTGTCCATGAGCTGGAATGGATTTGTTAAGAATCATTTAGGCGTGTCATCTGTTCCATTTTGTTTCATTTTCTCTGTCCATCTGCTGTGAGATGACAGCCTCTTAAACAAAGAGTCTTGGGGAAAAGAGAAAAACCATTTACTCATGAAAAAAGATTTAAAAAGCATTAAACTTGATAAAAAGAACAGCGATGACTAAATATAAATTGAATTAATGAATCCTCATTCTCTTTCATTGTTTATACAAATGTATTGTGTGCTCTCCCTCCCTTCGTGACAGTAGCGTCACAAAGCTGAAAGAGTGGTTACGGCTCTAATAACACACAGTGCGCACGCACGCCTCGGCTTTATGTTTCTCGGACACCGAAGGGTGAAGCCGAGACAAAGCAGTATAATGTCAGCGAATAAATGTAAGTGGCTACGCAACTGAGGAAGATAATAGAGTCAGATTGTGGTGATAAACGCCTCATTAAAGAGCAGGTGTGGACCGCAACACAAGTGGGCAGGTGAGGAGCGAGATCCCAGGGCCTGAAAGAGCAATCAAACGCAAGGTGGAGAGAAGCGGGAGGGAAACAAACAAACAAACGTTGTCGAATGTTGATGCAAGCTGACTCGCACAAATGACCTCCCACTGTAATGTGAATGAGGATCTGTAAACTATGCACATTTGCTGGTGCATTCACCCGAGTGTTGCATCTCGGGTGAACAAAACAAAACAAAAAAAAAAAACGATGGGGCTTTTAATATATGGTTATTGTTGCAATTTTAAGTTTAGTTTTGACGGTTTACCTCATCTAAAGCGTCTTGAAACAGGGAAAACAGCTCAGCTCATATTCTGAAAAAACAATTCAATCAAAGTCTGACATATCTTGTAATCTGTGCGTTACACATGAACATTGCTTATATTATTTTTCCTAATTAAGCGCCCAAGAGCAGGATTATAAACCCCAGGTTCCTCTGCCTTTGACCTCCAGAAAACTCAGAAGTTCCCTACAGGGAAACTAATTATCAGCAAACATTAATTGGCTGATTGAATTACAGTTCGCTGGGCCTTTTGAACAGTTCTGTGAAATACCTCATTCAGATGATCAAACGGAAAGGAAGGAAGCACAATCTCTGCGCAAACACAGGACCAGATATACACACACACACACACACACACACACACACACACGGGTCCCAGATACCAAATATAGGGAAGCCTCAGCTCTGCCAGCAAACAGAAGACTGACTCCATGCGTCTCACACACAGATGTCTGCAAACCACCAGTGAGGCACCAGACGGCCCCACCTGTCCACTTATAGACCACCAGCGGCTAGTGGATCAGTGTCTGTTGCTGTGGAGTGGACTGAAAAGTGAAGGTGGCATGGGAATGAAAGCAAGTCTTTTTTTTATTTCCACATGTGTTGATCTGCCTCGTGAGCAAAACGACAGTCATAAGATTCAATTATGGAAAACAAGAGATCTTTATTCACGACTGACAACAGCGACACGCACAGACATCTGCGGGGTTTAGAGCCATCTGTTGTTGCACACTGTTCAATCAGCCCGATGTGTGTGGGTGTGAATGTCACATACCTTCAAGTTAAACTATTGTGTTCTGAATGTGTGTGTGTTTGTTTGTGTGATGGTTTTTCTGTTGCTGCACATTTAACCTGTTTTTAAGAAATTATTCCATTATGCAGAATTTCAGCAGACAGAGCAGAACCTTGAATCCAAAATGGGTTTAAAAAAAGAATAAATCGCATTAAAGGTGGTCAAAATAATTTTATCTTACTTTTATCTTATCATCTGAGTGATTGATCACTGCTCTCCTCTTGGATCTGATTAAGATGGGAAGTACAAAATGCATAGTAACCAAGTAATAGCTAGTGCAAAGCATTCAGGTTTCTATACCTCATTCTCTATGTGTCATTAGTGTCTTCTCTTTGGCAAGATGCCACTATAAATAACCACAACACACCTGAATAAATGTATTTGTATGTAATTGCATACCCTAGATTTGTTCAAGCATCGTAGTGAATTACATCAAATATCAGTTTCAATGTCTCAAGAAGCCTAAATGTGACTTCAACCCAGGAAAGAATACAAACAGATGTGAATAAAAGGAAATTTTAGAATGAAAAAAGACAACCTGGTAGACGTTAAATTACATCTATTAGCAACTGCCAACAGAAAATAGTGTTTGTCTGCATGAGTGTGTCTCTGTATACATGCACTGAGGGACATGAGTGACTTATCTGGGACAGGGACATCACAAGGAACAACAGCAGTGGAAATTTAATTTTCTGGTGGCGATAGAAGAGGGAGCGAGAGCGAAACTAAATAGGTGTGACTGCTGAGGTTTCCCTTTAATGCATCCAAGATCATACAATACACAGAAGAGCAGGCTGCCAGGAAAAGCCCTCCTGCTGACATTGTTTTATGTCTGAGAAAGTGTGCGAGAATATGTGTACGAGTAAAGCCGCAGCAGCTGAATTCAGCAGATATATAGGTGCTCCGTGGTGCCACTCAAGACCAGGCAGAATGAGGAAAAAAAGACCCAATAAATCAAAGAGGAAACAAGAAACTATAGGGTGGCCATCAGTCAAATGAAAAAGAGCAGCAATTTACATCATGTTTATTAATTCCCCAAAAGACGGGAAATAATTAAACTTACAAACGCTTATTCTTTATTTTACATTATCCGAGAAGTCCTTTTAAAGCATTTTCAACTGCTACATCTCTGTTCTCAGGAGTGAGGGGCATTATAACACATTTTTAAGCTCAGTAAAGGAAAAAAGTAAGGAAAGCTGATCCTGCAACATCACTAATGACACCTACTGCTGCCCGACAGGGTTTGAAACAAAGTCTGTTAAGTAAAAAGTATGAAGTTTCACATGAGATCCAGATCTTTTAGAGCTTAGATGGAACTCTATCTGATAGGTTGATGCATATAAATATGCATTTTTTTTGTTTGCTTTTAAAACAAGTCCATCTCTGACGCTCTTCCAGTATGAACTACAATCAGCACTTTGACGGGAGCGATTTTAGCGAGCAGCCCTACTGAGCTCTGGCGCTGGGAGGGCTGGGGAGAGAAGAAAAGATGGGCTTAGAAAAAAAACAGGGGTGAGGAAAACAGGCGAGTATTGATGAGAAAAGGAATGGGGTTAATGTATGAAAAAAATATCTTTTCAACAAGGAAAAGGGAACACCATGGCTGTAGGGTCTGACACTGTCCCAGTTTTACAACAGTGCGAGTATCTCCTGTGACTTTCCGGCACATTTCCACTCACTTGATTAATGCTGCCATCACAACCCATAGCCAGTTTCTTTGAAGACTGGGGAGAAGAAAAAAAAAGGAGCAAGGATGATCCACATAAAATTTCTGTTCATCTCTCAGTTTTAGCCCAGTTTGAGCCATGATTGCCTGAGATAAAAAGTTCTGGGACATGATGGCATGGTAGTGGAACTGGGGCATGACAGCACACAGTCATTTCAGGCTGATGTGGAACTCAGTCTGCAGTAGCAGTAACAAAATGTTAAATGGGTTTATGAAAGCTTGAATCATCATATTTACTGCATCAAAATTGATTTATTTTGAATTAAATGTTCTTTTTATGTCACTCTTTGTGAGGAAAGATGATTTCCGTCAAAAACTGCTTTTTTTCTTGCCTTAATTGTCATTTGTAAGTCAATAATGTCTCTTTTACAGATGTTTGTGATGATTATATGAAATCCTCAGCAGCGTTGACAGGAGACAATTACCCCATTTTAACATGAAAAGAAACTCCTCTTTCAGAACACAAACTCAAGAAGTCAGTTTCCTCAACGTTGAGTTAAAGACGGCAAATTTGAGAAAAAGGCATGATTATTGTAATCATTTGATTCCAATCTGAATTCAGAAGTTGTTTCGATCCCCTGTGTGATGCTCATTTCACACTCTACGGATAAACACCATTGCTGAGTTGAAGCCCATGACACACTGTACACAGAAAGAAAAAAAATCAGAGGAAAAACCAAAGGAGGAAGGAGAACAAGCTTAGCTGTGACTTTTTTAAAAATCTAAAACAAGCGATTGCATGATGGCCGCATTAAAAATAAAATCTTCATCAAACAGGATGGCCATGCTCTGTGAGATCACCCCACCCACATAAGACATTCTAAGTGATTTCCCAATGGCAGCAAGACGCAGCTTCTTGCCAGAGAGCCGTGTGATGACCCGTGGTGCTTTAATAGAGCCGGCAGGATTGGGCAAAAGAAGCCAGCGATGAGTGTGGACTTCAGCCAACTCTCTGAGGAAACATGAAGCGAATGAATAGAGAGCTGAGTGGAGAAGTGGTTGCAATCATTCTCTGGAAGTCCTTCTTTGAGTGGGTAAACATCAGTCAAAGATAAAGATTAGTATAATGAAAGAGGGAGCACAGAGAGAGGGGGAAATGAAACATAGGAGATATGACATTGACAGAGAGAGGCAGAACATGGTGCTGAAAGCTTCTTTTTGCAGTGAGAGACCAAACTTTCACTATACTATCCATCAAAGGCTAAATTGACATTGACAGAGCAATTACTGTGATTTTGCTTTTTATTATCTGCTCTCCTCTAGCAGGACAGATGAGGGTTTATTGCTTCCTACAAAATCTATGCCAACGATCAGCAAATTAAGCAAACTAAGTCCCATTAATAACATACTTCAGCTTTCCTTGGAACAAAGAAACAATGATAACAGCTTCTAATTGGATGGGTAAAGAAAAAAAAGACAACCAAAGCACACCTAGAAGCCTCCTGACTTCTGGGGTATACAACAGAATTCTGATGTTTCTTTCTTTCCTCTCAACCATGAAACCGTGCTCAGTGTGGAGAAAGTTTGAGTTTGAATTCTGTTTTATATTCTCAAACTTTTAATATGCTTGGAACTATTCTGTAATGACACCATTCACAAATATCACTGTGTGCCACATCCAACACTAAAAGCAGACTTTGACATTCATATGGACACACATACACACGCAGGGCCAGTTTAGTAAATAATACTTTATTTGTGGTGCTATAAGGGAAAAATGTCTTTCAATTGCCCAGTTCTCTGTGGTTCATGAATGACTTAGTGATTCATTCAGCCTCCTCTGCAGCTGCTGCCCTCCTTTGGCTCAACAGACCTGCGGTGCTGCAGGCTGAAGGTGCGGTGGCTCTGCAGAATTCAGGAGGTGAGTAAGCATTAACGAGAAGGACTTACCGGATAATATAAGAAAATATTACTTAAAAATGTCTCCAGTCGACAAATTTTGTCATGTTTCTCATCACAGCAAATGTCATATATGTGACATTCTCTGTTTTTCGCCACATGGTGCTGTGGAACACAAACAGTACAATTCAAAGGTGACTCAAAATGACTCAACAATCCCAAAGTAAACGGACAGCTGGGAAGTTTCTTCAGGTCATGGAAATGTTTTTTTTTTCTTTCTCTGCATCTTGCTCTTTTTGTAAAGTTGAAATGACTCTGCTGAATTTGTGATGCAGGAAAAACGGTTGTCCAGTTCAAAAGACTAAACTGGACTTCCCACAAATTTCACATGATGCGTGAGACTATTCAAGAAATATTTAGAGTTAGACCACGTCTGACTCAGAGAGATTGACAAATCAAACCATTGAAATCAGACATGTTGCGGCCTGCTCATGAAGCCTGAATGCTTCAAAATGCTGTAAAATCCTAATACCACATAAACTGATGTCATCTCAGGGCTGGGGGACATGGCTGAAATCAATATCACAACAGAAATGACTTCATTTTTAAGGACACACAGCACATCTCTCCAGCAGCTAATAAAGATCCAGCAGAATAAACATTGTATTTTTCAGAGCAGTAGAAACCTGCCACAGCACAATAATCAGCTGTTCGGTTTTACTGTAAAATGTTGCCAGCAGGTGGATTAGATGAACAAGTAACTCTAAGAGTCAGAGAAATGCACCATTTCCTCCACTGAGCTACTTTTGAAAAGCTTCACATTGACGATTTCACACATTTTTTTACATTCTTTCATCCTGGTACATTCAGGAATTTACGGACTCCCCGAGAAAACGAATGTTGAGCTGTCTCCAAACGCAAATGCCAGCAAAACAGTTATTTATGGAAAATCATAAACTGGCAAATTGTTTGAAATTTAATCAAATGATTTTACTGCCTATATTCAGAGCAAAAAGTCTCATTATTGCTTAAAAATGATTAAGTCAAAATACACAAGCAGAACATAGTCTGTGGAAGCACAACTGTAAGCTAATCTTTTCTGTACCATGTTGTGACTCTCGCACAGCTGAGCGATCCCCTCTTCCTCACAACCATTAGTTTATCCCCACTGTTGACTTCTGGTTTGTGGGTTCATGCCCTCTTGTGATACCAGGCTCTTAGCTGGTCCATAATGGCAGTAACATTGTTTGGAAATGACTTTATAACCCTTTTTTAGATTGATTGACAGCATCCATCTCTAAGGGGCTTCATATCCCAGGCTCTTACACTTCGAGCACGTGCACTCAGTCACAACTGATGAACTTTGCCGGTTTTTATCTCAGCCAATTTCAACTCGCTGAATCACGGTTAGTGAAAGGGTTAACTCTGGTTGGCTGGGTGGGGATGTGAACGAGTTCAACCTGATACTCCTGACGGTCAAAGCATCTGCTTTTTTTCCCCGACAGAAATGTTCAAACCTGATGATGATCAATCCATTATGTGCATTTAACTGGAGCATCTGACTGCTTCTTAATGTCTATGGAGGCGCTATGTTCGTGCTTAGTTTCTGTCTTCTTCATTTACTGCTACTCCATTTTGGCATAGTGTCAAAAAGTGTGATTTGCAATCTTTTAAAAAAAAAAACAAATTTAGCAGTAAGTTAATATTTCAATAAATGCGCATACTCTTAAAAATTAAACAAGATATACTGTTATTTCCACGTGAGAGCACAAACATGAACATTTTGCAAAAACAACCATTTAAGGTTTAGAGAAGACACTAACTGTATTCAAATGTAAAAGTTAAATTTGCGCCTCTCTATGCATGTTGCTATAGCAACATATCTCTGACGATATGTCTAATTTTCGTTCTCTTCCTTTTTACGTGTCTGTGTCATGAAGTGACATTTATTAGCAAATGTTACAGTGAAATGGCCATATAATTATTATAATATTGACGATAATACGACCAGCTCCATTAAGGAAAGGGCAACGAGCCAAATGTCTCTGGAGAGTGTAAATGTTTTTATATGTAAGGAGCAAATGAGTTTGCATGTACCAGAGTGTCCACTGCTCCCACTCTCCAGGGCACAGCCTGAGGGAGAGGGGCATTGGACCTCACCTTTCTCTACTGCCATAATCCCTATCCTGAAGGGAGAAAAACTGCCAGAACCTTAAGAGATAGACAATAAGCACACAGAAGATCCACAGCCTGCATCAAGTGCCAGCAAGTTTTCATGATTTCTTTCCAATTCAAACCCACACACGCAGCCGCACACGTCAGAGAGGAAAGCTGATCGCAGCTGTACAGCAGCCACAAACGCTCCGGATCAGTGTGTCCTGAAATAACCGCAGATGTTTTTATATGACACCTCTAAATAACTGATACATAGGCAGCACACATTTATGAAAAGCATCGCCATTCATCCCCAAACCAAGACAAGAAACTAAAATTGGAACTTAATATAACTCTAATCCCTACACTAATTCTGTTATGTGCTTAGTATTTTAACATCTTCGCTCTTTCATACACTGATTAATCATATCACACATAATGACTTTCTGTATACTATCAATATTTCAGTAGCTTGCACATTGAATCAAATTGGGTTTGAATTAGTTAGGGGGTTTGTGTTTTTTTTTCTTTTCCCTGCAATGGAAAGGCAAAGTTTGAAAGTATGGAGCATGAAAAGAAATAAAACATCTGAGGAAAATGAATTATTAAAAGTAGATTCATAAACACAGATTTAAGTCCAGAGCTCACAGAGTGAATAGCAGATCAGTGGGAAAGAGGACCTGTATTCACTGCCATGTTTCCAAATTCTCTTCAGATGTGTGAGAGTGTGTGACTGTGCTGATATCTCTACTCCGCTCTAGCCAACAGTCTGCTTCCTGCCAAAGCTAAAGTGGGCGGTGGGAGCATTTCAACATCTCTCCACAGCAGAGAGAAATGAGGAGGATGAGGAAAAGATAGATATGCAAAAAAGACAAGAAAGAACTGACATTTACAGATATATGCGTGTATAAATGTGAACAAACAGCGGACACGCACAAACACATTGCAGCACCATGTGCCGGCAAGCGGCAACCTGAGTTTCCATGAATCCCCTCCCCTGAAAAGAAGCCGTTCTACCTCTTTATGCACAAGTGTAATCTAAACTCTCATTACACACATTTCATGACACTTCAGAGGTCTAAGCGTTATTACACACAAGTAAAGCTACCTGCAGTCACAAACAGTAAGACTTGTCTAACATTGTAAAAACAAAAAGGATGCCCTTTAAACTACTCGGGCTAATTTTACTCAGTGACAGTTCTACATGACAGCAGACGCCAACTAGTTTGGTTTCATCACTGCCATTTTTATAAGCCAAATGCCATGTCATGTGACACCAGCCGAGGGAGAGTTTTTCCAACCAGTGACTAACACACAATGAAGAGCGGCATCAGTCAGGACTCTGTGAATGGCTGTGCACTTGTGACGGGCAGCATGGCAGACAGCGCTTTTCTCCATACATCTATGAGACTATTTTGAAAAAAAAAGGTGGCTAGTTTTATTGAGGCATTTCACTGAGCTGTTAGGAAAGAGGAGAAATGTCACATTTGCTTACTTTAACTGGAGCATGGCATTCAATTTCACCTTTGTGTAACAAATTCCTCTGAGTCATGTTACTAAATGGAGAATGGGCTATCTTCTGTACTCTTCAGGACTCAGTTTATAGAGTAGCGTTACAGCTTCCTCCACCTATAGATAATGCTAGGAAGTATATGGCCTTAAAAGGCAAAAATAAACAAGATTTTAAGTTCTCCTCCACTAAAACGTGTGTTTGGCCTATTGCTACTCTGCTTAAGCCAGGCTCAAACAACAAGGGCCAGACACATTAAAGTGTGTGCAATTTCAAAGGAAAAAATATGCATTTGGCACTCTTTACTCCAGGTTTTTGATCTCCCCTTGCATATGGTTCTCTTTTATGAATCTCATTCATTGTGAAACTATGCACCAATGCGAAAGCCTGATTTCCGGTCACATTTTTAGACACATGAATAGGTATGGCTTCTCTCCTCTTTGGTCATTTGCGCATAGAAATAGAATATGCACCAGAACTAAAGAGGCATAATAGGGAAAGCAAAAGCAGTTTTACTAAATATGAAATGGAAACACCTCAGCGAAGTGAAGAGGACCTGTTTTATTTGGCGGCTCAGATCTGGAATAACAAAAACTGTCTGATGGAAAAAAGTAACAGAGGAGATCGATGGTGTAAGTTTATAGTAACGGGTGGTATGTTAGTTAATAAATATCGTGACAGCATCCACAGACCTCCACAAGGTTTGCAGGATAGGCTTAACGGAAAAAACTGCTTTGTAGTCCTGTACCTGTGACTTGTAAACAACAACAGTATACTTCCCAACACATCTCCATTTCACTATTTTTTTCAAACATCTAGTTTGCTGGTGCTTTCCTGATGCATTTTCTCCAAATGATGATGAAAGAAATTATGTTGGAAAGGCTCATTTAACTAACAGTAACAGATCATTTACCGTCGCTCCTAAACAATCTTGAGTATATTACTGAAAAATGATTATTCTAATAATACATGACAAGCATCTTCTGATTTGCAATATGTGTATCTAGAGCCTGTACAGTAGTCAGCCTTGTGTGGAGATGATCAGGAGACAGACGGGAGTGATGTGCGGACAGTTTGATAAGTCTTTTGAAACCTAAACCAGCGAATGAGTCACTTGTATGCTGAGACTATAAATAAATACATCTTTTTAAAAGCATGTTATAAAAATTTTCCATAGCCATTAAGCTTTTAAAATTTTAATCTGTGCCTAGTTGTTATAACCTGGCAGGGACAAGTTGATTAAATTGTGATAGACTTACCCAGAGAACTAATAGAGGGTCTTTTTTGTTTTTACATGATGGTAGGAATATTCCCACAAATTACAATCTTCTTTCCTGAATATAGCTTTATAGAAGAAAAGCCACATGTGCATAAAGATGTTAAAATAATGAACCATTCCATTGGTACTTATTGGCTTCACTGGTGGCCGGTGACTTCTAACCCTCATCTCCATAGTTACACAAATGGAGTGAGGGGGTTAACCCTTAACCTAATGTGTGTGCTCACGTGTGTATTTGTGCAACTGGGCACACCCGTGGGAATAGCGGTCAAGCTCGAAAGCTTGTCTAGGCTTTAACACCCATCATGCCCCAACCCCCCAAGACTGAACACACATGCACCCTCATACACACACAAAGTCATTACACCTTCTTCAAGGCAACAAGAGGTCCTCACTCACCACCCTGCTTCAATTCATCAATCCATTATCTGATCCAACTCTGTCCCGCTCCATAGCTGTATTAGCCGAACAGTGGATGCGAGATGAGATCACAAAGATACAGAGCAGCAAGGGCACAAGTAATGAGGACGGCACTGTTGCACAGACAATATGCAGTAGGGACGGTTAGCTTTGATACTGATAGATAATTACAGTATAATAGTCAAAGCTGTCTCGCGTTTTTAAATCAAGTTCGAGTTAATTGCTGAGGTCATTTAATGCTCATTCTTGCAATTTTACCTCAAGCTATCATGAGCTCACTGAAGAAGTTCTGAAGAAAATACACTATTTTGAAGACAATCTCCTCAAATATCAAATAAATGTTTGTTTTTTTCACAGAGTGAAGGTTATAAAGTGTTGCTGGCAGCTTCACTTGGAACGCTGAAAATCTGATCTGTATCTGGTAAACAAATACAAGCCTGAAAACACATGAATGTATGTCATCATACATACTTTTTTCACTTTAATTCTAACATTTCCCAGTAGGTAGAGGGGATAGTTCTTAAATGGTTGTGAACACATGTATATGTATGTTTGTGTGGAAGTAGGAAGCATTTTGTGGTCAAACTAATATTAAAAACATTCTCTCCACAAAGGATCAGGTGAGCTTACAATGAGAAGCGACTAAAGACAAACAGAGGGAAAGGATATGTTTGAGTGACTGTGCGCTCATTTAACAATCCGTGTTTGAGCAACACACAGCAGCAGCACAAAGAAGTGTGCTTGAAGAGATAAAACTCTAAAACTTTCGAAGATGAATTGTGTTTGTCTACTCAGCTGTGTGCGCGTCTATGCAAAGGACAATAGTGTTCAATATTTATGAGTTGAAGGGATAATGCGAAGGTAATGACTGGGAGCTTGTTGTTTGCTGCGGGGATCGGCATGTTTGTGACACTAATGAAAGTGAATGAATGTACATGCACATGACAGAGACAGTGTGTATGCATGCGCATGGAGCTAGGAAGCAGGAAATGTGGCGATGGGGTGGGTTGGTGTGTTTTTTTGCATTCCTACATGTGACAGTTTTAAATGGTAATTGGATTTTGGGGAAATGAGGACATTCATGCCACATTCATTTCAGCAAATGGTAATATCTCCCTTAAAGAAAAGAAAAAACTTCTGGTCATTGAATTAACTTTGGGTTGTGGTATGGTCTTGTGTGTCGTGTCTGGTGAGCTAGAATACAAAAGAGACAGGTTCAAAGGATTATTACAGGGACTGGAAGCAGGCTATTTCTGCCTTGGAACCTCTGTCTAATCCTTGGCAATGACAGGGCAAAGCAGTGTGTCAGTCTGAAGATGAAAGCAGGTGGCGTCACAATGCAGTAGGCTGCCATGGTAACTTAGGGAGTTGCCATATCAACCCCAGGTAAATACAGGTGAGGTAGAAGATCAAGGGCTGGGATCTTTGCGACACACTGCTTTGATGGAAACTGGACAAGCGCACAGGAACAAACTGAACACCACGCATTAACCGTAATATGGATAATGGTTTGTTGACTACGGGTCCTGATCCCGGGCAGCTGATCCAAAAGCCAGATATAACAATACATCAATATTTGTCTAACCCGCCAATTTAGAGTCAGCTTTGTCATCTTTGGTTACAGTTTAGTTATTAGATCGCATACAGGAAATCTTCCCGTTGTCTAACTTGCACTGATCAAACTAATGTGAACAAATAGATCTTCTCGAAACAGAATGTTTCTACATGGAGTTGATTTTTTTCTGCTCTTTGAAGATTTTCCTCTGCCATTCTGAAATGAATCATTCTCCAACAGGCTAGATGCAGCCTGTGAAAAACTAGACCATCACCGTGCTTCCTGTTTCTATAAATGTATCGCTTTGTATTTGCCCCATTTATTCGAGGCCAGTGTCCAGGAACAACACGTGGCACAAAGGCTGAGTAAAACTGTATGACAGCTTCCTTTGAAGTGCTTCCTTGTGAGCGCGGAAACAAGCACATACACTAGAAAGAAGCTGAGTGCCATTTTCTCAACCCAGACTGCAGATCATCAATAATGTGTTATGTAAGTACTAATAGACGTTGATTCAAATCGGCTGATTGACAGCCCGGTTCAGTGAGCTGTAATAGCATTCAAATATACGTTGTCTCATAAAATCTAATCACAGGACGGCAGCTTAACATGTATTTAATATAGTATTTGTTTTTTTTGTAATATGTTTTTTTTGTCAATTTGGAAAATAGACAAGCACGCATAAGAAAAGTAAACCGATGCAAAAGCTTTCAGTGTTGTTATCCATAGCAAGAAAAGCGTAAACTGCCAGAGGAGCTGAGTCTGATCAGATACTATTATGCTCCTGCAGCTCAGGGTGACGGTCCAACTGCAAAATAACCTGCGGGGCATATTGATTATTTAGCCTTGGTGCTACAATCCCTAAAGCGTCTGACTTGAGTGGAATTATTCTTGATGACAGCCAGATGATGTTTCTACAGTATCAGCACATCGACAGTTGTGTACACCGTCAACATCGCCGGGTGTTTGGCCTTTCGACACGAGACGCTCGTATCCGAGGAAGGCCCGCAGTGGACTGATTGGACCCACTTCTCTATCTCTGGATAACAACTTCTTTGGTCAGACGGCATCCACTCCCCTAAGCCAGTGACTGCTCATTTCAGCTGCATTAACAGGTGTTGTGGCTGCCTTCCTCTGTAGTCTGCTGTCCACTTCACCCAGGAGCTTTGCAGTGGCGGAAGGCTCTCACACTCCACCTCAACCAAACACGCTTTTAATTTCCATCCTGAGCATTAGCTGAGAGGATGGTGTATTTCTGGAATGTGGCCATGCCTGCTTCAAATATAGCCTCCTTCTTTGGACAGACATATAACATTAATTCTGAACAGACAGTCCATTTTCTATTTTGATTTTGCTTGTATGCCAATTATTTGAAGGAGGATAGGGTAAGAGTCACCGATGAGGATATGATTGATCATGTAAGGAAATACATTACAACGCTTGTTATTGTCAAGAGGCCGATTAACTTAGATTAGTTTCTTCGAAATTAACTTCCTGTACCATTGGGTGGGAGGAAATGATCTCACCGAATAGAATTGTTATGCTGTAAAAAAAACAAACCTCAAAAACAAAGCCTATTTTTTGTTTCCATCAAAGAGGGGAAACAGCAGTGGCGACATTTCTGCACCATCTCATGTGCGCACAAAAACTGAGGAAAGAGGATAGCGGGGACATCAAAAGCAACCGACGCGGCAGAAACCTGACCACGGCCAGTAATGTAGCACTTTAATAACTGATTTATCATGGCAAATAAACCTGAAGAAGCAGGATCAAGTACACCTTTAAGAGCACAATATCTACAGTGGACAGTTTTATCAACTTTTGGCAACTTTACCGGCTCTGAGAACCTACTTTCACACAGTATTTTACACGGGGAATTATCAGCTTTGACAGACTCTTAACTGGGCAAAGCACAGTCTGCAACAGAGGCTAAAAGAGCAGCGTGGGGGGAGTAGCTGGTCCTGCTGCTGACTCAGCATTCCTGCCTCTTCTTTCTTTTCCATAGCAACACATTCATCCTCATGTGCAGCCTTCAGCACCAGATACAAAGTGCTTTGTTTCACCTGCACGGCTCCTTCGGGTACTTTGTGTTTGTGCTCCACTCAAAGGAAGATGTAACTCCTTTCGAAGGACCTCTGTTATTCCTGTTATAAGTGATGCACATCCAAATGCGTCACACTGACACACATGTTTCCACTCCACTGTTAAGAGATTAATTCATACTTTTATCACATAGCCTGGGTCCAAAGTGTGCCAGAGGGCGACTTGGAAGAAGTGACTGCTGCAAATGTGTTACAGGCATGTGTGTAGACTTGTGATGATGGGTGGCAATAAAAGCTAAGTCCACAGTGGAGTGCTCTTCCCGTGGGGCCCTAAAACAAGCACGGACTGGCCACGACTGAGGCAATACTCCACACTGTGTGTATTTTTCTAATGTGTGTGACTGTTTAGGGCTTAATGTTCACACAGCTTTTCAAAACTGTACCAGAAGCTCTAAAGTAAATCAACTAATACTTCCCAGATTAGTTGATAATTTATTTATTTATTTATATACGCAATATTCTGTTTATATACTTTATTTTGTGACTATAACATTTTAAACACAAGCTGCAAGTCAAGATGTCACTTGGTGTTCTCTGCATAAAAACTACCATAAAACAAAACACAAATTCATAATTACTGGGTGCATAAATAGCTATTCTACAGTTTCAGCATACACACACTTCTGTTATGTAAGCTGATATGTCTCCTTCGTGTGGCTTTTGCTCTTCTCGAGGAACTGTCACTTGGGGTTTGAACTCGCGTTCACTGCTATTACTGGACGACTGCTTCTGGCTGCTCACATCATCACACCAAACACTCCACAGCTTCAGTCAGCGGATGGTTTACATGACAAATCCAGTCTTGAGTAGGGGCAGTGATAAGAGAGCTAATGGGAGTGCCTTTATTTGACTTAGCAATCACTGCATGCCTAAAATTAACTACGGAAGACTGTAAACAAGAACAGAGTACACTATCCCACCACAATACATCATGTAGTATCTAATCTGCAATTCGAAACAGTCTCAGTGTTTTTTTTTTACTTTTCATACTATGAAGTAAATTCAACGGGCGATGTAATTGTTTGTAAAACGGGCCCAAATAAGCTTTTTTTTGACAGCTCAGTGCTGATGATATCACGTCTGCCACATCTGCCACACTGCAGCCACATTCTTTAACACAGCTCTGCCACAAGACAATGAGCTGAGGGGACAGAGGAAGTAAACAAGACGGCATTCTACTCCCACTGAGTGTGGGATACCAAACCTCACACTGCTGCAGCCTGGGAGCGATTGGACTTAAACAAGAGGAAAGCAGCTGTAACACTGACCCTTCCAGTCAGCCTCCGCAGCCTGGCCTCTTTTTTTCCTCTTGCCTGCACGTTGCAGCTTAAATATCCATCAATTGCATCATAACAAAGAGACCTTTATGATCGCATTTAGCTCATTCAAGAAACATCCCATCAAATCTAACAGACGATATCCAGGACGTCTGTTCACAGCATGGCAAAACAGGATTTCACAGCAACGAGACGTCTGTCCGTCTTTACGCGGCTCTTGCTTGTGCATTTCCCCCCTCTTAGTCCCCACTGGACGAAGAGACAATAGTACAATTACTGTTCTGACAAATAGGCACGATGTGGCCTATAAATGTGTACCGAACTACGCTGCAGATGCAAAGCTGCGCAATAATGCAAACATCCGAACGGCAAATTCTGCTCCTGCACGCATAGCTGCGGCGAGCACCATCATAAAGTTGTGTTTGGAGATTTGCTTGACTGAAAGTGGGTTATAAGTGTGTTTAGAGTGCCTCACTTTACAAAGTGTGTGCTGATAAGACGGGGCTGGACGAGGTCCCCCACCACCAAAAGTCACCAACCTTGACGGGGGAGCTCCTGGTGGCCACGGGCAGCTCTCGGATCGCGGTGCCCGGCGGGGAGGCGCATATCCCGGCCGCGTACCCCTGCAGAGCACCCCCGGCCAGGGACTGCCTGCCGCCCGCTCCCACTCCTCCTCCTCCTCCTCCCCCGCTCCCTCGCTGGGGCCGCTGCTTGATACCATCCAGGAGGCGCACCAGGAGGATGTTGGCGGGCAGGTCGTCCACTCCGCAGTCCACCAGGATGCGGCACTCCGGGCAGCGGAGCTCGTTCCGGGAGCTGACGATGTTCTCCAGGCAGCGGCGGCAGAAGGTGTGCTGGCACGGCAGCACCTTGGCGGTGGTGTCCAGGCGCTCCAGGCACACTGAGCACTCCAGGAGATCCAGCAGCGACGAGGAGTCGTCCATGTCGGCGGAGAGGGCGAGCATCTGGGCTTTGGGGTCCGTGGAGACGCCGCGGAGACTTTTTTTCCCCTAGTAACGTGGAAACGAACCGGGGGCGCAGAACATTCTGCGAGAAGGTAGCCCGCAAACGCCCCCACGACGGTGTCCCCCACTCGTCCAAGGCAGACCCCCCCCCACACACACACACACCGTGTGTGTTGTGACTGAGCTCCGCTGTTCTGGACCTCTCGCTGTCTTACTCAACGTGTTTCTGTTTTCTCACTGGCTCTCCATGTGTGTGTCTCCCCCCCTCCAGCCTCCCCTCCCCTCGGCTCCCCTCCACAGCAGCTGTGCAGAAAGCGGTGAGGTCACGCTCTCATCATCATCTGCCGCGCGCCCATCACAATTGCGGCGCGCGCTCACGGAGCGAGCGGAGAGCCCCCGCGGCCACATTCACATAAAGCGGGCGGCCCCTCGTACCTCTCATTAATGCACGCTTCTTCTTCTTCTCCCACTTCACACCTGCACGGCAACAGCCTCCGAATAAGAAGAAGAAGAAGGAGGGGGCTGGATTCACACCTGCCTCGCGCGTCTCGCGGGTCTTTTGTCACCTCACCTGCTGTAGTGAGAAGCGAACACAAATAGTTATGTCGCTCATTATTGTGAGGTTTTTCTACATCCTCGGGGATTACAGCACTCAAAGACGACACTCTGTTTCAGAAACAAAAGTCCGTCGAGCCCGCTTTAACTTAAGGCTTACAGTTCTAAACCGAAGTAAAGCTAGCTTTGTGTGAGCGTTAAGGATTTTCTAACAATGCACGTTACGCGCGTGACATGAGCAGACACCCGTTTGATTACCTTAGTAACCACATCCAGCTGATGGTCACGCTAAAATGGTGGATTGTGGTGACCCCTGGTGGATACACTCTTGATTCCTTGTACGGAAATCTCCTGTAACTCTTCAATTATGTCTATGTACACTTTTGTTTGTTGTTATTTTGCCCTTCATGTCCTTTATATTACTGAATAAGAGCATAGCCATATGAAACTTGTGACATGGGGTCAGGTGAACTGACAATGCTTTTCAGTCTTATTAAACTGTACAGTATAGTGCAATACTGTTTCTTTAGCGGCCCATAAAATGTATGGTTTGGCCTTGGAATTTGTTAAGTTTCGAGAGCATTTCATAATTTAACGAATGAAAAGGACACAACAGTATGATATTCCTCTAAATTGCATAATGCAGATAAATATGATGGAAATACATTAATTGAAAAATTATTTTTACTAAGTTTACTAAGTTATAATCCTTCATGTATACATTGTGGAAATACATCTAATATGCATGTGTTAGTTGGAAAGGTTTGTGACTGAATTAAAATATAATCTAAGGCCAGAATTAGAGTCATATGTTTTAATCAGGGGTATGAGAAGCAGGTGTGAGGGCACACCCAGTTTTATTTAAAGAACAAGAATCTAAGCTTCAAAACACACTGGAACAAGCCTTTCATAACAAGGAGAAATTGGATTTCTGGAGATTTCAGATAAGGACTCTTTTTTTTAAATCTGCTAATGAATATAAAAGCATTTATGAAAAGTTGCATCTATACACAGTCACATATTATGCACTGCAATGGAACAAATTCAGTACCATTTACTGGTTGTGGCTAACCAGTAAAGATCACTTCTAGAAGATGTGTAATAGTTTGCAGTGGGAGAGCCTTGACCTTGAATAGTGCAGTTTGATATGACATGTTTGATATTAGTTTGTTGTTCTTTACTCACTTGTAGGGTTCGGATAAAAATCTGGAAATGTTATAGGTCGTAATGAGGATAAATATATGCTTAAAAAAACAAACAAATCTGCATTCGACTGAATTATGACTAATTCAAGAGACTTGCACTGTCCTGTTAATCCATGTAAACACTCTTTAAAGATTTATACCGACATTATACCGTCAATTAGACAGACACAACAC
This sequence comes from Menidia beryllina, assembly GCA_013363375.1. Classification (NCBI taxonomy): domain Eukaryota; kingdom Metazoa; phylum Chordata; class Actinopteri; order Atheriniformes; family Atherinopsidae; genus Menidia; species Menidia beryllina. The sequence continues at coordinate 8,561,384 of JABUIW010000214.1, forward strand.
AGAATAAAGAAATGGGAAATGAGTATGTGTGCAAGTATATACTTGAATCAACTTTATTGTTGGGACATGAACTTGTTTAAACAGCCACATTGTGAATCTACAGTTTACAGTAAAAGTTTGCATTTGCTGACAGACGAAGGCTCCTCTTAGAACCAGGATCAGGGCTTTTTTTAGCTTTTTTATTTTGCAAATGGTCAGAGTGACAATAAGTCAATGTAATGTCCTGTGAAGTGTTTGGAAAGAGACTGGTGGGTTTTGCTCTTCAGCCATAACTGTAGCTTTGTTTGGCTCGTCCACCTGTTCAGACCTGCTCTGCTCCCACATTCAGGAGGAGCCGGGATGTGAGTCAGGCAACTGTGTGTGTGTGTGAGTGTGAGTGTTTGTGTGTGTGTGGCTACAGTGACGCCTTCCTGGTTTAGGGGTGGGCCAACTATTTACCACCCACGATGAAAAGCTGGGGGTGGACTGCTCAGGAACAGAATGAAAATGAAGAAGAGACTGAGTTCATTAGTCACCGAAACTGTTTAGTGTAATTCCAAATGATCAATTAGGTTTTAATTGTTACTTTTAACATGGTTGTAATGTGCTACTGACACGCACACACATTTCTGAATATTGGTGCTTATCAATAAAGGTTTCAGTAATCCTGAGGCATAATTAAAACACTCATACCATACTGACTGGACTGAATTCAGGGAAAAAACATATTCTGGTCTTTAAATGATGTTTGGAATTATGTGATGCACAAATGTTCATTTCAGAAAACAGCTGGTCACAATCAACCCCTGAATCAATAGAAGGAAAAAACAACATCTGCCGCTCATAAACAGAGCAGAGAACAAAAAACAAACACAAGAGAAATGAAGGTGAGGTGTATTGTGCCAAATCTGGGCTGAATATTTCAGCTTTTTTCTTCATCTCAGCTGCACAAGGGAATCCCTGTTCATTGCATCAAGGGGAAATCTGCCATCCCTTATAGGTCTTTTCACATCCCAGTGCTAGCAGAACATTGTGATGCCACAGCAGTTCAACCGCTAAAAACAAGTAAGCTGCCATCGCTGTCAGGCCCTGACTTTACATGCTCCATGGGTAGACTGGCCCACGAGTACTGGCAGCCAGCCCAAACACATGCTATGCCTTTCTGTCTCTCTCCCTCTTTATCACACCATCACACTCCTCGCGCCCAGTGTGTTTCATCTGCCTAACGCAATTCTCCACAGCTGATGATTCTGAATTAGAGCAGAACTAGAGCGGGAACTCAACAAGAATGATAATTGGATGAAACTGCCTGTAATCCATTTAGGCAGGACAGCGAGGACTTTCTGTGGGATGCTGCACTGTCAATAAGTGACAGAGGTGGATGCTATTTAAGCACGCCTTGTAGGAATTATTTCAATCTTTTGTGATGAAAGAGTTAAACGGCTTTCTGGGGTAGAAACATGTCATAAATCATCAATGAACATGTGCTCTCTGCATGATACTGATGCACACTACATGTTTGCGGCAATTTGTAGGAAGAAAGAGACGGTTGCTTTGATCCCAGTAAGATGTCAGTTTTTAAAATTTTGTGTGAACACAACCCATGCAGACTTACTTTACTCAGTTAACGTTGGTATTTCTTTCGCTTTTTTATTTATTTATCTTAAAGAAAAATGGCTGGTGTGTAACATTGATGAGGAAAATCAGTTACATATTTATCTGGTCTGATCAAATTTTTACACTCCGTTCACCTGGTCATTCTGTACTCCTCATCTTCATCAGCCTACAGTAATTGTGAACATGTAGTGCGTTTGTCTGTGTGAGAGCTGATGATTCATCTTCAGGTAGCTATACCATACACCTCTCTCTTTCATCAGCCAATGTCCTTTGTTCATGTAAAAGTAGGTTAGCTGACACAACAGTTTCCGTGGCAACCGGTTCTTTGCTTCCCCGTCGAAGGGTAGTTAGAGGCTGGATGTGTGTGTGTGTGTTCTCAGACAGTGTATGTATGGCGGAGACTTACAGGGGTAATTCCAAGGTCACCGGGTCTGTCCGTGGTAAGTTCACTGGTACCGGTGTGTTTTCCTCAACACGAATTTCTGCAAGGAAAAGTCGGACAACTTCCAAACAACAAATATCTGCATTCAATGGAAAATATTTGCCCTTTTTTAACTTCTTTGTAGCAAATTAATAATGCACATCATAATATTCCTCCAAGCGGTTTAGTTGTTTTGCAATTTAAGTCCTTTCAGGCACACAGGCATCATAGTTTGCGTTTAATGGTTTTTTCTAAAAGTGTGGTCTTTCTAACTTCATTAGGTCCTAACATAAAATTAGGTTTTCGCTGACTGCTGACTCCTCTGAGCTGCTGTACAGTACATTGATTGGGGCTCAGTAGGGTTAAAATCAGAGTGCTGAATCTATGCCAACCGCTTTACTGTTCTGCATAATCAAAACTCTAAAGCCCTGCTGTTAAGTTTCTGACCACAAGTCTTTGCAATGATTCTGAAGGCAGTTTAGCAGTGGTGCAATAGCCTCCATGGCACATCAGTTAATACTCCAGACTACATTTGATCCTCAAATTTGAAAGAATACATACCTATAAAATTTCTAAATTGAAGCTTCCCATGCTACACTATTCTTATTTTTTAAAGAAAAAGTCATTTCTACGGTTTGGGTATATGAACCTGGCATCTGGAACATATTATATCCATATCTCACTGTCTGGAGTTAAGATTTTTAAGTTTAACTATTAAGCCCCCCATAATGAAGAATTCACTAGAGAAGGGCTCTACTACTGTATGTGTGGTGAGCCTCTCAGGTGGGAATCGAGGTAAGAAGAACATGATGGGAGCGGAGAGAATCAGCGTTTGGAATATAACACCGAACTGAAGTGTCACGTGAAGCAGGTTTGGCTGGCAGCTACACACTTCGTTACGACAAGGCCTCAGGGAGAACAGAAGCTTGTTAATGAGCAACAATAAGCCTGAGTAACTGGGGGCAGATATTACATGTAAGGTGATATGACCTCAACTTTAGAAAGCAAAGTCTCATCAAGCATGTAATCCTTTTTTTTTAGAATGACTACAATTATTCATCATGTCCAACGAGCCTGTTCTGCAGGGTTTGAGGCCAAGTGAGACTGACCCGTATGCTTAATGAGGGGAACCCTCAAAGTATGTCCCTCAGAGCTCTATCATTGTCATCACGACCAAGTTCTGTAGCCCATGTGCAGTGGGATTAGCCACTGTGAGCACTTCTGCCTAATGAAATATAAGGTAATCTTGTTAGGGCTGTTGAACGGTGAACATCACCTGGCAGGACCACCCTCTATGGTCAAAGGTGTAAGGGGAGCTTAATATCGACTTGGGGAACGCATTTAAAGTTTCCAAAATCTGCCACTTCATTAACTCTAAGGCCAGATACAGTTCCAAAGATTCCTAACAAGTCAGTCTCTCAGAAGTCAATTTTCACTGGGACAGCCACAAAGAGGCTAACGAGGAGAGCTGGGCTGAACTGATGGAATTATGGTGGAAACAAAGTGGTATTGGGGCTGTTAGGGTTGGGGGCAGTTTGGACAAACTGTACAATTTATCCAGTATATTAAATCGTGCAGGACGATATCTTTCTTGATGTGGGCGAGAGTGTAAAAATGATCAAGAAATACTTTAATATGCTTTCAAGACATATTGTTTAAAAAAGAAGTAAAAGGTGAATAAAATGCAGAAACAGGGAACATGTGGCAGAGAATGGTGAAAATAGAAAAAGAGGTTAAAAGTGTTTTTCTAAAAAGAGAATTGGTTTGAAGAGTGAGAAAGAGGGACAGAGAGGAAGAGCAAGTAATTACAGGACTCGAAGCGTTTTCAAAGCCTCTCTTTTATCTTATTCTTCCTGTGGCTGAGAAAAAAGGAAGCAGCGGAAGGAGACGGGAGGAGAGTTAGAAGTCCAAGCTTTAGTCCAATTATGACGCCAGGCACCAGCCAGCGACATCACAGACCCTCTCAAACTAATTGATGTCCTCCGTTTCATCTGAAAGTAAATGTTTGTATATGTGGCAGATGGGTTTGTGTTAAGCACATAAATGGCAGTGTCATCTGAGAATAATTGTGATTACTTTTAGATAAATTCCATGGGGTTTTGTGTGGGTTATGGAAGGTGTGGCAGAAACAAAAGTAGAGGTAGAAGTGTCATCATGCTGTAAATTGAATGTAAGCGATAGTAATGGAAGCAACAGTGATTTTACCGTTTTAGGGCTTTTACTTGGTTTTGGTTCAAACTTTGAATTACTTTTCTAAACAACCATTCTCCCCTTGTTCCAAAGCAACCCTAACCCTAACTGATCACAACATGACAACGAAACTACTGACAAATCAATTAGAATAATCAATAAATGAATAAGTGGAAACAATAAGTGGAAACAAGAACATGAACCATTTTCTTAAGCTTAAACTGGTCTGAATTCTGGGATTAACTGCAATATATTTACATATTTCCAAACCACACACACAATGCGCTACAACTTCCCTTTAATACGACCCTGGTGCGCCACTACAGGCCTCTGAACGCTAGATGGAGGGGTCGAGTCGTGGCCCGCAGCTTCTTAACTGTCCTCACTGACAGTCAGCCTACCTGGGACACATTAATCGGTTTCTCTTTCAGGGCGGAGAAAACCACAAACTCACTTTTTCACATCAAGGAGGAGCTTGTAGACACACCGACATGCGGCAAAGTGGAGGCTGAGACGCAACTTGGGGCTCTGCGGAGTAAGAAACCTTTTACAGGACACCCAGTCCGTTGGCGATGCTCGACCGACGCTAAAAAAATTGACCACCGATCACGAGGATCTATCGCCCGTCAGCTGATCCCGCAGGGCAGCTGAGAGCAGACCGGTGCGCACCCCCTGGTAAAAGCTCCAGGTAAGAGCTGCGCTGCTCAGGAATGCAAGAACGGATTGCTGCAAGACTTTGGGGGAAATTCCTAAGCAACACCTTTTAATGCCAGACAAACATGTGATTTGGTGTAATTGTACTTTATAGAGAAAAAAAAGTGTTTTTCCTTTGTGAATATACGTTTTATAGAACTTAAATGCAGATAAACAAATTACAAATGACCAGATAATTGCATTACAGTGTTTCAAAAAGAGACATTAATGTATCAAAACAGATAGCACCTTAAAATATATATTTCCAAAACATTAGCTGAAGCACCTGGTAGGTGTGTTCCCACTACTTTTCATAAATCTATATCTTTAGAAAAAGCAAGATTGTTGTAGAGTTCATTAGGTCATGGATATTCATTTCTGGTGTTCTGATTTGCAATATTGTCTTCAACAAGAAGCGAGTCTGAAACCAGCATCCCCAAATAATTCTCAAGTATGTGAAGGGCACTGTGCATGTCGGTGCAAAGTTTTTAGCCCAAGGTGCTAGACTAATTTTCACATCACTGGCTTTATAGTTTAGGCCTCGCTAACTTTGTGACAAGGCTGTGATTTAGAATCCTAAACATGTGGTGCTTGACACTGAGTTTGTTGCGGGGTGACATTTTTTGCCCACATTCGTTCACTTCAGTGCTCATCTGTGAATAATTCCCATGCTTTAAATCCTAAACGTGGAACGTCATAATCATCCGGTCGGTTTGTCTATCGCACTGCACATGTTGGAGAAAGTGCGCGTTTGTGACCCCTGCACACTTTTCTCCTCTTACTGAATAATTGTTTTCTCGGTGCCGCCTGACTGTCCCTGGCCCCGGGGCCCCTGGGGGGGGGAAGTCCTGTCCACAGACAGGCAGCTGAGACCAGCTGGGGACGTGCCGCATCCTGCAGCAGCCTCTGAAGTCTGCTGGCTGGCTTTGAACTGGAGCTGCTGGAGGTGGAAATCAATCCGTCTCCATCTACTGTCTCTCCGACTCCCCTGCAGCCCCCCAGCGCAGCCCATCGTTAGCGCCGCTGCAGAATCTTTCATGTTCACAGGTAGAAAGGAAGAGCAGACACGGAGAAGAAACGGGAGGGACCATAAGTCATCTTCAAACGACGTTAATATGGTTGCTGGGGATTAAAGCGATGAAGTCAGAAAAAACTAACAAAGCCAGCGCTTGTAGTTGTGATCATCCTACACCAGACTGAAGCGAACGGATAATTTGTTTACTTACTCGCTGCTCTGTCACTTAACGCTTCCTGGTGCTGGAATTCACACAATAGCTCTATTTATTTTGGAGCGATATCAGAGACAGGAGAGGGGATGCTTGTGTTTTCCTTGTGAAAAGTTAATTTTGAGATTTATGTTGGATCACAGCTGATTTTAATTCAACACAGCATGCCCATTCTCCCCAAAGCAGAAATTTATAGAGCTCATGAGACCTTGTGGGTTGAAAGTTTCATAACTCCTCACACATCTAAGCGGAAATTTCAGTTTAACACGTCATGCAGAGTTTACATATGGAAGTTAAGTTATTTCAACTCATTATGTTGCTCCATAGAATAATTTATAGGTCCTTTATGCTATTTGGTGTAGGCTCACCCGAGTGGCCTTATTAAAAGAAACATGTGTGAGAACTCCATTATCCACATAAAATAATGCAAACATGTAATTAGTATTAATGAATTAGACTGTATGTTTATTTATAAAAGTCAAGTTGCAATTTTCAAAGTTTTAAACAAAACATAAAACTTTCCGGCATTTCAGTTAAATGTTTTGGTGCTGGTGAAGTTATATAAAAAGCAGGCATAGATAAACAGAAATTGTAGGTTTATCTCCCACTACTCTTCTCATTCACTCAATGCTTCAGTTTGACAAAGTTATTCATCGGTTTGTATGGCATTGCTACTGGTTAACTTGTGTCTGGTCACGAGGTCTGAGAAAACCCACTTCACACTTTGACGGCATTGGTACATTATCAGACTCTGGCTTTCTCTGCAAGAAGTGCAGACAAGCGAGACTTTTTTTCCGCGATTGTTACTTGTGCAAACTGATCCCAGATGGAGATTTTCCGGTGGTGATATGGTCGTACGAACTTAAATAAAAGGCTAGGGGCTGCAGGCAAGTGTCCGTTTACAGGGGCCTACAGAGGAGGCTCCATGATGACCGTCATTGTTGTTGATTATATTCTTTGATATGATCGCACAATATTCCACCTGCTTATGTTATGAAATTCGATTAGAGGAGTTGGTGAAAAATCTCAGCATGAAGATGTTTGACCATTTGTGGATGCATGTTTCATCCTTCTGGAGGTTTTCGAGAGCATTTCAGGATTCTTGTGAAAGTGAAAAAATGGTTGAGGAGACTTAGTTTAGACTTAGAGGTGAGACCAGTGTTATAGATGTTTTTTCTGTTAAATTTTTAGCCACTATTAGACTACATTTAGACAAGTAACCTATACAGTTTGGATAAAGGCAATGCTATTTTGTGCATAGTACAATTTTGCAGGACCTAATGTTTGTCAGACAGCATCACAGTTTGATGCCTCGACATTTTTAATGACAGTGTATCATTATGGACAGAAAGAATGTAGCATTGCTCGAATAAGCTCAACACTGCGAATAAATGCAGACAACATTCAGCCATTTTCTAGACATGCTTCACTCTATTCAGGGTTGCAGAGTTTATCTCACATCACAGAGAAGACATGGTTCATACTAAACAGGTCAGCAGTCGTTTACAGAGACAATCCTGCAGGACTACCACCCACACTCACCCCGGGGGTCATTTTAGAATCAACCATTAAGGTTTTTTGGACAGTGGGAGGAAGCTGGGAACTTCTTTCTGTGTGGTTATTGTACTAACCAACACATCACCAGTGGAAGAGCATTGTAAATGTAGATTGACTCTTTTTAGAAAAATGACTTTGGGCATAGCTTCAATATACTTGAACCTTTACCAGTCAAAACATCTTAGTTTAGAACTGACAGCAGTGACCAGCGAATGCAAAAGCAATATGGTGGACACATTTTTACAGATTTACACAGCAGCCTGTCAGTCACATTGGGTCTGGGTCTACCTTTGTCCAATTGTGTCAAGACTCCTGCAAAAAGCAATAACTCCAGTAAAAAAGCAAGTAACATTAGAAAACTGTGCTAAATGGAAACTGGGGTCCGAAAGCCTGTATTGTCAAGTACCACCTCTTACTCCTGTGCCAGCTCTGGTCCGGAAAATACATTTACAGGGTGATCGACGTTCCATGCTTCAACATGGCAGTGGTGTTTAATACACTTTGCTATGTTTTATTGCATTATGTGAAAACCCAAATATGTATAGGCGATGCCTTGTGAACTGTGTGGGGCAGGAGAGTTTTTACGTGAAGAAAACATTAAAAAAATCATGTGTTCGTTACTCACTTTGAGGAAATTGGTGGGTGGGAAGTTTATGAAGGATGGTTTCACCCAGCTGGGGCTCCTGTAGGATTTGGGATGATGGTATGATTTTGTTTAACTTTCCTGTAAATCTCCCGGTGCCAGGGGAAACAATGCAGGAACAGGCATGGATGCCTCTGACCTCTGAGCGATTACTTATGGTCTTAACGTCTTACTTTTAAAATGGATTGACTCGGATTTCAGCTTTGAAGTTTCTCCTTCCCTTGCAGCCACATCCATCCATCATGACTAGCTGCTGCTCACATGACTCCAATTATTCCAACTGTGATAAGCTCTCAGAAAAAAAAAAAGTCATACATAGACTTTTGGAGATGGAAAACACATGCTTTCAAAGCATGATTATCAATGTAACAAATGTGGGGAAAAAAGGATTTCACAAATGTTTCAGAAATGTCTATCTGTATATTAGTTTTATACATGTCAAAACTGTAGTACAGAGCTTCATTTTGAAGAATTAAACCTGGAGATGTGATAAAAGGCAAACTGTCAAAAAACATATTCACATAAGTTTTAGTTTAGAGACCTGTTGTGTATTCCAACTGCCTTATCAGAGGTGTTATCTCAAGAGGAGGAATAATACATACACAGGAATTCCAGGTTGCAGATTAGGCTTCCCACCTACAGTCAATGCAAAATAAACAGAGACAGACGCAGAGACAAGGAGAGAGAGACGTTTTGCCCCAGCAGAGCTAAAGAGAGAAAGGGATCAAGGAGAGCAGACGATGAAAGACAGATCACCGGCAGGCAGAGAATCAAAGAGCCTGCTGACTGACTGGAACTGCCATAGGTGTGTGATACTAGACAGAGAGAACTTGTGTGTATGTGTGTGTGAATGTGTGTGTAGGCATTTGCAACTTCTTTTCATGTGCCACAAGAGTTGTTTTTCTTTTCACATCGGGCTGAAAGTCTTTAATTAAAGCAATCAAAAACATGAAAAGCAGATGAAAAAAAGATCACAAACAAGCACATTCAAAAATCTTATTTAATTAAGAGTGAGATAAACTATACATTATCTCAGGTAAGGAAAAGGTTAACTTTTCATCTACAGGAAGTCTGTTTGTCTGTGCTTTCCACCCAACATCCCTCTCCCAGAAGCAGTTTTCTGCTTGTCTGATTTGTTCATTGCATTTCAAATTGCATCAAATCATGTTTGGACGCAGCAGTTGTCTTGATAAACCATGGTGATGCAGTTGGATGGGATTGTGGTAAACTGATATTTAGCCAGGAGACACGGTCCAGCTGTAGTCTGAGGTTTTGGGGTCTGTCTCCAAAGTGGAAATATCTTTAATTAGGGGTTTATTTTCTAATTAAACTTAAAGAGTAATCATGTAGCGATTCAGATGTATTTATTTCCAGCTCATTAACTTCCTCATAAGTGCGCCTTGGTGGCTACTTTGTTCGGCACGTTTAATTTCCTGTGGGACAGATAAAAACTTACAAACATACCCAGTCCTGTGTATCTTTAGATCTTTTCCAATCAGTGAGATCCATTAGGAGAGGTTTGGAGGCACGTTTGCGGTCTGACTCTGCTGAAGGTGAAAGCGGCTGGTCCCAGTGACTGACAGACTGGCTGATGCCAACATCCATACATTTAATTTCCAGCCGCTTGCAAATCATAGACGTGAGACAAAGCGCTAGCAGCACGTTCCGGTTTCACATCTCAAATGTGAAAAAAGAGACAAGAAAAAAATGAAAGACCCGGGCACGTAGAATGACAGCGGATTGGCCAAATTCTTAACCGATGATTGGGACGTTGCAGTATGATCGTAAAGTCAGTGTTCAGGAGGACGGGCAGATGATTACCGTCATTGCACAGGTAATGACACGGTGTTAAACTGACAAGAATAGTTAGACTACACGCTGTAGCAGTAAAAGTTTTTCTGCATGAGAGATCTCTATCAATATTCGCCTTATTCATTTTGTGGTTGCGATCATTTCTGATCATGAAGCCTTTTTTTTTCTTACGTCTGTCAAACATAAAAAGAGAGGGACATTTTCCCAAACTGTCAAGAAAGGAAAAAAAGCTGCAGTGAGACTTGTGAAAGGCAGATTCTTCTCAAAGCTGGTGGAGTGTAAAATGACAGACTACATGAATGCAATAGAGGGGAAATCCACTTAATTGTGTGGTTTTCTCCTTTTTGTTTTATCTACAAACCCACTCCACTGAAGTTTTATCATCAATGAAAATTCAAAAACTGAAGCTAAATAAGTACCCGTAACCCCGTAACTGTTGTTTCATCTCATCCTGTCACACCCTGAAGGTGTTCTTAATTTAATGAAATAGGAAGTGGCATAGATGTCCAGTGGCAATAAACACAGTATGATATGATCTGTCAAAGGCACAAAGAAAGTGAGTTAAATGCATAGCTGTCTGGAGGAGTGTTGTGCGCTCGACAACAGCCCACAGATATGACAGTGACATGCCAGATTTTAAGGATGTCAGACAGCAAAACATGTGTTTGAGATCTTAGTCAAATTTGGCAGCTTCAGCTCGGGTTTTTAAAGGGATAAAGTAATGGCTTTTTTAAGGTTTGGAGCTTTTAAGCAGAACAGTTATTGACTTCTAAACTTGTGTAAGGCCTGGAGTGGATTACTTCTGCAAGTGTGTTAGGTTTTGTTTATGGCAGGGTCACACTCACAGAATCGCCTGTTAATGTAAAAAGATTTATTCTTTATAGGGACCTCTAAACCAATAGTGTTATCCTCTTTAGGATAGAAGGATAGGATGGGATTTATTGATTTTCTTTATTAAATATTTACTGCCTGAATGGATGAACACCATGACAGCCCTTTGAGGAAGCTTATTTTCATGCAAGACAAATGTTAGTATTTTACATAAAAATGATTATTGTTTTTTGACATGTGTTAAATCATCATATATGGGCAGCTCTAGTTACTATGATATATCTTTTTTATTGGGTGTATTTTATAGCTCACATGTTTGGATTCTGGGTCAGTGGGAAAGAAAAAAGTTGGATAATAAGAAAGATTTAATGCTTTCAGTGGAAAAACAGACTTTTCCTCTCAAACAAACACAAGTCCAGGATCCCTGAATGTATGTGCAGATAATGTTATTGTCATCAGGAATTAAGTGATTTAAAAAGAAAGGAAAAAAACCCACAAACCATCCTCCAACCACACCATTGTCTACATAGCTTTGCTTCTTGGCTGTGTTCCCTTGCCACTAAGTGCCCTAATCCTAAAAGGGCAGTCATTATCAAACACTGTAATAAATATCCTTTACAGAATTATATGGTGGATGGTGAAAAACCATTTCCGTCACAATCCATCTGTAACAGAATGTAAAGATAGCAAGTTGGCAAGAAACAGAAGGCGAATTTCTCATTGAAAATGATGAATGGAAGTCATCAGTAAGAGAGAGAAAGGAGGTAGAAACCCATAAAAATGACCGATCAGGTCAAAGTAAGTAGAGTAAGTAAGTAAATTCATTTAGCTGTTAAACAACTATACAAACCATAGTTCAATCTACAATTCTGACATGCAAAAAATAAAAAACAGAATGTGGTCCCTATCCACTTCAACTATAAGGGTACAATGCTGAGCATCTATTTTGGTACTCACCCAAACTCTTAATTCTTAACATAGTTTTTTCATGACACAGGTTGTATGCTTTAAGCTGTTGTCAGGTTAAATTTGGAACAAGTCAGAGGCAATTCTAATGATCCAACTGACGGGATCCTATAGGCTTTTTGTTCATACCCTTTAAAGTGCCTCCCCTGAAAGCAGCAGGAGGGAATCCTGATGCATATGAATGTTTCCACAACAGAGCAGATGTCATTTATCAAGAATTTCTTTCAAAAGCCGGCGCAAGGGCATAGATCAGGAGGTTGGATGACATGGAAATGTGCAGCCTTTTTAATCATTCTTGTGTTCATTAAACTAACTGAAGACTAACATGAGACAAATACTTTTTTTCACTTATGAAAAGGTTCAGTAACACAGCAGCATTTTACTGAAACCCTGTGGCCACTGACATCTTTGTGTTAAACAAACTGCAACATCCTAGTACAATTGAAAATTAAATGCTTTTTACAACATAATCATCCCCCTCATGGACCCCAGTTTTACCTTTCAATGCAGTTGTACTTGTGACCACTAGAGGTTGCATTGTTTGAACAGAAAACATAAAAGCTGATTCAGTTTGCACAAACAAATGCCTCCTCCAAAAGGAGAAGCAGAACAGTCACTTAACAGTGAAGGATAGTCAGATTCTGCCTAGTGTGTTTGTATTAGGAGATCTATTGGATTTTCCATTGGACAGACGCTCATTTTACCTACAGGGTCTAAACATCCCTATTACCTTTTAGCAAAGTCTATCATATTTTGGTGCAGCCCACAAAAATAGTGGGCTTAAATCTTCTTTGAAGCTTAACAACAATAGGGCTTCATAATTGTCACAACAGGCTATGGAGCTTTGACAAAGATTAACCTTCTTTGGATCTTGTTGATTTATGAGGAGGTCAATGGGTTTGTTATTGCACTTTTTTATATAGTTAAATAATAAATGTTCTATCCATTTCTATGTGACATCTCATATTAGATTTCTTCTTCTGACAGAAAGAGCAATCAAGTGAAAGTAAATGAAAAACAGATTTGAGGACAGAGCTAATGAAAAGAGGGAGGCTGTTCTCATTTTATTCCAGCAAATATTGCAAAATGCAGACAAAAAACAAACAAACAACCAAACACACCATAACAACTAGAGGCAGTCGTGTGCATTCATTGGGTTCTACTGGTGCTACTGTGAAAAATACACTAAACTTGACGCGTTTAAGACAGACAGGTTAATTATTAGAGATTATACCATCGTTAGAAGATTAATACCCTCGGGGGGTCTCAGGCTGACTTTCATCTCAGACCTGCCCCAACAGAGGTTTGAGGTTAGAGAGACAGAGTTGAAAGAGGTAAAGCAGACAGTCAGAAGACACCAAAAGTCTTCAGACACAACCGTACGAGTGTATATGTGTTTAGGGGTAGGCGGGTTTGTGTGTACATCACTATAACCCCATAATGAGTAGCCTCTAGGGTGTCCATAGCCATTTGGCAGTTCTTCATTTCCTGATTTGAAAATAGAAAAGCACCATCTACCCTTTTATCTCCTCAGCAGAGACACAAAAACGTATACACATACATAAGCACATGTGCTCACACAATACTTACCGGTTGTGGCCTTACCACAAAGTTTTGTGCAATTAAGCCTGTATTCCCCTCACAAACGAATGCTGTGCATATTTATAGGCCGTCCATTTATGTGTTAATGTGCGTGCATGTGTGTTCGGATGCTGTAATTAAGCAAGATCAAACCCTGGGGCTTGAAGAATTAGCCATCACCGAAGATCAGAAGGGTTTTTACTGAAGTATGCGACATGGAAGAGTGAAATCTGAGGTTTGGAGCCAGACACACAGATTTTGACCTCAGATTGCAGATAATTGCAGAGTCTTCCTTTTTGTGTCTCAAACAGAAACATGCACACACTTTGATGCCCTCAACAACCTCAGATGGGTTTAAAGTTGCGAACTGATTCCACCTAAGGGCAGATCATTGAAAACAATAGCACACTGATAAACAGCAATACCAGCTCACACATGTATTTACAAAACGGATTTCCAGGAAGACACTGTCACGATGAGCCAGCTAAATTGATTCACACTAAAAGGATTATCAAAGAACATTTTACAAAGATCACAGTATTCTGTTTAAGTGTTCAGATGGTGAATGAGGGATATTTTGGTTAAAAAAATACTACTGGGAATTTGTATTTTTTATTTTTCGTTGATAATATATGTACATTTCCAAAACAAAACAACAGGATTTTAAAGGTGGAAATTCAAAGAGAAGTCTGATTCCAGTTTACAGTAAAACTGATATTAAAAACATCAGATAAAATTTAATACAATTTTTTTTAAAAGTGTAAGACTAATTTGTGTAAGACCTTTCGTGGAACATATATACTGTGCAAGTATGTGGTTATTTGGATCTTATGTTATGTTATTAATTTAGTAAGTAACATGACTTGTTTGAACACTATTTGGAGTTGTCCCTGTTGGGCTTCTACTCCTTTTCATGATGAAAAGGTAGCAGGCTGTCTCAGGTTATTGTGGTGTACTCTTAGTGCAGTCGTCATGCATTGCTATTGTGGGCCTACTGTCTCCTTTTAACCAAATATGGTCATGTCATATTTCAAAATCCTAAATTGGCAACAGCTTCATGGTGGCAGTACAAAAAAGAATTGGTAATGTGGTGACTGTGTTTCAGCCAATGCCAAAATGCAGTCACAGCAAAAATATCTACGTATGTAGACATATTTCCCTTGATTCAATTACTCATCCAGTTTATTTATCTCAGACACAAATTTATCTTATCAGAATCAGAAACATGTACCATTAAAAAGAACATTTTAGAGTACTAGGTCATTTCCGTGGTGATATATATTTTCATATAAAAGTGTAAATATATAAAACTCAATATATCTATTATTCATTATATATTTACAGCAGAATATATATATAAACAGCACTAGTTTACCACTGTCTGCCTGACAGTCAAAACAAAGGAATGACAAATGTTACGTGATATCATCAGCCTTGTTAGTTGGGGTTAGCTCGCGGTGATATGTGCTAATAGATATGAGTCATAAAAAGTGCCACAGGCTAATGTGCTTCACTTACTTATTTATTGGCAATGAAGTGATGCAAACAGGACACTGAACTCATCAGGGCCTCACACACTGACAACATTCCCACTCACAGTACAACTACTTGCTGGAATGCTTAGATTAATGACATCACCGATTTAGCACAAGTTAATCGCATGAGGCCGAACTCTGGTATTTCTGACACGATTGTAGTTACAAAAGTTACCATTTACCTTTGTGCATCCCCAGGAAAAAGACGCAGAGATGTCTGTGAGAAGAAGCCAGAAGAAGTCCATCTTTCTGTCCTCATTATTGGTATGTTTGCTCCCCCACCTCACTGAAAGATTATTTCAAATTGACTTCCATTATTTCCTCTCATTTACATTCTTTACAAATCCATTAAAATAATTGTACCTATTTATCTACCTTATCTTCACCCTCCCTTCACAGTTTATGCTAATCGCATCCCCATCTGTTGAATTCTTCCTTATTTTCTCACTTTTAACCGTCCTTTTGCATTTGGCTCTCAGAAACACATGTTGGTCCACAGTATGGATCGCAGCCATATCTGAATCCACAACTGGTACACCCTCATCCAGACTTTTGGCATTACATGCCAGCAACTTGCGCAACTCTGCAACATTTTTACTAAATAAACAGCAGACGGATTTTGCAGAGAGCTCATTTCTGTATAATCTGAAATTCCCTGCTTGTTTTGATGTTAGGAGCTGCTGGCGGAGATCCTAACAGGCCTCTGCACCTCACCTTCTCTGCCTTCCTCTCTGTCAGCTCCTATTTCAGTCTAACACCATGGTTCTTATTCAAAAAGCAAAAAAAATATCTGGATTTACTCATAAACTCCAACCCACAGGATGTGTTGCTCATATCAAGATATGTGGAGCTCCAGTTTATTGTGCCTGAGTGAATATATTTCCAAAGCATTGTGATGCAGCTGTGTACAGATGGCGTGGTAAATTCGTGCGTCAGGAAGTTTTTTTTTCCAGCTGTGGAAAGACATAAAGTTAATTTGACAAGTAAAGTAAATAGAGTTAAACATTGATTGCTTAATTCCCAAAAGGACCCGTAAATGTGTTGACACATCAGCAATGAGAAATTGCAGATGATTTAACTTACTTGCTTTCAGTCTCAAGTGTTTAAACAAAAATAAAATGAAATGTGACCTTCGCAGACATATTAGGACAGGACTGAAATGAACCGACATAGAATAAACTGCCAGCACTTGACTCACTCTTGGCGTAAAATGTCAGGATATAACAGCTAATTTCTCGCCAGTTCCAACACAGATAATTTGGAAAGAGGAAGCCATTAACTGAATCATTCACTACTAATGTCATCTGCATCCAGGACTGAAACAGAAAGGAAGCAAAAAGTCAGAACAGATGACCCTTTGGGTCATACAGAAACAGATATCTGGACTGATCAGTAGGTACGTGGATCATTATAGAGACCTCACCCCATCCATTTTGAAAAGATCCTTGATCAATTCTTTAAAAAAACCAGAAAACGTAATTAGTGTGACACATGCAAATTATAAACAAACATTGTTATATGTGATAGCTAATAATGGTACATCATTGCTTATGATTCAAATGATGAACAACAAGATCTTAATAGGAACTGGAAACACTTTCTTGAGCTAAAATATCTTAACCTAATTTTCTTCAGACGGCATTAGACAGAGAAATGTTGAAGGGATTATCCTTCCTCTACAGGACAAACTCTGGATAAAGTTTGGAGTTATTAGTCTGTCTATGATATTTTGTGTAATGAGTGAGGGTCCACAGTTTCTTGGCTGTGGAGATAAAAAAGAGTAGCAACATAACAAATACCTTTTCACTTTATTTTTAATCTTTTGTTGAAAATACATAAGTAAATTCCGCATTTTTACTCAATATCAGGGTCAATTCAAATGTTTAGTTTTTCAGAAAGTAGATATCATACTCATAATAGTGTTATGCTTGGTCTGTGACCTAAACATTTTCTTTAGAATAACCCCACTTGCACAAGCAGCTGTTTATATTTTCCTTGTTTTCAGAGTAGCCCGTACTTGACAAACAAATGCTGCCACTGACCAATTTTGGGGTTGTATGAATTCTTCCCTGCCTGTCTTTAAAGGGGAGGGTGAGGCGAGGGGTACTCAGCTGGTTGTAGTATGCAACCTCACCCCTGGGTGTCTCTAAATCCCAAACACCACTGTATTGTTTTACTGTAAGCAGAGGAATATACCAACCTACTTCAGACTCGTAAACCAGCTGTGTGGTTTGGATTTGACTAATATTATGAGCAAAGTTATCTGGCCAGAGAAGACTGGGCTCATATATGAAATATGTTGGTTTTCAAACAGCACTTTGTCTTCTCTGACAGGAGATGATTTTGAGGAAGAGGAGGAAAAAGAGGGAGATGGAGAGACTTAGTCATGCAAACATTTATTTTCCCCTCCATTATTTTCTGGATTTCACATGACTGTAAAAACTCAGTTTGCTCGGAAATATGCCCATATAGCCGTAAATACCAGCTGCTACTTATTAAATTGAGCCACAATAACACAGTGCCAGCACATATACACACACAACCACATGCTCTGTTGTGTTTCCATCAGTTCAGGAGACATCCCTTTAAGTTAAGTTCCCTTTAAAGCGTCCTCCGACTATGACCAAAACCGCAGCTCATCAAAGCCGAATATCACCACAGTCGTAACCTACATCTTTAACTCGGTCTTCGAGGGACAGTTCAGGAGTCACAATTTCTCTGTGAAAAACATAGATCAACGTCTGTTAAACAAGAACACAATCTAAGCTAGGATGAGTATTGCACATAAAGAACACAAAAGTTGATGTGTGCTTTCTTTGCTTCCCAGTTTATGCGCTGTACAAATGAACTGTAGATTCCAGTTTTATTTAACAATTGATGCAATCCAGTGTAGTCACGAATCTGCATCTGCTTTTGTTTTGGACTAGTGTCAATCCTGCCTTACTTAATGGACTATAATCCTTAAAGGTAACTAACATATGAAAGAGAATGTGGTCATCCACATCATATAAACAAATTATAAATCAGAAGAAGGTTTGCTTTTTACACTCATAATGTATTCTTTATAATGCGGTGCACTTCTAGCGTATGATGTTTTGGTCACAGCAGTGCAACAGCAGTGTGATTAGTCATGTGTGTCGTGTGTGCGTTAGCAGGATTGTCATTTTTTTTCACAAGGGTTGTTTGGCAGACTTATATTTGTGTGCCTTCTCCAACTGTCTTGTCTCTATGTCCCTCCAGGTGTGTTGCATGTTTGCTAGCGCTGAGTATTCCAGCTGTGGAGAGTATGAGTTCTTCAACCAGACCAGCAACAGCTGCCAGGCATGCCCTCAATGCCAGCCAGGACAAGAACCGCATATGGTGAGAGCAAGAAAACCATTACATTAGCTCATAATCTTGCTTCTTCCTTTCTCATTGAGTTTTCTCTGTTTTCATGTTTTCATTTAACATCAACTATCTTTGGAGAGTTAGTTCTGTAACGATAGCCATTAAGAATTGATGAAGAGCATGAGCGTTAGAGAATGTGAACTTGATATTTGTGAGTTTTTCTCAGACCACCCGCAATACATGCACTTGCAAAATCACATTGCTGCACAGTGAAGGATGCCTTAATTCAAATGAACAATTTCTCTATGGTTTATTGCTCTCATTTACTTCAATGTGAAGGCATGCATTACGGTGAGTGACTTGCAGTAGTCACATAGTGATTTAGTATCTGTCAGTCAGTCTGCAGACAGCCAAAGTAAACACAGGGCAGGTAAACGCTTCAGTGGGCACCCCAGGGGGCCACACCCCCGTCAGAGAGACAGCTGCGCTCAAGTGTGAAAACAATGAATTATAGTTATTTTGATGCTGAAATCTTTTGAGTTTTTGAGCATTCCCCTCATTGTGGCTGTTTTAGTTAAACACACTCTGAGTTGTTTTTTTTGTTTAACTAACTTTCATTTTGGGTTTTTGAACTGCACGTGAAACACTTAGCAAATAAGTGTGGAATCAAATTCAAAATAAATCACGAAGCTCAAATATTGGTAACCATACGTGGAATAATTCATGAAAAGTGAATAATCCATTTATTCAAATAGCACATTTTGTGAAGGATTATTAAAAAACTGAAGGCTGAAAGATTACTTTCCACTTTGTATTTTTCAGTATCATAAAATGGTCATTAGTAACTCACAATAGAATAGCACAAAACTTCTTTACTGGTTAATCTTAATGAAAAGAAAATGACTTAACTGGCAATTATGAATCTATCAGGAAGACAACCCCCGACTCTTCCTTTAGCACTCAAACTGTTGCTTTGTGCTTCTGTTTCTGCATTCAAATACATAGAAATCAAATGATCCATTTATCTATTAATACAACAGACCCAACAGCGACCAATTGGCAGCTCTGTCGGTGGGGGGAAAGATTTTTCATAGCAGGGTGCAGCCATTTGTGTCTTAAAAAAAAGACAGACAAGAGTTTTTAATTTCCATGTTCTCTTATTTCCTTGAGGTTTTCTTACATGTGGGTGAGTGTGTGTTTTAACATGCTTTTAATCAAGGAGTAACCATTAGGTTCCTCCTCACAACAGAGACTTCAGGAAGTGCATGTCCAAACACTCAGACAGATGTATCATTCAAACAAAGTGGCTTGTGTTTATAGATATCCGAGTCTGTTGACGAGAATACAAACACAGTTAAGGTAGACTTACTTTTCCACTTTCCAAACTTAATGGAGAAACAAAAGAGACCCTGCTCCCATGTGACCTTGTGGTTTGAGATGCAGCTTCCTTAGTATAAGTCTGCTAGACCTTATTTACAAGTCATCACCCTCCTGCCTTCCTCCTGCATTTCCTCACAAAATCCTATATATTTTAAAAACATATGCTTTTCCAGAGAGGTTTCTGTAGTTTGGGTTCATTTGCCTTCCTCCTTCCTTCACTGAATTCATCTCAAGCAAGATTAAAAAAGGTGAGAAATTTGCTTTGAAAGAGAAGACGCTTTCAATCACTCTGGAACTGGTTTGAGGCAATGAACAGAAGCGGAGTCACGGTAAGCCGTCCTACAAAAGATCCAAGGAGAGCTTTAACCCAGAGTGACATGATCTTGCGGATAGCTCTGTGCACTTTTCTATCGAACAATCGCAATGAGACATGTGGACGTCAAACAGAAGGGCGAGAATATTAGATTTCTTTAGGAGCCGGTCCTCTGTAGCCCAAAGCTAGGAGGCGCAGGCCGGTTTAATAGACGGATGAAAGCAAGGGGGAAATCAAAGATGAAAGAAGCAGCCAAAAAAAGAGAGAAAACGAGTATGTTTTTGTATGTGTGATCATGCCTGTGTGTGTGTGTGGCCTGTCGGGCCTCCCCACTGAGAGGAAGCACCATGTGGAGGAGATCGATGCAAGAAAACAGAACGATGAGTTGGTCATCTTAAACGCTACCAGGCATGGGGGGGCTGAACACACACACACACACACACATACACACTAAACACACACCTCTGTGACCAATCAGATTTCTCTTTTGTCATCTCAGAAAAGCAAAGCCAGATTTTTAAGACATTTCCAGAAACAGATGTGTGTTTTGAAGTGTGCGTTTGAATTTGTGTGTGCAGATCCTAGCCCTGAATCATCTTGTTAATCTGTAAAGACCATATACGATGATCTCGTAATTGATTATTAGTCCACTTTTAATTGGATTTTATCACAGCTAAATGATTTGTGTTTGCGTGTTTTGCAG
The DNA here is from genome assembly GCA_013363375.1 of Menidia beryllina. NCBI lineage: Eukaryota > Metazoa > Chordata > Actinopteri > Atheriniformes > Atherinopsidae > Menidia > Menidia beryllina. Next base: position 8,582,158 of record JABUIW010000214.1, read on the forward strand.
AGCTGCGGTTATGGTTTGAAGGATGAGGACTTTGCCTGTGTGCCGTGCCCTCAGGGGAAATACTCCAAAGGAAAATACGAGATCTGCAGACGCCATAAAGACTGTGATGCCCTCTACAAAGCTGCTGTTCGTGTGGCAGGAACGCCAGAGAGCGATGCGGAGTGCGGACCCTGTCTGCCAGGGTAAAGACACACACACACACACACATCACTGGGAAAAGCTATTACGGCAGAATGCCGAACATCCATATATTTATAGTGTTAGGGGAAGAAAGAATGGGAACAGAAGCAGCTCCCCGGTTCAGTGTTTTAAAGGTGTCATTAACAGGAGAAAAGAATTTGTTCGGCCATCTATACACACACACAAGCTGTTTGTATCAAACATCTAATTTATTTAAGTGGTTCATTCCAAAGTCAGCTTCTGGACTTCTCAGTGCCGCCCTTCAGACTCTGCACCCTGCACATGATGGAGAGCTCATGTTTGAACGCCAAAGAAGAGACATTTATGAGCTTTATATTTAAATTGGCTAAACAACTATCAGTCAAAGATTCCTCACAATCATTATGTGTTATAGTTAAAATGTTGCAAAAAAAGGAAACAGGCCTGGAGCAAACCTGAGCCATCCTGCATCAATCACTCCTTAGTAAAACTCTTTGGCTAGCATGGCTGCTTGTAAACACTTTTTGCATCCGGCTAAACTTTCAGTTTCTGCTTTCCTCATTTTTTTTCCAGCCTCTTTGAGATTTTTGGATGGTCTTGTTTGCTCTGTTCTTTTGAAGTCTGATGATGTTTAGGTTAGTCGACTGTGAGGGTCATGGTTAGATGTTTAACTTAAGCTTCTTGTGTAAATTCATTGTTATTCTGAGCTGGTTTAAGATCATTATTTCGCCATCATGTTCTCATCTGGAGTTTTTCGACAGAAAGCATGATGCTTGATTTCAGCTTTTCCTGGTTCTAATTGAATCCTTGGTGCCATTTCTCATGGAAATGCTCCCTTTGCAACTGGCTTCTTTACCAATCCAAAGCATGATTTATCTACCCCCGTGCCTTAGAGCGTGAGAGTTCATTTTCAGCAAATAAGCAAAGGAAGTGCACCAATTGCACTACATAGTCATCAAAAGGATGTGCTCTGACCTGTAAGCCAACACCAGCAAATTGATGAGACGCTCCAGCTTCTGTAATACATTTCCAGTTTGATAAAGAGGCCAAAACAAGCCCATACTGCATATTTACATCGATATGAAGTCTGACCTGCATATATTTCAGGTAGAAAACCCTCTGAGTTGAGTGTTTTTTGCTGTTCTGATGCCAGCGTTCAGGATCCTGCTCAGCTGTCTAGTTATTTACATTGCTGATTTTATTTTAATAGATCTATTATCAATTATTGATTTCCACTTCATGTTTAGTGTAGAGGTAATACACTTATTGCAACTAAAGTGATTTTTTATTAGTCACCGATGTTTTGATTGTTTTTGTTATGTTATATTGTTATATTTCTCAGGGATGTAATCACTGCATAATGTAAAAAAGATACATGTTAGTGACATACTATACTCAGAATTCACTCAAGATTTAATGAGTCAATGCTTTTCAGCTATTCACTGCTGTGACAACTTATGAATTCCCTTCGTCTTTTCCCCCTCTGACACGCACTTAACGACTGGGGGCCATATCTGTACCAAGCCCTGTTTAGTGCCTCAAGGGCATCAATTATGCACATTTCTTCTCAAAGGCAAACTTTTCACCTCGGCTGCTTCCCTATACCTACAGAGGTCACGTGCTCCACACACCTGCTGACAGTACCTGCATGCTAGTGTTCAGAGTTTTTTCTTAGAAAAATCTTTTCAGGTCAGGTGAAAAATTTAGTAAAATACTGTGATGGGCAGAGCAGAAGTTTGATAACATTCTGTTTGCTTGCCTTTATGTTTAACAGGTATTACATGCTGAAGAACCGACCCAGAAATCTCTACGGGATGGTTTGCCACTCCTGCCAGAATGCACCTCGCAACACTAAAGAATGTAAGACCGGACTTTTCTTGCTTTCTTTCTATTTACCTCCCAGGATAAAAGTTTTCCAAACATCATGTCAGAACCACAAAGTTTCAGTTTTATCCGCACCGAAACTTAGTTCCTGATCTTAAAAGAAAATAGTCTTCTTAAAAGCAAATGGCCTTAAACTTGGTCTTCCCGAGCTTAAGACCGAGCTTAAAAGCAAATGGATGGAACCTTTTTATGTCTAAAAGAAAGGAAATAAAAGTGAACGTGCTGTGCAAAAGCAGATGCTGAGAGCCGGGATATCGTTTGAGAAAACATTTGGATGTCAGAAGGTTGCGCTGAGTGTTTAAACTCTCTGGTCACTGTCATCCCCTCCATGTGGGCCTCACTAATGTTCCCCGAGAAAAAACAAAACAAAAAATACGTTCCTCTCTTGTCTTCCATCCTGTTCTTAACTTTCATCCTGATGTTTCTCACTCGTCTGTGTTGTTTCCCATCAATAACAAGTTAAGTAAAGGCTTTAACGCAGTGCCAAATGTTGCTGCAGCTATTAAATAACATTGTAGCTGAAAAGCTTTTATAAAACAGTCCTTCTGCTCTTGGAATCTCCGATGCATCTTACTCTTAGTTTCAAACTTCTTTTCAATTTTATATTTGCATTTGAAAGTGATGATAGAGCCATATGATTTAGTATGGAAAGAACTTTGATGCTGTATCACATCCAATATTCTTTTTTTTCTCCGTTCCTAAAACTCATTTCTTTCATTCAGCCTCATGCCTACACACTTTGCATGCTTAGGCTTTCTCAAACTGTTCTCTCACAGCTCAGAGAATTTGAGCTGTGGCAAATTTTAGACCCAGGGTTGGAAAAAATACCATCATCTGTTTGTCTCATCTAGTTGGAAATTTATCTTTCAATGTCTTTTAAAATTTGAAATATTTGGTTGTGCTGATATAGATTTGCCAAACAGCCAGAAGCTGAAATATCTTAAAAAAGAAGAGCATATCATCAGTCCTGCCACTTGCAACGAGCATTTCGCCAAAAGGGATTTCATGTATTTCCACATCTATTGTGCTCTCGGTGCGGGTTTATTGTGACAGCAACCTTATTCCAAAAGTAAGGGAGCAATGATTCAATATGAGTAGCTTTTCAACCCCCTGCTGTTTCATACTGTTAGGGGAAGGATATTTATGGCCCTGCAAGTCCCCTCTGAGTATAACTGAGGAGCTTGGAAACTAATGTTATTGTGTCATATTTAATAAGTGTGTTTTGAAAGATGAAAACCCCAAGAAGCAGTCTGGGCTTGGAAAAAATTATGCCAGGATGTATCAAAGTGATAGTACGATTTAACTCACACACAAAGATGTCGCAGTAAAAAACAAATTCTCATAGTCATATAAAAAATCCTTTCAAAACTAACTGAGGTTTTGATACTTACATTGTTCATCAGCACAAAATCTCATGTTTAAAAAAGAAACAACCAGGGGCTAATGGATGTCCTCCTATTCCCCCACCATGATAAGATGGTGGTTGTTTGGTTCAGACATTCCTATGTCTGCCTTTCACAATTGTAATCTTTGTCTTTGTTTTGACTTACGTGTCAGTCATGTTCAGAACTTGTAAAATTACAGTATTTTTAAGGCTGCAAAACCACAACGTCCTTATGCCTTCCATGTTTTTAATAACAAGAAAAAGTCACAAATATTATACTGCATGTTTATTAAACGCTTCTAACCACTTACAAAGAAACAGACTAGTAAAATGTGCTGTAAAATCAGCCCTCGTCACACAAAATAATCAGGTTTGAGTCACAATATTATCTAAAACTCTATATTTTTCTTTGCTCTTGGTGCACATTGGTTATATGCATGAGAATAAATGTTTAGACACAAATAATGAAATACATGCTTGGGGTTATTATTATATCTTTGAGAACTGATTTCTCTGCTTTTGGTGTGACAAGAAGCTGCTCATCAGCTTTGTCTCAGGGTAAGCAGATGGATCAAAATGGGGTATTAGTTGTGCATTTCCTAAACATGAGATTTTACCCACTCCAGCTTTGACGCTCATTTAAGCTATTGTAGCTTGCAGGGACAGAACAGAAATCCTCCAAACATGAATTTTGAAATAATGTTCCACAACAGTTTATTAGATAAAGGAGCTGAAACCTGGGAGTTCTACATACTCAGGGTGAAGGCAGGCTGACACTTGCCGTGTAATCTGTAAATTACTCTGGCTCCTGCCTCACTCTGTGTGTGTGATAATTAAAACTTTGGCGGGTCTGAGAAAGACACATGATTAGCATGTTTCTGCTTGTGCTGATGCTACCTCTTGGCATGCTTTGATATGAACCAGTAGGCATCGCTTTGTCTCGGCAATTTTACATGCTAACAGGTAATGCAGCTCTTACCTTAAACTTCATCTGCACACACTGATCTGTCCCTGTTTCTTTGAGTTTCTTTGGACCAGAAGATCCACATGCAGAGCTTATTATTTTCTAAGTCTGCAACACAGTTTAAGAGATTAAACCACAGGATGCTAAACAGAATTCCAGTTCAGACTCATGTCCTTTATTGACAGAAGTGTAAACACATACCCCGAGTTAGTCTGCAACCACAGGGCGCTGATGTGTGTGTGTGTGTGTGTGTATGTGATGACACGAGGCCCTGAGACCACGGGAAATGGCAGGGCACATGCCAAAGAGATCTACTGTAGATCAACTAAATGAAAGGCTGATTAAAAGAGCTGATTTATGGGCTGCCACAAGTTTACAGCTCCATTAGGAAGGAGGAAAAAAAGAGTTGATGAATAATCCAGAAGGGGAAATATTGAGGGGGAGTAAGTGAGATGGACCGAAGGCAATAGACAGACAACAGGGAGAAATGTGGGCAGAACGGCAGCTTTATGTCCCCACTGTCCAGTGAAACAGCTGCGTTACTGTGGCTGTAGATGGTATGAGCGAAATTTACTTTTGTTTTTTATTTGCAAAATGATTTCTCTCAATAAATTGCAAGGGCCCAGCTGACGTAGCCACATTAGTACACTGGAATTTAAAGAAGAAAACTGTGATTTAGATGATGAAGAGAAAACAAAGCGTTCAAATAGAATTATTGTTAAATCTGAAACTCGTACTATTAAAACTCAGATACCTAGTCGGTGATTTTTTTTCCCAGGGTTGTTCAGAAGTGATGTGCCTTCAGATAACCAACTTACAGCTAGAAAACTGGTTTAAGAGCAAAAACTAATTTTGGTCATTCTAACCAATAACTGCTTCATGTCAGGGTACAAGGGATAGGATTCTCATGACCGGTTAACAACTCAAACTCTGGGATGGATATTTGATACAAAAAAAATTATTATTAGCTACTAGTCTGTAAACATTGGTGGAATTGAATCCATCAATGTATAAACTCATGGGACTGCCATGCCCATGAGTTTATTACTCAGCTAATGCTTCCTCTTCCAGTGATTGCTGTGCTGACCTATACAATGAGCCAGTAGCATTATGTGTTTGTGAATGCCAAATTGCCAACATGATTTCTAAATGTCATACGGTGATATCAAGACTCTGCACTTAATTTAGAAATGCCATTGAAAGTACAGCCTATGGACATTAAGTCAAAGGTTGCCAGAATGTTTGGTTTGACTCATGCTTTTAGACCAAAAGAGGTCAAAAGCCACAGTACGCTCTCCAATGTACTTCTCAATTCATCCGATATATTATTTTCGTTTGTCAGCAAAATTTGAGATACCAAGTTTAGTTTAATTAAACTTGATATAGTGTTTGATCATAAGAACCTACTGAAAAATGGCTGAATGCACTCTCTGAATGCCTGATAAGTTTTTGGTTACAGTTGTGGTCAAAAGTGTACATACACTTGTAAAAAATCATAATGTTATGGCTGTCTTGAGTTTCCAATAAGTTCTACAACTCTTATTTTTCTGTGATAGAGTGATCGGAACACATACATGTTTGTCACAAAAAACAGTCATAAAGTTTGGTTCTTTCATAAATTTATTATGTGTCTGCTGAAAATGTCACCAAATCTGCTGGGTCAAAAATATACATACAGCAACAAAATATGTCAATTTTGGTGATGTAGCGAGTTGTGTCAATCAAATTAGCTTCATGTCATGGCCTCTTCACTTCTTCTAAGTGATTCTGATTGACTACAGCTGTTGACTTCTCATGAGCCCATTTAAATAGGGCTCATTTGACCCAGTGATTAGACTCAGCTACAAAAGCTACAATGGGAAAGTCAAAGGAACTCAGTGTGGATCTGAAAAAGCGAATTATTGACTTGAACAAGTCAGGGAAGTCACTTGGAGCCATTTCAAAGCAGCTACAGGTCCCAAGAGCAACTGTGCAGACAATTATACGGAAGTATAAAGTGCATGGAACAGTTGTGTCACTGCCACGATCAGGAAGAAAACGCAAGCTATCACATGCTGCCGAGAGGAGATTGGTCAGGATGGTCAAGAGTCAACCAAGAATCACCAAGAAGCAGGTCTGCAAGGATTTGGAAGCTGATGGAACACAGGTGTCAGTCTCCACAGTCAAGCGTGTTTTACATCGCCATGGACTGAGAGGCTGCCGTGCAAGAAAGAAGCCCTTGCTCCAGAAAAGGCACCTTAAGACTCGGCTGAAGTTTGCTGCTGATCACATGGACAAAGATAAAACCTTCTGGAGGAAAGTTCTCTGGTCAGACGAAACAAAAATTGAGCTGTTTGGCCACAACACCCAGCAATATGTTTGGAGGAGAAAAGGTGAGGCCTTTAATCCCAGGAACACCATGCCTACTGTCAAGCATGGTGGTGGTAGTATTATGCTCTGGGGATGTTTTGCTGCCAGTGGAACTGGTTCTTTGCAGAAAGTAAATGGGATAATGAAGAAGGAGGATTACCTCCAAATTCTGCAGGAAAACTTAAAACCATCAGCCCGAAGGTTGGGTCTTGGGCGCAGTTGGGTGTTCCAACAAGACAATGACCCAAAACACACATCAAAAGTGGTAAAGGAATGGCTAAACCAGGCTAGAATTAAGGTTTTAGAATGGCCTTCCCAAAGTCCTGACTTAAACCCCATTGAGAACATGTGGACAGTGCTAAAGAAACAGGTTCATGCAAGAAAACCATCACATTTAGCTGAACTGCACCAATTCTGTCAAGAAGAGTGGTCAAACATTCGACCTGAAGCTTGCCAGGACCTTGTGGATGGCTACCAAAAGCGCCTAGTTGCCGTGAAAATGGCCAAGGGACATGTAACCAAATACTAATGTTGCTGTATGTATATTTTTGACCCAGCAGATTTGGTGACATTTTCAGCAGACCCATAATAAATTTATGAAAGAACCAAACTTTATGACTGTTTTTTGTGACAAACATGTATGTGTTCCGATCACTCTATCACAGAAAAATAAGAGTTGTAGAACTTATTGAAGACTCAAGACAGCCATAACATTATGATTTTTTACAAGTGTATGTACACTTTTGACCACAACTGTATGTCATTTAAACTCCTTATTTGATGCAAATTCAGCTACTTATTTAGTGATAGGATTGTACAAACACTGATGAACTGGTGGAAAAATGTCATGTTTTCATTTCCATTTGTGTCTTATAGGCATGCAAACAAGCAAACCAGATGGAAAACCTCTGATTGATGCTGGCAGCACAACAGTCTTCCCTCATCCAAATAAAGGTCCAAACAAAACCAAAATCAGACAGGCTCTTTCTGTCTGTGTCCATCACCATTCTGTCCTCTGCATTTTTTCCTCACACATTTACACTCATGCTTACTTACTTTGCACAATGTCCTCCATTTGTCAGATTCCACAGGACAGGGTCACCTAGCAACAGCTCTCATTATCGCCATGTCAACCATTTTCATCATGGCCATTGCCATCGTTCTCATCATCATGTTTTACATCCTGAAAGCCAAACCAAGTGGTCAAGGCAAGGCATTTGCGAAAACACACATACAAATGTCCATGTTTAATCTGTGAAGTTCTGGGTGTTTAAATATGTGTGTGTGTGTCTGTGTGCAGCATGTTGCTCTGGACAAGTCGTGAAAGCTGTGGAGGCTCAGGCTAGCAAACAGGAGGACAAGAAAGACGTCCCTGGTGAGACAGAACGCACACATTGAACACCCAGGAATGAGTGATATATGTGGTTTAATTGTCATTACCGCTTCTCCACACTTCACGATAAGACGTCTTTAGAAATAGCCATTTTAAAAAGTGACTGTGTCTATGTTCACTTTGGCATGGTGGATAAAAGCCCCATCCTGATGTTGATTATACTTTGCTATGTTTACATGAAACACAAGTAATCTCAGTAAATACTTCTAACTTCATCCACATGTCACATGCATGTGCACAGGCCCGCTCCTGACCTAGAAAACATAACAATTATAGTCTTACCTAGTTTCACAAAACCTGGATATGAGATTTGATGCAGGTTAAGGAAGACGTAATCTGACATCTGGCAAAAGTTGCCACCGTCAATCAAGGTGTTGATGAAAGGTTTATCACACGCTTTAGTTAAAACAACAACTTTCCCATCTTTTTCACAAACGTCCAGCTCTGCTCACATTGTCCTGTTTCAGGTACATGTTGTGAGCTACTTGATTCCATTCCTTTCTCGTCTATTTTTTTTAGCAATCCCCTCTATCAGGAGTTTGTCATAGAAGTTATAGAAGATACAACTTCTAGTAATTGTTACATAAAAAGTCTTTCAACCCCCATTTTTGTCAAGCTGCACATTGTGATCCATGGAGAGGTTTATAGTACTTCTACAGTCTGAAGCTTTCCTGTAGGACTCTAGCTGATAGCTGTTTTCTTTGTCTTTTTTTTGTTGAATTTAAAAGTCACAGACCATTTTGCAACCAAACCACACTATAAGAAAGGTTTCCCTTCCCCACTGGAATTATGGGAAACGTGTAAAGATCTGGCCAACAACCAAGGCAGTGTTGATCAAGCCCACATTAGCTGTGTCAAACAAACCATATCACCTCATCTAATTTGAGGGAGCCACGTCGAAATGTTAACACACTGTTGGCTCCAGGTGTCAGTCTCATCTTCTATTTGTGATTTCCGGCTTAATGTATGCAAATGCATGTGTTAGCTTGCACGCTTTCTTGATATGAGTGTGTATGTGTGGGCTGACGGACGTGCAGAATGATGAGTGTACCATGATGGAATGTGAAGTTTCCAAAGCTAAAGCCATACATTGCTCTAGGCGCCATTTCTCCTGATGTAGATACTCTATTCAATTTAACTCCCAGACTGACTGACTAACTGCTTACATGTGGTGTAAATGAGAACATACACATGCACACGCTAATTACTGTAGCTGCAGCCACAGAAAGATTAGGATGTTAAAACATTAGAGCTGAAAACGAGATGGCAGTGTACTTTTAGTATGATTAGGACTAAATGCCTGCATTGTTAGTCCACATCATACATGGCCGTACATGCATGCATGAGTGTGTGTGCATTTGAGTGTGTATGTTTCTGTGTGAGAATGCACTTTGGATGACTTCGGATGTGTGTGGGAGAGCAGCCTATTGCTTGGAGCTCTACCGGAGCTAGCTGTCATTCATGGAGACACTGACTTAATAAGGCTGCGAGATTAAAGACGTTGGTGCTTTAACTCAAACTAATGCTCACACACACAGCATTTGTCCCTCTTAGGTATTCATTCATTAAGTTGTCTATTCCAATCAACAAGATCCACGATGAGTGTAAATTCACAAAATACCCATGGTGATACTTTTGTATATCGTTCCAACTCCAGTTCCTCTGCTGTATAAAATATAGCCTCAGGAACCTGTACTTTTTGTGTGCACTAACTCGTGCCAACACTTATTTCAAAATTCTTAAAATAAAGTCTTACATGGTCACAATATTCTCAAAAAATGTTTTGAGTTCACTTAACAATAACACTTGGAGGGATTGTATTTTTTTGGTTTGTGTCTGTGGATGATAAGTTCCAAATGTGCACTCTGTTTTAATCAAAGCAGATTTTTGTCAAACATATTGCATAATCCTGTCTATTTGTGGTTTCACAGACAATGTAGTGATCTTCTCGGAGAAGGATGAATATGAAAAGCTGAAAGCTACTCCTCAGAAGACGGTGAAAAGGTGGGACACTTTTCATTTAGCTGAAATCCACTCCTGTCTTGTGGATTTAGAGGACTTGAATGACATGAAAGGTTCTATGAAATAAACCATTATACATAGCAGATATGCACTTACTATACTTTGCACATGCTGAGATGCAGAGTCTAGCACCACATTTTGACCGATATTCTCGAGGCAGAATAAAGAAAAAAGACTTTGTCAATGCTCTTTTTCTCATCAATCATTCAGGACATCTAGCCAGATGTTTATGCATAGTCATGCAGATCACAGAGATAACCAATGCTGAATTTGGAAGGATAAGCCAGTTAATAATGGCTCTACCTGTCATGTGTAAGACTCATATTTGGTTCCCTGACAGGGAGAGTAGTATTATTGTTCATATCCTTAAAAATCACTTTGGATAACAGCATCTTGAAAGTAAATTATCTGATTGTCAAAAGAATTATCTCATCCAGTTCTTTCTTTTCACCGAAACAACCTACCAACATAAAAAAAAAACAAAAAAAAAACAGCTACTCTAAATGCTTACTGTGCTTAATATGAGGTGTTGGGTCAGCCAATGTAACTTCAATACATGCATTATGTGTTGTATACCCAGTCTATGTGTTGTTGAACAGAATACGTTTTTTCTTTTTTTAATTAAGCAGAGTACTCATTATGTGGCTTTTGAGCAGGCAGAGGTGGTTTTGGAGGGGGTATGAGGTAATGCAGCACATATGAGCCCTGGAGACTAAAAACACTGAGAGACAGACAGTGGGAATAGTTCTGAGGGTGGATAGGGGTATTTATTCCAAACTTGACATGAATTTACCACCAGGTGAAAGCATGTCCCAGCAGACAACAAAAGAACTATGGTTTGCTCACCTTCATCTCATCCCTCATGTGAGGACAATGCAGCTTTATAGTGAACGTGCAGAAGCGACACGTGCAAATGCTGCACACGAGTTTGTATTGAACCACTATGCTCAAATATTAGATTAATCCTACTATTCATACTTTAACTGTCACTTTTGTAACATTTATGGAGGGTGCGTAAATGAAAGAATAGATCAGACACATGCGATATTTGCATACACATGCAAAAATACACTCCTTAGCATCAGTGGCAATGAGGGCTGTGGTAAAAGAGCATGCCAGCAAATGTGCAAACTCACCATATTAGCTGCCAGAGTGGGTGTTAGATGTCTGAGAAACAATGCCATTTTGTCAGCGTGTTCGGGAAAGCAGTGTGGTACACTGAAACAATGTGCATCTTTATCAGCAAGGTGCTTTTTTTCAGAGAAAAATCCAGAGAAGGCAAAAAGAGGGAGCGGATGTGAGATAAAATCATATTACATGGTATCATGTTTTGAATCACAGGTTTGCTCCAGTCAATCACAGGAGAATAGGCAGTCATGGTAACAAAACATCAGCCTAAGAAGTTCATTTTTCCAGGTTTCTGTTTAGTTTGGAAAAAAAAAAATGTTTACAAGTGAAATATATCACCACTTATATAGGTAGTGTTCCAGGACTATAACTCAGACAGCAGAGTTCTACTCTTTACTGCAGTTAAGGGCTATTTGCTATGGTCAGAGCATAGTTTGATTTATACGTGCATATACAAAGCTTCAAAGTGAGAGGAACATAGCACTGACAGTGCGTTTGGCAGTGTTGGCTAAAACCTTTTCAGTGCAATGCAACACACCCCTGATAACAATCTTCACATTATCTGACCAGATATCTTTTACAGATAGATATCAAGCCTGTAGAAGAATACAACATTTCCGTCTGCATCATAGAAATTGGAAGAAAACAGACAAGCTTTCTGTAAAGATCAAAAAAACACAAAATTCACCTGAACAGGATCAGCTATGCTTCTGTTTCTGCCCATCTTCAGTAAATATGGCAGGGGGTTTCTTAGTGTGCTGTAAAGGTGCTAAAATATATCTTGCTGAAGCCTTCTTTTGTTGTTGTTATCATCAGCTTCGGGATTCAAAGAGCTAATGAGTGCAACCTATACAATGTACAACAATGCCGATGTTAGAGTATGAAATATATGTGTATGTATATTCCTTTAATATTAACATCAATGCCTTGGTGTGTTCAGTGAAAATGACGCCTCTTCAGAGAATGAGCAGCTATTGAGCCGCAGCATCGACAGCGATGAGGAGCCCACGCCGGACAAACGGGGATCGGCAGAGACTTCCAACCCTAATCCCAACCTGTGCCTGGTCAACCTGGGCAACAAGCCTGACCTCTGCCTGCTTTCTCTGGGACTGCTGGACCGCGGCCGTGCCTGCAATGGCAACCCGGCCGCTGCGGCCAGCCAGGCGAATAACAACTCAAGTCCCAACCACATCAGCAATGTCAACCACATTGCTGGCAGCAACCACATCAGCAGTGTGAACGCCATCAACAACAACAATAAAACTCCTGGGGTAGGACAGTGGAGCTTTTTAAAGCCTGTAGCGAAGTTCAAATTTCATCTGCAAATCTCAAAACTTGTTTTTCTTTACCTTTTGTGTTTTGGGGGGAATCACGCAGATGCTACAGAATCGAAGGAAGAAAATATTAGATCTGTATGCCAGGGCCTGCAATGTTACTGAGGGTAAGTCTATCAAACTGAGCAAAAAACGAACGCTCGTCACTGTAAACAAACCCCTTCAACAGTTGAATTCCATTTTCCTCTCCAGGTCTGAGCCCCACAGAGCTTCCCTTTGACTGTCTGGAGAAGGCTAGCCGCATGCTGAGCTCCTCCTACAGCAGCGAGGCGGCGGTGGTGAAGACGTGGAGACACCTGGCAGAGAGCTTTGGCCTGAAGCGCGACGAAATCGGCGGCATGAGCGACGGCCTTCAGCTCTTCGAGAGAGTGAGCACGGCGGGCTACAGCATCCCGGACCTCCTCACCCGCCTGGTGCAGATCGAGAGACTGGACGCCGTGGAGTCGCTCTGTGCGGATGTGCTGGGAAACGGCGAGGCGGCCGGACGGCAAAGCATCAACAGTTTTCACAGCCAGTTGGTCTGTCCCTCGCCGTGCACATCTCCATCCCAGCGCTGCGCCAGTGTCTAAGCGTTTGGAGAGGACGGTGACTTCAGAGACTCGGAGGTCTTGTGGTACACAAGTATGTGAGGACAGAGTCTACTCTGACCAGAAGGACAGCAAACATACAGTGTAAATATCACCCCCATCACATGAAGAATGTCAGTGGGCTCCCGTGTCCACAATAGTTTTCCTGACAGGAGGTTTGAAACAGTTCTACAAAAATGCTTTCTTAGTGCTATCAGCTTGAGAAATGGACAAAAACCTCAGATTTCTATTATTCTCCCTTTTCCTAACAGATAAGCCTGTGAGAGAATTTGGCTTAGATTTTACCAGCATGTTATCATCTCAAAATGTGGAAATTGTATGGAAATAGAAAAACAGGAAGGCCTATGCGCTGGACGCAGCACAATATCAATTCAAATTGGGTATTAAATTGCAACTTGCAACTAAACTACAGCGGTTTGAATGAATAGCTTTTAAACGAGAAGGATTGAGGATGCATCCTGCCCATTTGCTTCCATTTTGGCACTGCAAAACAAGTGTAAGGCCAAAGGTGAAAGGTGTCGGGATAGAACCTTAGCTGTACTCTTATTGAACCATTGGGTTGGGATCAAAACCTGACAGTTCATCCTTCTGTTGGTGTAACAAGATGTTTTTGTCTGTGTGAAGAAAGCAATCCGGTTTGACCACAGCATTAGTTTAGACCCATAACTGCTCCTTTAACACTGCTGTCATCACTCCTAGAGAAAGCAGATATCAGCACCCTACTTGGAATGCAATGATTGTGGCCAGCTGGAAATACTGAAACATCGTGGAGCTCAGCTTTCATCCGGTAAACGTACTTGTGAACTTTGGTTATGCAGCCATGTCTCTTGCTGAATCTCACAAATACGAGAAAACGCTTGTAAGGAGACAAGAGCAGATGAGGATATGATTATTTTTAAGGACTGGAGTTTACAATTTCGAAATATCTATCAACATACCGTATTATTTCAGAGTGATGATACATAGACGCAGACTCACAGAAACAGAAATCCCTGAAACCCACACATGAAATGTAGGCTCTGTGTTTACTGCTGGCGCATTAATCCCCCAGCCTGAATAGGTACAGGACTCTGCCTGAAACCACATGTCCACTATCCACTGTCTACAACTTAAAGGTGCAGAATTTACACACTTATACTGCACTTCTAAGTCAGTGACCCAAGCCTAGACCCAACCCCGTATTCCCCCCTTTAGCCCAATTTTGCGGTCTAGTTTTGCCGCCAGCCCTAATTATTTGGCGTGTGGCTCTCCATGCCCCTAATAGGCTGAAGTGTTGTGGTTTACAGAGCGGGTGCAAAGTGCCTGTGATTTCCACCACCTAATTAAGCATTTAGGGCTCCTTAACTGCTTAAAGCCCAGTGGAAAAGCTATAAAAAAAAAATCACATTAAAAAGAGCGTTGCCAGGACAGATGAATAACTAGCTGCCCCCGGGGCTGCTGCACTGTGAACGCCAGTCGTGGCGGAGCTAGTGCTACGGTCGTTCTACCATGTCTGCTCTTATTCAGCTTTTGTGGTCGGCTCAGTCATGCTCAGACAGGATTTAGCCCCCCACCTCATCACCACCCTTCCCCATGGGACCAATAGACTAAACAAGAACAGTATGCAGTTGTGTGAGTTCTGAAAGGCAGCTGAAGCCGGTTAGGTATTGTATGCAAGGTTCCAGAAAGCGTAGCTCTGATAAGCTGAGGATTCTTCCTATCGGTGTTCACTTTAACTCCATCAACTGTGAGGATGTTCACTGCTAATGAGTTTGAGCAATGCCAAGTCTTACTTTGATCTTCTTTTCGTGAAGAGGGCCAATCTTAATCTGATGTTGTCCACATAATGGTCCATAACTGCTCTGCAGAGAAGTTTTCTACCCAACGCCTTTTGGTCATATCTCACATTGCAATCTGGGGCTGGACTCCAGCACTTTAAATTAATTAATGCACATGTGTGTCAACGGAATATCTATGTACAGATTATTTTTTTTTTGCCTCTGATTTCAAGCTCCAATTTAGATATATAGTCCTCGAAGACCAGTGTTGTCTACAAACCATGTCTATGATTTTCTATTTGTGTGCTTATACAGGTTTTTATGACAGCATGAGCTGAGAGAGCTCAAATGAAACTGAGCTTTTCTCCAGGCATGTGAGAGTTTTATCTGACATATATTATGCTGATATGATAATACACAGAAGCCAAACACGATTTCCTTACCTCAGTAGTGCACACAATACAGTCTAGTACACGTAGAAAACACACAAGCTCTTCAACAAAGTGTAACTGTACATATAAGTTATTATTGTACATAAAGTATACCTTAATAAAGATGTATGGTGGAAATATTTTGAATTACAGTACATATGTTGGCACCAATCTCATTTTGACTAACTGCTCAACTCATTTCAAAGTTAGATAGTTAACCACACCTGTGGCTACTTTGGTTTTATTTTTTTTTGTTTAGCAAAAAAACACAAGGTATTAGTTTGGCAAGCAAATGTTTAACTGAGAAGAATTATCAAAATGCCGGAACAGCTTTATTTACTTTAATGACGTTAGTAGCATTGTGCCCATAACAGCAATTATACTGATCAAATGTTTGACAGTGTGTATTGACACTAACTGGGTTGGTTAACACCCCACAGACATCAAAAGGAAAATAAAAAGGTCATTCATTGATCCTGACACACTAAATGGATGTCAAATTACGGTACAGATGCTTTCTTCTGAAAAGAGCTGGAGGACATAATTAAAGGATTGGACTTAATTAAGTGAATAGCTCTAATGCATAATGCCCCTTTTTGCTCCTCCAGTGGCCTGTTACTGTGAGTCGTGAAGCCAAACCACATCTCTCATTCAAGATAATAACTTCTACATAAAATGTATGACACACATCGCTCCCCACGACACCACCAATCTCTGCCGATAAAAGATCTCGGCCTTGAGCAATGTTCTTTTAGACAACATTTTCATCAAACCCGCCGCCTGCACCCAGAGATCTGTTTGACAAAGACAAAGTATTCCTCATCAGCACCTGCAGTGGCTCCTCTTTGTCATAAAGCTTTCATTCGCTGTGGGAGTGTAGCTGTGTCAGGTTTCCACAGGCCTCAGCTAAAAGATTAAGTCTATCTGTGGTGTGGCTGCAGGTCTTCGGGCTGTGCACGAGCTGATGCCGCTTCTATTGCACGAGGACCATCATTTATCATATTTCAAATGATCAGAATGGCCCACAAAAAAAGTCCTTCTGACTTTAAAAGAACCTTTAGTACCTGCACACACAGACGCACGCTCGCATTAAGTAGGTACAGACATTTCCTCAGGGTCTGTTCTTAAGAATGTGGCGTGGCTTTCTTTCATATGAAAAAGATGAAGCCACAGACAGTGTCTTTGGGGCAAGGAGTGCCAACCAGGTGACAAATTAATCTTATGCCAGTTTTCAACACCTGAAAAGCAGAGTGCATGCAATGTCCAGAATTCGATCAGATGTATCTTCCATTTATTTACTTTGAATTCTTTTAGATAAGAGCAAGTCTGTCTGGAATGCAAGGATGAATAGGGTTGGGCAGCCACAACGGCAACACAATTGTGCAACTATTGCATCAAAACTGATAACATGGTCAACTTCTTTTAACACACACACACACACACGCACACACACACACGCACACAAGTAAGTCGTTATGCCGTCATTATTTAGATAAGCAGATAAAGTAAAGAGCTACAAGCAGGATTCATTTGCATTGCATCAAAAAGCCAGCTAGTACAGCTCTTTGCAGTCTTAATTGATTATGTTTGTGGAATTGTGGTAGAACGTGATGAGATGTGGAAAGAAAAACAGCTGAAATCAAACAGTTTACAATCAACCTTGGTCTTTCAGACTGGCATTTTTGAGATCATTAAAAATCACACTTTAGAAGCTCACCGATGTATGGTGTGCAGAGCACCTCAAAAGGATATATCCTGGTTTAAAATTTCTGGTTTAAAAACAGTCGTTACTCTTATTTAACAGGTTCAAACCTGGAAAACAGAAAAGGAGTGAAAATAAACTTGAACTGGGAAACTACTGGGAGCCCAATCTGTCTACCATTAAAACCCCCTGACAGCTGTTTCCACTTTGCCCTATCACATAATATCTCATTTACAGCCAGGTATTCCACCAGAACCTCCATGTGCTTTTTGCATTACTCAGGCGTGCATGAATAGCGCAACCAGTGAAAATAAAATACATTCGGTGGTCTGCCACATGGAATTATTGATTGACTTGCCTTTATGGTTTTGCTGAACTGAAACCGCCGATGTTTCCCTCAGCCCACCTCCTCCCACTTACCGAATAACATTTTAATAAGGTCTACCTGCCAGACCAGAGTGGAAGGAGTGCTCCGGGTAATTTTCCTGAATTTTCGGTTGATTGAAAGAATCCCAAACATAAATCAGGATCAGCGTATTATGTTAGGTGGTGGCAGTGATGCTGTCCAGTGTTAAGCCCATATGCAGACTCAAGTCTGATCATAATTTAGATCATAAAGGAAATAAATCAGATGGAGTAGACACGTTGCTAACTAGGCCTCATTGAAATAATAGTCCACAAGTAATATAGATTCATAGGGAAATTATTCTTTCCCCAAGATATCCCGTGCTTTTACAACTACTCCAAATATCTTTAACTAATCAGTGACTTTTGTGGGGTTCAGCACACCTAAGCACACATCAGAATGTGCAAAGAAAGAAACCAGAGATTGAACCACTGAAAGCCTCATTAGAAAATAACCATTTCTGCATCCAGAATCACAGCTGCTCACTTTGTGCTTTGACTAGGAAACCGACAGGTTTTAAGAAAGAAAGGAAAACAGACTGGTCTCACTAAACAGAACATATCAGCGTCAGTGCGTATGCCCTGAAGCTGCGCCATTTATTAATTAATAAAAATACTTTTGGAGTCTTCGGGGCTCGTATGAATCATTTTAACTGCCTGCTAGACGTGGCGCGGTTGGTGCTACAAGGTTTGCCACTCATCTCCATCTGTCAAGAGAGGAAAACTTACAAATGTCTCTCGGATTGCTAAAGTCATGACTGCTCTTGTTGCCACATGAACCATATCCCAAAGTTGTTTATGAAGCCTGGCATTTAATTTTCAGATCACATCATCAAGTTTTACTCACCAAAGAATCTGCTTTGAAAAACTGGGCGCACAAGCTCCAAAATCTAATCCCATCTGCTACCGCTTCTTTGGAGATGGCAGCAACCGTTTGAAAGGGCCAAAAATCTTAGTTAGGTTCAGGCTTTATCTGGTAAATTTGTTACATGTGATGGATAAAGATTTTCCCCTCTGCTGGGGCCATTTAGATCTGCCCACAATGTATAATAAAAACATACCATCTATTCAAAACACTTAAACTTCCCTAAAAGAGCTTCACTAAAACTGATATGTTATCCATTTACAGAATATATAAATAGAACTTGTAGCATTCTTCTTCCACATGCTTTGGTGCCAGCGTCAAAACAGAAGAGGCTATAAACCAGTGATTCAGAAAACAGCATGGCATATCATTATATTGGTATAAATAAAAAGCAGCTTATGGGATGTGTGATCTAAAAGGATTTTTTTTTTTATTCATCAAAGTAAATAATGTGCTTTTAAGTTTCTCTTAGGAACGGGCCGATATAACACCATAAAAACTAGACCTCGGTCTCGAGCGTCCCGTACCACTTTGCTTTGCAGATGAAGATACTTTCGAAGCGGCCGCCGTCACTCAAGGACTGCCGCCGAAATTTTTGGTTGCAGGAATCTTTCTTCTCAAGCAGGTTGTTAAATCACTCTAAAGAAAAAAAAAGGCCTCTTCAGCTTCAAAATACAAGTGGAAACAGACAAACCTACTGATAAAGTGGAGGATACACCAATATTACAAAACAACAAAGAACAAATCATACTTGAATTAAAAGTTTTGGTTCCTTGTTCCTCAAAGGTGAACAGGTATGTGGGAAAAGTTAAACCTCAAGGATGGATACATCAGACATCAGTATATGTCTGGTCATACAACGTACTTTTTAACAAGTCATTGGTCTTGCCTTTTATTCTTTTTTCTATTGTGAATTAAAATAATAAATGTCAGCAATGCAATAACATCCTTAAACCGTTTTGAAATGTAATGATAAACTCTCCACAGCCTATGCTTCTTCTTATCAAAGACTTTATGCTTCAAACTTCAACAATAGAAAACTGATGTAAAACTTTTACATATCATCCATCAAGCTTGGCATCTTTTGAACATTTACAGTTAATTATGGTACTGTAACGCTGCGGGGACTTAAAAAAAAAATCCTGAAAGCCTCCCTTTCATATTCGTACTAGCCAAGCACAATCCGAGTGGTTTTCAACAAGTACATTTTAAATATCTGCGGTAATTGCTCCAGTCCTTCGAACCTCTTCCATCAACCAGCAGTGCGCCCCGTAACGAGGACCCTACCCCCATTAACTCCCCCATCTCTGGAACAAATAAGGGGATTTTATTTATCTGTTTATTTATTCATCAAAAACACATGGATTTCAGTTGTTTTATGCCATTCAAACTTAATGTACTTCAGATCTTTTGTTAAATGCCATAAAAGGGTTTAGCAGTCACATCCGCAAGAGTGACATTTGCTTAAAAACAGGAAGAAAAAAAAACATCTAATTAAACTTGTGGGACACAAAAACACCAGTAATTAAATGCAACAGAAAGAGGATAAAAATGTACTTCTAACAGACAAATAATCTTAATGATTCATTGTGTATGGTTTTTTTTAGACAAAGAGGATAAAACTGCAGCTTTGGTAATAAGCTAAAGTTCACATTAAAGAGCTGCACCGGAAAAACAGAGGAGGGATTTTATCGTCCGACACACACAGGTTTTCGCGATGAGTCAGAGGAACACTTGCGCGTTTCACTGAAGGTTGAGAAGGATAGATCGGAGGTTGAGGCAGAGGAATGTGTGCGTGGGGTCCACTTTGGGAAGCAGTTCTTCTATCTGATGGTGGAGGGACGAGAGCTCGAACAGGCGATGGCTTTTTCTGAACAGGATTGCACAAAGACAACGGCCACCAATCAGATAGTCGGAGAACAAAAGGTCTTTCTGCTCAGTCTTACATAATCATTTTTGCTGGTGTGAAATGATCGCTGCTGACGTAAATGACATTCTTACCTGATGCTGGAGAGCTTTTGCAGAAGGATGGAGAGCTTCTCAAGTAACGGCAGCTCCAGACGAGGATTTTTCAGGATGTTCGAGGCTGTTCTGAAAAACTCCTCGCAGCAGCACGCTTCTAGAAACAGACCTAAGTAACCTGCAGAGTAAAAGCAGCGGATTATTACTCATTTTACTAATGGAAAACATATCTTTCAGCATTACATCTTCTGAGGAGATGGAAATGATCGGCTCTATTTTGCAATACTTTTTTAGATTTTCATAAGAATGAAAACTGCACAAAAGACGCAAAAGAAACCATAAAAACACCAACGACCAGACTGAGTGAGACGGGGACACAGATGCTGGTCGAAGTGGTTTTTGTAATGATTGGATTCAGAAGCGCTTCCATACTGTCATTTTTAGCTTTGACCTTCTCATCATCATACCATAAACTCAACCACATGCACACACAGAGAGATAAAACGGAGGGAGCAGCATGGCTGATGCAAACAGATGGCGGCTGCACATCTTTTAAATCAATAACAGCAAAATTTGACCTTATGAAGTCCTAAAATAAAGTTAGTTACTGGTAAACAAACATTTGTTTCTGCTGAAGTCACATTCCTGCCATTAAAAAAGGAACCCTTTGCTGTCTTAAAGCACACATGAGTGGGAGGAAACAGGCAATGAACAACAGAGGGACCTTTCAGGCTTTTAGAGCAGCTTAAAGCAGAGAAACAAATCAAGTAAGACTTCATATATGATGATTAAGTAGAAGATGGGCCCAAAAGCAGGACATTTTTGCAATTTCCTTTGTAGAAATCCAACTATTTTAGACTAAAACTTCCTCTTTTGAAATATCTCCTCAGCATGATTTTTCTTTTGGAAATCCCCCCTTCTGTGCTTTTAAGATAATCTTACAACATCAGGCAAAGAGTTTAGAATCACCATTGTGTTTTGTTGAGTTGATAAAAGAAAAAGAAAAAAAGAAAATACTAACAGATATGACCCAAAGTGATCATTTATTCAAAAGCTGTTCATGTTGGTGTTGTTTGGGGCTTTGCATTCTAAAAAAAACAAAAAATGTAGCACCTATCATTATTTTACTGAGTTTTTTTTATCTTATTCTTATAAAAAAGATGAATTACATGACCAAAGGTACCAACCTAAAAATTTGCATTTCTAAAGCAATTACAAGCCTAACTAAGCAGTTTAAAGAGAGCAACTGCTGACATTAATGAGCTGTTGCTCCATGCTGCCCGGCATGAAACGAGGCCCAACGAAAGGAAGGAAAGGATTGTTTTTCAGTTGAGTTCATGAGACAGAATTAAAGCAGCCTTAACTACTATAATCCAGTCAGAAGAGAGCGGAGGAACCGGGAAGTGACAGATAAAACCTAGAGGTGATTTAGGGTTGCTGTAGCGCAACCCACCGATCAGCAAACCGTCAGAACATCCTCAGACCCGACACTGAGCTTATTCTGTGTGTGGCATTTGTGGCTGTGTGGATGCATATTGGTATAGTTACAAACACACAAACCCAGTAACACAAACACATACCTCCTGGAAGTGACAGTTGTCCCACAACAGATGTTGTGGGACACATCAAATAGAACAAAAAAGACAAGATTTCTCTACTTTTTCATAAGGCGTTTTGAAAAAATCAAGTCGGGGAGTGCAGCGACGCAAATGAGGCAAACAAACAAGCACTGAAACAACGCGGCCAAACACAAACAGGCAGAATAAAATGACCGTCAGAGGTAACCACAATGTATCAGGCGCTTTCACAGTTGATGTCCCCGGTGTTTACCAGATTGAGGTTTTAGCTGTGGACTGCCGGTTTTGATGTTTGAACCTCCTATTCACTGGGGGGACTGGCAAGTGGCTGAACTTTAAACAAGCAGTCAAACTGTGGTAGTTTTACCTCAACCATCCTCCATCATGGATTTCTGTGTTTTCAGGCTTCTGTTTTACTGGAAAGCTTCGGGTGGAAACGTCTGCGCCCTCTGACCCAACCTTTTTCCATCGCTCCTCATTACTTCAGGTAAAACACAGTCATTAGCGAGTTTTGCCAGCATTCCAAGTGACACAAAGCACACAAATGCACAGCTAATGCCCCATTTGCTTCTAGTGTAAGGTTCTGCCTTGTATTAGCGAACAGCAGTTAAAATGATACGGCCAATAACCCTGGCGAAATAGCCCTCTCCATGAAAACAGACAGCAGCTGTTATCTCAACCCTGTTCACCTCCAACCAGTCTTTAGTTTTTCCATAAAACAGCCAGGAAGAGGTAGAGGTCCCAGGGTTTATAACGCCAACTTCCAAACCTAATTGCCTGACTAGTGCCTGCGACTGATGTGTGCTCGGACAAAGCCTTACTATACACATATGGATTTCATGAGGAGATGATGTGGTGTGTGACAGCAAAGGGCTGCTATTAATAAAAGTAAATAGTGATAGTTGGGACAGTCTATAAATCTGGGTTACAAAAGTGGACGCAGCAGCTGTGTCAATTACATCTCATTTCCTTTTCAGAATGAATTATACAGTTTTAACTAAATCACAAGTGAGAGGGGCTGCGGCTGAGCTGGACCAAACGTGTTCTGCTGGTCAGGGTGTTACACAGCTGCTCCAAAACTGTCGAGTTCAGAGCTCTGAAGGAATGCTGGGTCAGACGAAACTTGGCAACCGGAGTGCAGCGATGTGTTAAACAGAACATAGAACAAGAAACAGGATTTAATTAGAAAAAAATACATCTATTTCAGGCATCGCTCGTGACCTGCTAAAGGCTTGTGTTGATCTGCAGCGACCTTGTCCTCTGCTGTTAAAACTGCATCGGTCTGAATCTTTCCAGCTGTGAGAAAAAAAAAAAACTTGATTGCAGATGAGTTCTTATGATTTTTTTCCCTGATTTTTTTTTTGTTCTCTGGGTAATGTCTATTTGAAGTCGGGAGCAAATGTTCTTTCACTGAGTTTGCGACACTGAAGCACCTGAGAGTGAATGTTGCAAAGACTATTAGAACAAAGAAACACAACTTTTTTCATCCTGCTGCCATCGATCCAGTATTATTACCATAAAAATATCACGAATTATATAGGCCTACTTACAGGACTGTTGAGTGAGCTGCATAAGGATGTCTATAGGTGAGCGAAGCCCTGCCCGACCAGATCGAAGTACTGAAAGCAGCACTGGAACTCCTCCATAGTGGATGTACAGGCCTCGACTCTCCTCACATTTAAGTTCAATGGAGAGTCTGTCAAGTGCCTGAGCAAGCACATCCGCTGCAAAACAGAGAAGAAAAACACACTGCAGTCTGAGCTTTTTTCCTGATCATGTAGATCAGTAGTTTAGTTTTGGGGCACTTCTTCTGTTTTGTGGTTAAATACAAAGTCTTACAAACCTTGCTGTGGGACCATATCAAAGGCAAAGCAACATCTGTGACCCCACGGAGGATTTATAACTGACAACTGATAAAATCTGTTTTGTATTTTGTTCTGAGGTTAGGTCATTTTAAGAACAGTACCTGCTATGAGTAAAAAGCCTTTACACTCAATTTGGTTTCCTGTCAGTCCACAGTGGGACAGAAAGGAAAGCTGGAAAGCTATCTGGCAGGAAACGGTCTGGCTGGGCATACCAACGCAATTGTGATCAGATGGAAGACCATTTTAGTGGATGGTTCCGTAAAATATGTGAGGAAACATGGGGCATCACAATATTTAAGGGGGGCCACGCCATAGGCAGGCCCCACTTACTACTATGGCAAATACTTATTGTGCATTACAATTCACCCTATCTTTAAACTTCAAATCAGTTTCAAAGAGTAATAACATCCATCCATCCATTATCATTACCGCTTATTCCCTAATGGGGTCGCAGGGGAAGTGGGGCCTATCCCTATCCCAGTGGTCAATGGGTGAGAAGGAGGGTATGGTCTGCCAGTCCATGGCCCGGCCACACAGAGACATAAAAGGACAAACAACCATGCACACTCACACTCTATCCTAAGGGGAATTTGGAATGTCCAATCAACTTAACATGCAGGTTTTTTGGACTGTGGGAGGAAGCTGGAGCACCCGAGGAGAACCCCCGCGAACACAGGGAGAACATGCTAACTAAATACATAATTTATTTTACAATCTCCCTCAGATTTAAACTTTTATAATACTGCCTCTACACTCTAACGCACATAACACTAATTCATGGCATCCCTTCTAATATATAAGTGAGCTACTGCTCCATATTTCATCATCGCACCAGTGTCTCACTTCAAAAACATTTTCTTCAAATAACTCGATAAAAAAATTGTTGGTAAAGTTTTAACAAAACTGTTTTGTTTTATTTTGGCCATCTGGAAAAGATGTAAAGAGATAATTCCTCGGTGTAGATGATACAGTTCTGTTGCTGGTGAATTCGACTCGGGTTAAGTTTTATAGCTCAAAAAGGAAGGGCTTTGATTTATTTTCTTACTTGTTCTTGCAGTTTTATCACCCTGCTGAGTTCCGAACTGCTTTTGATACTCAGAGCTGCTGCAGTGTTTTCAAAGGGTCTTCCTTCACTGAACAACCAAAGCAAAAGCTTTTTATTTCTATTTGGGCAGGCTTATGGCGTTACCTGTATGTACACATGCTATGTGCATGTGGGATGGACAGAAAAATCTAGAAATCTATGTTTGCTTTCTATATTTGTAGGATGTCCCTTGTCAGTGTAATACTTTATCATATAAAGGTTCCTTTGTGCTTTTCAACAGTATCTCTGATACCTTGTGTGATGGTGCGAAGGATGATGAGGTTGGAGAGCATTCGCGTGTTGGGACACGGGCCGTGGCAAAGAGGCCGAATGCTGACGGGCCCAGTGGCACTGATGCAGGACATGGGAGGCTCCAGGTCTTTCGACACCGCCTCTCCAATCCGCCGCAGTGTGGCTGACAGAGCCACATGCTGTGAAAAACACAGAAAAACCTACCCTTAAATGCTATAGTAATTGCAGGAAACTGCGAATGGTGCCTTTGCTGATTTATTATTGCTATAAAAATGCAAACAATGAGAATGGTTTACCAATTATCAAATAGCATTGGATACAATTCAAGGTCAGCCGATGGGGAGCCAGCAACAGTCTTCACCAAATAACCGAGAGCGCAATATAAAGCAAACCACAGCTACTATTCAGACCTGAATTTCCAAAGCAATTTAGAGCTGGTGGTTTTCCGGCAAACTAGATTCCACTTTTCATCTTCGTTTCCTCCCCCCCAAACTGGTTCACAAAGGCCCCTTGACCTTAAATCATCTTCCTTACTCCATTTGTGCACCAAGGGATGGTAGGCTCTCATCTTAAAAAAATGAGCACATACTGCAGTAATAAGGGAGCATGTGATTCCAGTTCAACATCAAGCATGTCACTAAGCAGATATGACATAACTTAAAAAACAAACACGATGCAGCCAACCTCCCTGCAGCAGGACTGTCGATGAGAACTGAAGCTTGGAGGATTCAGGTCCGAGGAGCCTAATCCAAGGCAGACATTTGGGAGCTTAAACAACCAGCAGAATTATTAAATAGTGGAAGCTGGTATATCACTTTGTGTTAGTCTGTAGACTACAGTGTTAGACTACAGTGTGGAGCTGAGCAACAGTAACAAGGATGTTTCACTAGTCACCTCTACAACCAGCAATTGCTGATACACAGTGTTTGTTTTCAGGGGTCCTGAGGGGCTTGTGGTTGCATTGCTGAATAATGGATGATCCACATCTTTATCAAAACCACAAAAACAGGAACAGCCTGTTCTAACGTCTTGGCTCTGCTTAACGCAGACAAGCAGGGGACTTTACAAACCAACCAAACTTCTCATATTTACTATGAAGACACCACTCATCAAGTCCTACGTGCACTGATGCCTTTTACCTTTTGAGAGGAGATAAACAAAAAAAACAAAACAAAAAAAAAGAGCTGACGTCCTGCATCTGAAGTGGATGTGTATTTCTGAAAGCAGCAGCATCTGAGAGGACAGAGCAATTAGACCGTGCTGTGGTTTTCGCGTGGTGACCCCAGACTGAGATGCCGATTACAAGATCCCTCTTTGGCAGCCGTTTGTCTCAACAGAGGAAATTACTCTGCAACTAACACAAACATTTCCAAAACATGACAACCCAACCATTGCTTTTGCTTCAAGTTGAGAAAACAAGCAGATGCCTAACATGCCCTTTATTCAGTGATGTCGTACAGTAAAATCTGCTTAATCACACAGAGACGGATCTAACAGCAAAGGTTATCCACAGCCTGACGTTTACCTGAGTGCTACTCTCTAAGTGTCCCAGAGCCCAGTGCACGAGGCGGAGAAGGCTGAGGAGGAGATTGGCTTCTGAAAGGGGAGCATGTTGAAGCTGATCGGCTAACAATGGTAGTACCTACGAGGAGACAAGACAAATCATGATAAAAAAAAACTCAGTCAAATCTGGCCACAACCTCATTAACTGCTGCTTCTTTATTGACTGTGACATCAAACTTCAGTGCACTGAACACATCACCTTGATGCATCTCTCGCTCATTAGAACCTCTGGGGGTAAACCTTTCACTTCAACTTCAGCTGCTGATGAGAACACCTTTCCATCAAGCAGCCATTCAAGAAGAAACGCCAAAAGCTTTAGTTGGATGGGGCTGATCTGATGGAGGAATAAAAAGGTGTCAAACGATATTACAAAAGACAAAGAAAGATGGGTAAAAAGCTGAACAACACAGCAGTGGAATAAATCCAAAGTTCTCTGAACGGAGATATGCAGAGCCAGCTCAGTGTGTCCATCTTCATAAACAACAGCGATGATAACTTAACAAAATCACAAACTGATTTATCATGTCAGTTTGCAGCATGAACGTGGTTTGTGGGAATGACTGTTGAGCCGTTTCCAATTTGGATGTGTAAATCAGCAAGTTAAGTTTGTCTAATCAAGACTGGGATTTTTTTAAAATTTCATTACTTTTTTTTTTTTTAAACGTAATGTAACTACAGTAAAGTAAGTTGGAACTAATCCAGCTCATTTAACTGGCAAACAAACAAATAGAAAAGAAAAAAGAACGAGATCGCGGATACAAGCGGCCGAAATGAGTTTCCTCCGCAGGGTGGCTGGGCTCTCCCTTAGAGATAGGGTGAGAAGCTCGGCCATCCGGGAGGTGCTCAGAGTAGAGCCGCTGCTCCTCCACGTGGAGAGGAGCCAGTTGAGGTGGCTCGGGCATCTGATCAGGATGCCTCCTGGTCGCCTCCCTGGGGAGGTGTTCCGGGCTCGTCCCACCGGGAGAAGGCCCAGAGGAAGACCCAGGACCCGCTGGAGGGACTATGTGTCCCGGCTGGCCTGGGAACGTCTCAGGATCCCCCCGGAGGAGCTGGCCGAAGTGGCCGGGGAGAGGGAAGTCTGGATTTCCCTGCTCCGGCTGCTGCCCCCGCGACCCGACCCCGGATAAGCGGAGGAGAATGGATGGATGGATGGATGGACAAACAAATAGAGAGTTGTTGCAGTACCTTCTCACTGCATTTTCCAGAGGCTGAAGTTTTCTCCTTCGTGTGAGGTTTAACACACTCTGTGCTGTTTACATTCCTCATTTGACAGCCTCTTAACATGGTGCAGAGTTCAAATTTCCTCTAAAATGATATAAATTTACATCAATTAACACACATATGAACAACAGATTTATTTGTTCACCAAACATGTCAAATTCTGGAAATGAAAAACATAAATCCAGCCAAACATTCCTCGAATTATCCTTATGTGTGTGTATGCAGGTTTTCAACAATAAATTGATCCTATAACTAGCAACTCATTACTTGGGGGCTGTAAATGTTAAAGTACAATTAGAAACTTTAAGAACAAATGTAATCCAGCCTGATTGCTTATATGAAAAAAAAAATGGTTACAAATGTACAACTCTGAGTTGAAAAACAAGATGTCACCTGTAGGTTTTCCAGTCGAGCCTGCAGCCTCTTGGACTGGCTCTCCAGCTTCCTATTTTGTCCAGTGAGCTCATTCAACTGTTTGGGAAAAAACTAAAAATGTCAAACCTGTTTCTTCCATTTATATGCCTATATATGCAGTAAATCTGTCTTTGGTTTAAAGCTGTAATGGATTAATTCAACAGGTAAAGTTCTAGAGGTTCCCTGAAGACATAATAAACCAGTGAAACTCATCCTAATTTATTGTTGCACTTACAGTCCATATGGCACATCATGGGAACAGCTTTTTCTGCTAATTGTAAAACTTCAGACTCTTGTGAAGTTTCATCCCTCTTTATTTTGTATCGTCACAATAAAACAAGTGTGGGTAATTTTTTTTTAAAAACACTAAAAAGAAACCAAACTTGAACTATCCTGTTTTCAGTAAACAGCTCCTTCATGCTGTGTCTGGTTATATCATCTTTGGCAACAATGACAGCCTTCAAATCCTTTCAGCAATGATCCAATAATCCTGTCCATCCACATTCAAATTTCTTTAATGTTTCTCCCATTTTTCTTGGCAAAAAACAGCCAAGCTCAGCCAAGTTGGACGGGATCATCAGTACATTGACATCTTCAGGTATCTCCAAATTTGCTCTCTTGGGTTGAGTCCAGGACTCTGGGTCAATGCAGGACTTAGTAAAGGCAGTTTTTAGTAAAGTCACCACTTTTTGAGGTGGTATATATGATCAAATAGAATTTAAAAAATGCCTTTGGCTTTTAGATTTATTTATATGTGTTTTATTTTAAACTAAATTAGCTTGAAGATAGCAACTAATCATTCATTCATGTTTTAATTTCATCTTATGAAACATTTCCAGTTTTTAAACTTGGTCTCGTCACTTTAATTCTGAAAAAACTTTATCTCATAAAAGCATTTACACCTGCAGGCCTGTTGGGCGCAAGTCCTGCAAATCTAGCCACTAAACTGGTTCTGGATTTTAAACATGATCCTGAGGAAAATATATGAGGTAGGGATAGATGTTAATAGCTATGTAATTGAATGTTGAGCTCATGCATTTTAATAGGACAAATCTGGACACATATGTTCTGTTAAACCTATTTGAGAGTTGCTTTGATGTCAAGGAATAGTTCAATGTTGTGAATATTTTTCCGTAATGCTGCTTTAATGCCTCCTAATAACAGCTGCATGGATTTAATCATATTTTCACAAAATAAAATACGAATAACAATAATCGCAAAAAAAAAGAAAATTTCTTTGTTATGAAAATCTGAATATCACATTAACAGGGAAAACAACTTTGCAAATACAAGAGCTTTAAATTGTGCCCTCCTGTGGATAAAAGTAGTAACTATTTCAGTACAAGAAATATTTGTTGTATTGTTTTAACATGATAATAAAGTCTGCACAGACTTATAACAGCTTTGCCATATTTCTTATTTGATTACATTGACTCTAAAACCCATCATTAATAATGATGAAATGTGGAATGCTAAAACGCTGCATGTCTAGACAAAAAACTCACAGGAAACCATTTTTCTAACCTGCTTCTTCATGTTGTCATTCTGCTCCTTAATGGTGTCGTAGCTGGATTTGAGCCTCTTGTTTTCTTTGCTTTTCTCTCTAATGCGATCCTGCAGCTTGCTCAGTTCTTGCTGGTGTTTCTGGTGAAATGCACATATACAGGGGTTGGACAATGAAACTGAAACACCTCTCATTTTAGTGTGGGAGGTTTCATGGCTAAATTGGACCAGCCTGGTGGCCAATCTTCATTAATTGCACATTGAACCAATAAGAGCAGACTGTGAAGGTCCACTTAGCAGGGTAAGAGCACAGTTTTTCTCAAAATATTGCAATGCACACAGCATTATGGGTGACATACCAGAGTTCAAAAGAGGACCAATTGTTGGTGCACGTCTTGCTGGCGCATCTGTGACCAAGACAGCAAGTCTTTGTGATGTATCAAGAGCCACGGTATAATGTCAGCATACCACCAAGAGATGTTCTTGTGCTAACCCGGATTGTATCCAAAAAACATAAAACCACGGCTGCCCAAATCACGGCAGAATTAAATGTGCACCTCAACTCTCCTGTTTCCACCAAAACTGTCTATCGGGAGCTCCACAGGATCAATATACACGGCCGGCCTGCTATAGCCAAACCTTTGGTCACTCTACCAATGCCAAACGTCGGTTTCAATGGTGCAAGGAGCGCAAATCTTGGGATGTGGACAATGTGAAACATGTATTGTTCTCAGATGAGTCCGCCTTTACTGTTTTCCCCACATCCGGGAGAGTTACGGTGTGGAGAAGCCCCAAAGAAGCGTACCACCCAGACTGTTGCATGCCCAGAGTGAAGCATGGGGGTGGATCAGTGATGGTTTGGGCTGCCGTATCATGGCATTCCCTTGGCCCCGTACTTGTGCTAGATGGGCGCGTCACTGCCAAGGACTACCGAACCATTCTGGAGGACCATGTGCATCCAATGGTTCAAACACTGTATCCTGAAGGAGGTGCCGTGTATCAGGATGACAATCCACCAATACACACAGCAAGACTGGTGAAAGATTGGTTTGATGAACATGAAAGTGAAGTTGAACATCTCCCATGGCCTGCACAGTCACCAGATCTCAATATTATTTAGCCACTTTGGGGTGTTTTGTAAGAGCAAGTCAGGAAACATTTTCCTCCACCAGCATCACGTCGTGACCTGGCCACTATGCTGCAAGAAGAATGGCTCAAAATCCCTCTGACCACTGTGCAGGACTTGTATATGTCATTCCCAAGACGAATTCACGCTGTATTGGCGGCAAAAGGAGGCCCTACAACATACTGAGAAATGATTGTGGTCTAAAACCAGGTGTTTCAGTTTCATTGTCCAACCCCTGTACCTTCATGTGTAATGAAAAGTGTAGTATTATCAGTATCACACTGAGTTGAACTGCCTGGAATCAAGGTAAGTTGATTTGTAGAACACAATTAGCACCCAAGGAAATTTAAGCTGGTGTAAAGTCTATTCTCTGAGCAGCAGGAAGTCACAATATGGTCCTATTTCCTGGTTCTACTCAGAACTCGAGTAGCAACATTTTGGATGTCCTGCAGCTGTCTTACAGCTCATTTAAAGAGCCCAGTGAGCAGGCCGTTACAGTAGTCTAACGGGCTGGAGACAAATGCACTGATTAGTCTTTCTAAGTCTACTTTATTCCTTGTATTCTTTCCAACCTTTTCAGCTGCTGATGTTATTGATTTAATATGGATGTGAAAATTCAAGTCAATTGCAATAATTATGTCATAGTTTTGCGGTTTCCTTTGTGGAGAAGTGGAATGAGGCAACCTAAAGGAAACAGATTTTACCAAAAGACTAGTGGCAAAATGTGAGTGATCAAAGCAAATCTGTGATGGAGAGATGTCCGATCCAGTCACCTGCTGAGTGCCTGCTCACATCCTCAAAACCTTTCAGGTGGTTCTGGGTAACTAAATCTCAGAGGCAAACCATTAGGATGGATAAGAAACACAGAGTGGAAAACAAGCATGAAAAGTATTTCTTTTTTATAAGGGCAATGATGAATCCAACCTCTTCCATGACCAGATTTCGAGTGTGGACAGTCTCCAATCCGGACAGGCTCCTAAAAGCCTCCTCCTGTTGTTTCAGCCTCTTTTCTCGCTCGTGCAACTCCCTCTCCCATCGCTGCTGACTTTGTCGTTCGGCCTGTGTATAAACACAAAAAACCCCAAAACGAACTCAACAAATTTGACAACTACTAAACACAAACAAAATAAGTGAAAACCAAGACACCTTGAACTTTTAGTGTGGTCTCTTCCAGTATGATGGTGCTTATTGTTTGAATGAATTCATGCATCATCTCATAGGAACAAACCTGCATGTAGGCTTAGCATTGGACGCTTGTATTTTACTATCACTTTTATTCTCACCTTTAGCTGTTTGTAGACAGTCATCAGTTCTTTGTAAATATTTAGGAGTGCTACAGAAGAGAAGTCAGAGGATTGGCCAGACCACAGCAACTCTCCGTCTCTGTCAGTTTCCTGAAACCCAGAACTACTATCCAGACATGAAGGCAGAGACATATCTGGAAAACAGAAGTAAAGAGAAGCCCGAATACACCAGTTAATCTATTCCATTTCTGCAGTGTATCTCTTGAATTTTCTTTCAGTTGGTCATTTAATACTGACTTATTAATGTGACTGGTCTGTGAATGATGAGCAAACACAAACCTGTGTCTGTGAACTGAACCTCAGAGTCCTGGGACTCTGGGACAAGTGTATTCTCCGCATGCAGGTCCTCACTACTTTCAAGCAGACTCTGACCCCTGATGGACTCCTTGCTGGGTGGTTTGGACCTGTGTGCCAAAACGAACTTTCGCATTGCATCTACAAAAATCAAACAAAAAATTAATTTAAAAAAAACAGAAAATCTGTAAATGTTATTTCTTCATCCTAAATATTTGTATAGGTGTCACGTAGATGCACATTATTGTTGCAGTCAAGATGAAGACATGGATCCATTTTAATTTCAAGTGTTAGATAATTGTGAACCTGGGGGATAGTTCTGAGGTGGGAACCCTGATATGGATTCAGCAGTTCAGAACGCCTGATGGATGTTAGACCTTGTTAAGTGTCACGTTATTTTTTTTTTTTTCAGATCAGAGAGAGTCAGGACTCTTACCATTAGAGGGTGATGAGCAAATGGCCCCTGAGGGTGGCACCTGAAAGATGGAACGACTTATTTTAGAGAACAAGTCTGTTGTATTGGAGTAACTGCTAACTTTGTTCTAATACAGAGAAAACGTAGTTGGGCAGCAGTTCGATGCATTTGACCAGCATCAAATCTTCAAAGCAAGTTCGGTAAGTGTAATTTTTCACTACCACACATTTGGACCAAACCTGGCAACCAGGGAGGTGCATGCATGTTACTATGATAACACAACTAGGTTAGCTTTAACCGGTTCCGCACGAACCTGTCTGCTCTTTCCTGAGTCCCTCTGCTTTGTCTTCCCTGCCGTTGGAGATACATCTGTATCCCTAAACTGCTGGTTCATCACCAACGTTATTAATGTTAAAATCGACAAAAAACTCTTGTCGTTTCACTTCTACGTCCCTGCAGATTTGAAAGCCATTCAACTTC
Source organism: Menidia beryllina (assembly GCA_013363375.1). Taxonomy (NCBI): domain Eukaryota; kingdom Metazoa; phylum Chordata; class Actinopteri; order Atheriniformes; family Atherinopsidae; genus Menidia; species Menidia beryllina. Next base: position 8,615,582 of record JABUIW010000214.1, read on the forward strand.
CGGCGACGTTAAACAAATTAAAGCTTGTTTTCATACGTCCTCGTTATTGTCAACAGAAGGAAGAAAAGAAACGACACGAACGAGCTCTATTATTTTTTTAATAAAACTAGTCATACTTCCGGTTAAACTGTGAAAATTTGACGTTTCGTATCAAACATAAAGTGTCGTTGACTGTAGAGCCCAAACAATCCAAACTTGGCGGACAAAAGATCCTTTTCACATCCTTTGACAGTAGCACCCCTCCGCGTTAGAAAATAGTGCGAACAAGTCCATCCCCCTGATACTGTGAAAAGCTACGACGGAGTATTAGGGCCAGGCTAGAGAAGTTTTTTTTTTTTTTTAAATACGAGAATAAAGTCATAACATTATGAGAATAATGTTGTAACATTATAAAGTCGTAACTTTATGAGACTAAAGTCATAATATTACGAGAATAAAGTCATAATATTACGAGAATAA